>WOXC01001655.1:0-448893 GCA_011680675.1 Gymnobelideus leadbeateri
AGAGAGAGAAGGAGAGAGACAGAGACAGAGAGACAGAGACAGAGAGACAGGGACAGAGACAGAGAGCGGGGGGAGAGAGAAAGAGAGGAGAGAGAGAGAGAGAGAGAGAGAGAGAGAGAGAGAGAGAGAGAGAGAGAGAGAGAGAGAGAGAGAGGGCTTTCAGAGCCGCTGCGGCTGCCTCTTCTCCCTCCCTCCTCCTCCTCTTCCTCCCCCTTCTTCCTCCTCCTCTTTTCCCTTCTCTCCTCCTCCTCTCCTCCTCCTCCCCCCCTCCCACTCACCTCCCTCTCCAAACGCTTGCGAAGACCGCGGCGGCGGCTTCTTGGCTGGCCCCCTCCCCTCGGCTCTGTCCCTCCCACTCCAGGCATGAATGCTGAGACGTGCGTCTCTTACTGCGACTCGCCCGCGGCCGCGATGGACGCCTACTACAGCCCGGTCTCCTCGCAGAGCCGCGAGAGCTCTCCTTCTTTTCGGGCATTCCCTGCGGCTGACAAGTTCAGCACCGCATTCCTGGCGGCCAAAGGCCAGAGCTACGGCGAGGCCAAGTGCCGGGGTCGCTACACCCCTCAGCAGCAGCAGCCTCCGCCGCCGCAGCCCCAGCAGCAAGACGCGGCTGCGCCCCTGGAGAGCAGCGCGGGCCAGGCGCAAAGCGGCGCCGGCCCGCGGGGCTCCTTCAGCAAATATCCGCCTCCCCAGCCCCAGCCCCAACCTCCACCGCATCTCTACCTGCAAAGGGGTTCTTGCAAAACGCCCCCGGACAGCAGCCTTAAGCTCCCAGAGGGCAGCGGCGGCCACAACGGGCCCCTGCAGGTCTCCTGCTATGGTGAGTGACTCCGTATTTCTTTCCTTGGGGGAAGTTTAGGGAGCGGGAAGGGATGCGGGCCGAGCTTTCTCCCTCAAGTGATTTCATTGCCGCGCCCCGGGAACGTCCCGGTTCCCAAGTCAGACAGCACCGGAAGCCTCGGAAGGGTGGGGCAGGAGAGAAGGGACAAACCTGGAGGGAAGAGGCAGGGAAGCACAGGTCTTGGGGCTAGGGCCTGGCAAGTTGGCTTTTGGACAAGGACAAGGGAGTGGAGTAGCCCAACTTGGGTTCCGTGGTTTTTCTGCACTTTCCCCTCTCCACCTCAGGATAGTGTTCCAATTCCATGGCCAGGCCACCTCTCCCGAATCGCCTGGGGCCTCCAGGGCTACAACTGAATTAAAAAACTCTGTCTGACTTCCAGTCTTTGAGCCCGGGTCCTCCTGGTGGCTCCCGACGGCTTTGGAGCCTGCGGAAGGAGACACGGCAGATAGACTCCGGAGTCTGACGAGGTGCAAAGTTTTTTTCTTGGGGCCGGGACTTCGAAAAATCTAGGGGCGTGAAATCCCCAGCTCTGGGCGAGCACAGAGCTCCCGGTCAAGCTTCCCTCCCGAACTCAGTAGGGATGCCCCCAACCGTTCTGTAGGTGGGAAGTGTCACAGGTGGGAAGATTGACGAACCCGATCTAGGTGACTCAGTTCTCTTCCTTTTTTCTCCCTCCTCGTCTTTCTCACTTCTGACCTGAAGTCTCCTGAGACGGTTTCTGGTCCAAATACGTTTGGGGGCACCCCCAACACTTGGGTGTCCTGAAGCGTCTGGGTTCTAGAAGACCAGAGATCTCTGGGTCTGGATCCCTGCAAGGCTTGGCTGCCAGCACTGGAATTCGAGAGAGAGATGGAAGCCTAAGGCAGGGAGGTTACCCCCAGACTTTCCTCCAGCTGAATCCTTGTCCCATCTGTATTCCCAAATAGTGCCAGAGGCTCTACAAAGGGAGGGAAGTAAGGCGATGGATCCCCCCAAGGGTGGGACCTGGTGTCCCTGGCTCTTGTCTGAGGCCAAGTCATTTCCCTTACCTTTCTCCAAGATCATGATTATCCACATTTTATACATTCACGGTTCGTCACAGTTTACAAACGAATTTCCTCATAACCAGTGGAAGGCCCTGAGAACTCAGCTCACCAGGTTCTCAGTCTAATCTCTGCTTCCATACATTTTTAGCTACCTGTGTCTTTGGGAAAGTCATTTTCCATTTGTGGGAACTTCTGTTTCATAGCCTATAAGATGAGGAGATTGGACTCAGTGCTATCTAAGGTCTCTTTTTTACTTCCAAGTTTTGAAATTACATTTCACAAATAAGGAAACTGAGGCTCAGGGGACTGAACTGATTTGACCAAGGTCAAAGGGCTAAGAAGTAACTAAGCTAGCCAGAAATGAAACAGGACTGGAGACTTTAAGTCTGGTTCTCTTTCTGTGCCTGACTGTGTCTGTCCCAGAGCACCCTTTATCCACCCAGAGGCCAGGTCTCTATTTCTTGAGAAGCCCTAATTCCATCCTGTATGGGAGCATGATAAAGGGGAATTCTGCAGAACCATCTTCCTCTTTCTGTGGGGGATGCCTGGAAGGCTAAGGGGAAATGTAATTTGGCCATTTCTAGGATTCTATCCTGAGCCCGGCACCCGGAGAACTTAATTTGAGCCAGAGAAAGACCCGTGGTTAGCCCAGGTGTGGGAAGTACTCTTACAGGAGTCAAGCAAAAGGTCTCCGGTTAACCATTTGCAAGTTGTAGTGATCTGTAAAATAAGTGAAGATGGGGAAGAAAGTCATACATTCCAAAAGGGTCAGGGTGATATTCTTTTCTCCTCTGCTAGGGGTTCTTAATCTTTTTCGTGTGTCTTAAGCCCCTTGGACAATCTGATGAAGTCTATGGATGCCCTTCTCAGTTATGTTTTCAAATGAGTAAAATAAAATACATAAAATTGCAATGGAAACCAATTATATTAAAATACTCTGTGTGTGTGTGTGTGTGTGTGTGTGTGTGTGTGTGTGTGTGTGTGTATTAGTTTATTGAGCCCAAGTTGATAATGTCTGCTCTGGATGATGGAATGGGACAGGCTGTGGGTACAGTTGACCTTGAGAGATATTTTTCCTTCCTCAGGAATGAAAGAACAGAGCCAGATCTAGGACCCAAATGTCCCCTTACCTGCCCTCCCTCCCCAATCTATTTGCCCCTACCAGGGGATTTAGCCAGACTTGGTCTCCTTTTTAATCTCCCCTGAGTACCTGCAATTCAGTGGGCATCCAGTGTAAACTCAAGCCAACTGCTGATGCAGAAAACTTCCACAGAGTCTGGCAAAAGGACCCAGTTCACTTCAGGAATGGGGTTAGAGAGGGGTGCAGCTTGAACTAACTTGGGAAGAATAATACTCCACTCTATATTCCCAGCTCTATCACTAACAACCTGTAACCTTGACCTTGAAGTTGTTTTCATTTCTCCATTCTCAATTTTCTCATCTGAAAAATTCAAGTGGTTTGATTAGCCTGTCTCTAAGATTTCTTCCATCTATGAAAGTTTATGATTCTAAGTACAGGGAAATTTGTCTATACCAAATCCCACCCATTTATCTAGATTTCTAGATCCTATCACCCTAAACCCAGGGATATTCACACATAAGCACATAGACATGCACCAAGAACTCCTACCAGAATACTGAGCCATACAAGTCTGCATATTTGGCTCTAAAACCCCTCAAACACTTTATCTCTCTGATTCTAGACAATTAGTTTATGGAGTTGGGGTAGGTGACCACCTCCTCTACCACCACCACCACCGCCCCACAGATATACACACACCATAATCCCTTTTCCCCCTAGGGTTATAAGAACTTTTAGTCAAAATCCACTATGTCTCTTGAGCTGGTGTTAGCTCAAACAGGGAGATGATGTGCCTCCTACATGGAGCCTGCATTTCTGAGGGTGCTCAGATCTGTTAGCAAACTGCCAGCTATTGTTCAGCTGGAGAGGCTGGATCAGGAAAGGGGGATGTGGAGATTGCCTTGCAGTTCCTATAGGAATTTTTAAAAATAAAAAACAAAACCTCATCAAAGAGGCCTCCTATGTGGTTTTGTTTATAGGCCAAAGGGGGGGGGGGGATCCTTTGGATAGATGAGATCTTTCTTCCTGGCCCCTAATGCTAACCTTTTTCTCTCTGAGAAAATGACCCTGAGACCAGACCCTTCCTTCTCCAGTAGTCACAAAGCCCTATAGCCTGAGACTGGAGGGCTGAAGATGCCCCTCAAGTTTTGGGTGGAGGAGAGGGGTTGTTTATAAACCTCATTGCTATCCTCACTGATTATGCTCCCTGGGAGTTCCATAGTTGTTAAAACAAGTGAGGGTTAGAGAGACCCCAGACTCAGCTTTAGGGAGGATTGGGGACACTATGATGACTTCAGTTTTCAGTCCTGAACGGCCAAGATCTCTCCCTGATTCTTCCCCACACCCAACCTGTCTTTCCCAGGTTCTCAGGCAGAAAAATGATTATCTCAATCAGATAGACTCCTAAGCCTGAATAGATAGAACCATAGACATAATCCAGAACAACATATTCACTTTTCCTGATAAAGAAAGTAAAGCCAAGAAAAGTCAGATGATGCCTAGATTCCCAAGGTAGAAAGCAGCTGGAACCTAGGGCTTTTGTCTCCCCTTTCATCGCCCTTCACTTCCTCCAATTAATCTCATTATTACTGTTCTTGTTTTAATTCTCTTTCTCCAGTTCTTGCCTTTCAGATCAGAGCAGAAGGGTTAGACTGAGGGTGATCTTTGAAAGGTAGAAGGCAACCAGCTGGTATTGGGCATAAAAGGAAGCAAAGGGACTGAGAAGACACAAGGATCTTCCCATGGAAAGGGGTTGGAATGGGGGGAGGGGGAGGGCAGACCCCTCTGGCCTCTAAATGTGTCACTTTTCCCAGCAACAGAGCAGGTATAACTTGGGGTGATATTCTTCCAAAAGTTTCAGCCAGATTGCCCAAAAATTTTTGAGGAAAAGTTCCATCTTTCACTTGGAGGAAAGAATTCCATTTAGGGAATAGTGGATGAAGTGTCTGCTCTCTTCCGACCTGAGTGTCAAGGCTACAGACACTACAGGAATTCTCAGGATTTCAGCCTCATGTGGTGACGGTGATGGGGGGGGAGGGGGAAAAAGTTTCCATCTTCTATGAGGGAACGAAGGAAAACTGGCTTCTTAATTTTCAGTTTGTCTGAAAGGAAAATATAAAGAAACCTGGTCCCAACCTGGGAGTTTGGCCACTGCATGGACATCTCGAACAAATGGCCCGAACTGGCGTCCAGTTGTCTGGAAGGAGGTCGACCTCCCAGCCGTAGGCCCTTTGGCTCCTGGTCCAACCTTTCTGCCTGAGTCTCGAGCTCCCCAGAGAGAGGAAGGGACGAAGGGTGACCTTGGCTAGAACTACTACTCAGAACCTTTAGGTACTCTCCAGTCCAAGTGAGAAGGCAGTTCTAAGAACTCAGAACAGCCCTGTTAGTGCTGCCAGACTCCAATGGGAGCTGAACCAGAATCTTCACTCCCTACCAGTCTCCTGGTTTCCCTTTAACAAAACCAGGTCTGAGCACCTTTGAGGGCTTTGTGTCTCCTGTTTCTTTGAGGTTCGTCTCAGGCCCTTCAACCCCAGAGATGGAGTAGTTTGGGAAAGTCAGCTAGGCCCACAAGTCTTGGACTCCAAACCTCCTTCTTCCTGAGCTCCAGGCTGAAAACAGTAGCAGCCTCAGTCCCAGCCTCCAAAGGGCACAGCATGGACACCTAGAGTCCCGGGGCCTCCTGAGGGAGAAGTGTCCACCTCTGAGCCCTGATATGTATGAACATAGTGGAGAACTCCTGGCCATTCCTGGGGCTCGGTGTGCTTGACCACAGTCTGAGGCACCACTGCTAGACCCTCGATTTAGGAATGAAACTCCCAGGCATCGGGAATCAGGCGTCTCCAGCTCCGAAAATCAAGGAGTTAGGAACCCAAAGTTGTGGGGAGATGGCTGGTGTGTGTGACAGAGTCCTCCGCTCTTTCTTTCCCTTTTGATGGGGGTGGGGAGACGAAGTTTTTGCTTTGATCCAACATTTAAAAACGGATCTGTCAAATCTGATCTCGCCTCCCCAGGCCAGGGCTTAGTTACAACCAAGTCCTATCGAAGCTTTCCCCCAGGAGCCGGCCGGAAACCCTGAGTAGAGAGCCTGCGGAATGGGGGAAATGGCGAGGGGGCAGGCAAGGATTTCTTTTTTCGATCAAATTAGACAGAATGTTTGGGGCTGGGTTTTGTTCTGAGTTTTCCCTCTGCGGTAACCTTGAGGCTTCGAAACAGAAAAGTGGTGACCGTTGAGTCGAGATTGTATCTGATCAGAGATGCTGATTGTGTCAAAGAGATAGACAAAGAAAAGAGAATGTGGTTTAATCACAAAAATGATGAGAGAGACAGAGACAGAGAGACAGAGAGAGAGACAGAGGCAGAGAGACAGAGACAGAGAGAGATAGAGACAGAGAGAGAGAGAGAGAGAGAGAGAGAGAGAGAGAGAGAGAGAGAGAGATTGTGAACTCCCTTGATTGAAGAACCAAAGAGTAAATATCATTCGTAAAAATGGAATAGGCATCAGAGAGAGAATTTGCTCTCTGACAGATTCTTTGACTAGAGACAAACCCGACCCTAAGATTTTTTTGTTTGTTTGGTGAGAGGCACAGAGACAATGTGAATTGTAAAAGTTACTATGTATTTCTGAGAGGGAGAGAATGACAGAGGCCAAAAGACATAAATAGACAAAATATAAATTGTAAAGTGGTATGTGTGTATGACAGAAAGACAGAGACTAAAGGAATGGGAGGAAAAGTTACTGTGTATTTGAGAAGAAAAGGGAGACATGGACAAAAATATGACTTATAGAAGGGAATAATATAGAGACAGAGACAGAAAGAATGTGGCTGAAAACACGAATATAAGAGAGACAGGAAGGCAAAGCGGAGACAGTGAATGTGAATTGTGAAGTGGAATAAGCTTATAAAAGAGAGATTAAGAGTGGAAATGGAACAAGAACATGGAGACAGAGATTGAGAAGGAGAGAAACAGAAACCCAGAGACTTAAAGAGAGGAAAAGAGAATGTAAATTGTAACAAGGAATGTCCGTCTGACAGAGCCTGAGAGGCAAAGAGAAAGAGAATGAGGTTGTGGACACAAATATGAGAGAAACGAAGAGACAGAGACTACAGAAATATAAAATGGAATAGATGGATGAGAGAGAGAGAGAGAGAGAGAGAGACTGAGAAAATGGAAAGAAAATATGAAAGAAAAGGGAGAGCCCGAGAGAGACAAAGAGACTAAAACAAGACTAAGACAATGCGGATTATAAACGGTAATGAATGTATGAGAAAGAGACCGACTCGGAGAGAATGAAGTTGTAAAAGCGATTATATATCTGGAGAGAGAGAGAACCAAACAGACAGAAACAGACCTAAAGAGACTGAAGGCAAACGGCAATTGTAAAAAGGGCAGAGACTCCGAAAATGTGGTTGAAACAGTGAGTGTATGAGACAGAGGAAGAGAGAAACCCAGAAAAAGTGATGGTAAAAGTATGGTTATTAGAGTATGTACGCGGGGGGTGAGTGGGGGGCACGGCGGGTAGGAAAGAGAGACCAGACTGTGGACTGAGACTGAGTGAGAGAGAAGGTGAGCGGGAGTGTGGATATAAACAAGATAGCTGCGCCCTGGGTTTCGGATAAATCCGATTGAGACGAGTGGGATTTCCTCGTTAAATGTACTCGCATCTGATCGGCAGTGAGAAGTTTCTCCCGTCCGCACCCCAGCCCCGAAAAGGCTGGCGACCAAAATAAAAAATTTAAGGATTCTGAGAAAGTCACCTAAACCCAAGCTCTGAGGTGGAGGGCAATTGTTTGTAAATCGATTTATTCATACGTAAACCGATCGTGGTGTCCAGTTAGTTGAGGATGGGTAGAAGACCCTGGAGTAAAAAGCTAGGACGCCTGGTTGCGTGTGAGTCTTCCGTCTAACTTGCCGGGGGACCGCATAAACGCGGCCCTCCTCGGAGTTCGTGCCTGGAACGGGTGGGGCAGTTCGGTGAGCTCTTCCTTGAGGCTAAGTGGTGCTTGAGGACAGATTGGTGTGCGAGTAACCCCAGAGCTTTACTTGGTTCCCTCTTTTTATTTTTGTCCACGAGGAAAACCTGTGTCTCAGAATCCCCGGGGCAGAGCTTTAAAACCCAACATGAACGCACCATTAATAAAAGTACTCCCCATCCCGAGGGATTTGCCCCTCAAGTGGAAAAAAAAAGAATCCCAGCTGTTTGCAATGATTTCTAAAATTAAAAAACTAAAGCAAAGACAAAAATGAAGTCAAAATGCGAGCCCCAGAGTCCCCTGGACCGTCGGATCTCGGGCCTCCCTCCGCCTGGACTTGCGTGTTCTTTGTTGGGGACACAGAAATAGAAATGAGAAATCCTCTTTGCAACTTCGCGCCAGAAGCCCACCCGGGCAAGAGCCCTGAGGGACGCGCTCCCAGTGAGTTTCTGGGGAGTCTTGGGGTTCAGGAGCCGTGAGTCCGCGCCCTCCTCACGCTAAAAGCCCTCTGGCCGCTTCTCATCGGACGCGCGGGCAGCAGCGGTTACCTAAACTGCGGGCTGGTGCCGCGCGCCTCCTCTGAGGCTGCTGCAGAGGACAGAGGGGCTGGCCGAGCGAGTGTATATTGGCTAGGGCCTTGGCGGCCAGTTCTGTGGAGTTCGGCACGTTTTCCGAGGTCGTTCTAGCATCACTCGCTAGTAGAGAGTCTGGTCCAATGAAAGGAGCAGGGGTTCGAAGCTGCAGGGCTCGAATCCTGCTTTCCATGCTTTGGTCACTACTTGTGTGATGTTGGACGTCACTGGAAGCCGCTGTGCCTCCATTTCCTTATCTGTAAAATCAAGGGGTTGAACTTGGTGATTTCTGAGGTTCTTCGAAGTTCTCAATCTTCCGTTCTCTGATCCCTTAGTCTCCATCTCATTTCCACTAGGGTAAGTGGAGGCCAGCCCGAGCTGGAAAGTGCCTGTTCCCACCCACGCACTCTCTGCCCCAGGAGTTGGGGGGCGGGGGGAGAATCTAGGCGTCTGGAGTCCCCAGGGCCGCGATGTTTTTCTCCTTCCCAATTTCTCCCCCCCGCCTCCATCCACTCTTAAAAGTTCCAGCCCTCCTGCAGTGTTAGAAGGGTCCAAAAATCTTCTTTCGGGGGTGGGGCTGCAGTGCAGAAATCCTTGTGCCCTTTCCCGAAAGCCGCTTCCATGAAAGCAAGGATAGCGTTGGCATCTTTTGCTTTCAGATTGGGGGATGGCCCTGCCGAGCCTTTGACAGGCACAGCATTGCCCAAATTTCTCGAAGCCATTGGGACTGAGGGAGGGGTAGCCAATGATGTCTGAAGGAGAAACTGAGTTGAAGGGAAACTTCAGATCTCTCCAGCGATGCCAGAGGCGAAGCTATGCCAGGTGAGCAAACTGTTCCACAGACTTAGTGAAAGGGACAGATGCCCCATCAAAGATCCACCCACTGAGAGTCTCTCACGGGTCTGGAATTGTTTCCTTGCACTAGGAAGGGCCTTGTGGTCAGACCACTGGACAGCTACAGTGTGGGGAAGGACGCCACTCCAGGCAGCTCTGAGGAGTATTCCAGAAGGAGAGAGAACATGATAACCTATTCCTTCTCTTGCTGTCTGCCCCCACCCCACCCCACACTCCATTCCAACCCAGCCCCAGCAGCCTCTCCTCTGCCGACAGAGGTCCAGACTTAGAGGTGGGCGGGCAGGCCCCGGTACAGATGTTGGCCCTGGGCCTCTCTCAGTTGTAGATGAGCAACTCTGCTTCCTCCCGACCCATTCCAGATGTGCTTTCCTGCACTGCCCCTTCCTTTTTTGCCCTCCTCTCCCAGGCCAGTTGCAGGTGTATGGAGTAGCCCAGGAATATCCCTGACAAGCAGGGCTCCCAATGTCCCAGTGCCTGTAGGGCAGACAAAACCTAGTAAATTCCAATCCCGGATGTAGAACTGAGGGAAGCTAGCTGGCAAAGGAGAGCAACTGTGCACGAAGACTGGCTTTCCCATTGGCCACAGGTTTCTGGTTCTGAACTGATAGAAGAACTCAGGGAAGAAAGGAGATACTCTACTGGAGATAAGGCTTGGGGGTCAAATCCCACCCCAGATATTTACTAACTGTGTGGCTAGGGACACATCACTTAACTTCCCTGGGCCTCAGTTTCCTCCTCTGTAAAATGACTGTACTCCCTGACTTTCAAGCTATGATCTTCTGAAGGATGGAGGAAATCAGTGGAAGACAAAGCCTTAGAAAAGACCAGAGAGAATCTGGAGTTGTAGAGTGTTGTGGTTTAGTAGCAAGTCCACTACACTGATTTTGGAGTGGAGGGCAAAGAGACCTTGGGTAAGTCACATCAGTTATTTGGGTCTGGGTTTCCTCCATAAATTGAAGGGGTGGGACTAGAAGACCTCTCAAGTACCTTTCAGCTCTAAATTTTATGTATTGACAAGACTGAAAGGAATCAGGCTCAGAGGACCCAGCATGTGTGTTTCCCCCACTCAGGCTTACTGTCCAGGCCTCTTGAATCTTCTTAAAACAGGGCTGGATGGAGGCAATGATACTGCCTGGGGACTTAATTTTTCCTTAATAAGAGATCAGAATTAGGGTTAGCGTCACAGGCTGCCACAGCCTGGACCTAGGGGAAGCCCAGCCTGACTGAACTCCTATGAATGGCAGTAGTAGGTTCTCAGAGAGAGAGTTGGGGCCTTGGAGAACTCAGAAAACTGGCTTGGTCTCTAGAAAATAACATGTTTATTCATCTCGGGAATTAGATCTCCAGAAATGCACGGGGCTCTAGTTTCAGCCTGGGGGTGGTAGACTCTCAGATCAGCTTGGAAGTCAGGAGATCTGGGTCACTGTGTATCCCCTTTTAGCTATGCTCAGGACCAGATGAGCACCAGCTCATAGCCAGGGGACTGGAGACCAAGGGAATTTAAAGACAAAATGGGGTATCAGTATCCAAGACATAGATACTGAAAATTGAGAGGAAGAACTAAGGGTCACATCCTCACTACCACCTTCTCAGTGAAGTCGCATTAACAACTTCATTTTTCCAACTTTATCTCATAATATTCCCAGAAGGCTTATTGTGCTTCAGACCAGCTGGACAATTCTCCACCCTCCCCAGCCTCTGCATCTCTACACAGGCCCATATTCTACCCTCCAAGACAGGCTTTTTCTTAGACCTGGAATGTCTTCCCTTTCTCACTTAATTGTGGACTCAATTTGGTCCAATCCAATTCTACCAGTATATATTAAAGCTCCTACTATGGTCCAGGCATATAACACAAAAAATAAAACAACCCCTTGAGAAGTTTCCAGAATACTGGAGGATGGGGGGGGAAGGTGGGGTGCCTATAAGTACACAGATAAAAACACACAGAATACAGACATACAAAGGAGAATAAAGAATACATACATGTTATTTGGGGCAAGGCAGTGGGAGGCCCTAAAAATGGGAAGGATCAGGAAAGACTTCATACAGCCTTGAGAGTGAGCTCTAAACAAAGTAAGGGATTCCAAGTGGAGGTAAGGAGAGCATTCTAGGTATGGGGCAGAGCCCAATTCCAATGCCACCTCTTCCAGGAAGCCTTCCCTAAATTCCCCAGCTTTGTGAGACTTCCCTAGACTTCCCATAACATTTTCAACAAACATTCTTTAGGACCTCACAATGTGTCAGGTACAACACTAAGTTACCTGTCCTCAGAGAGCTTATTTCCCTTTGCATCAAATATCTATGAAGAGCTGTTCCCCAATGAATATGTTCTTATACAGTCATAGATTTATAGCAGAAACTCAACACAATCACCTCATTTTAGAGATGAAGAAACTATCTTAGCTTAAGTGACTTGACCAGGGTCACACATAGTAAGTGTAGGAGGCAGAGGAACTCAGGTTTTCCAGCTATCTCCTCTTGGCCACTTTGTTCGGCTCCCTGTGATGCTTTTCTGGTGAATGTCATGTTTTACACATCTGTTGGTATCTCATCCTTCCTAAACCCAGATCCAGGAGGTCAGGGAACCTGTTCCTTTTTTTTAAACTTTCTATCTTCCCACCTAAAGGACCATCAATTTAGAGCTGGAATGCATGTTTTAGACCAGAGTGCAGCCCCTCCAAAATTTTTCAAATTAAGAAACCGATCTTGACTTGCCCAGAGTCACACAGCTAAATTAGTAGCTAACACACAGTGCCTACCACACACCAGCTGTGTGACCTTGGACTATTCACTTCTTGGTGCTCTAAGCACTGGATTCCTCTAAGACTAGAGATCTAGGGAAGGTGCTGACATACATTGATGGGGGTGGAGTTCATGCATAAAGTGCCTATTTCTTGTTCAATCTTCTTGGCAAAGATACTGGAGTGGTTTTCTATTTCCTTCTCCTGCTCGCTTTACATATGGGGAAATTGAGGCAAACAGGATTAAGTATCTGAGGCCACATCTGAACTCAGGTCTTTGACTCTACTCACTGAGCAACCTAGCTGCCCTGTAAAGTCCCTATTACAATGAATTAAACAACTGATCTAGTTTTTAAAAATTCTCCCCTGAACCAAGCGTTGTGCCTAGCACACCGCCATTTATTAAATGTTTGTTGAATGCCTTTATGCATTCATGAAATGAATGCCCAGGGAGTATGTGTGGGTATGTGTAAGGTAACTTAGTCAGTCTTAGGACTGGAAAATAGGGCCAATAGTACTGTAAGCTACCCCTGCCTTAGAAAAGGAAGCAGGGCAAACTTGACTCAGAAAAAAAAAAAAACTGCCCCACTTTCATCCCAGGGGCCCAGATGCCTCCCACAGTATATGGCACCAGCCTCCCCTCAGGCCCACCAGCCCAACAGAGTCCACTCCAAGCTAATGGACCCATATTTGTCCTAATCCTTCTCCTTGCCAGAGTTTACCAGGGACAAGGTGAACCTCACTCTTGTGGGCGTGATGACTTTTGACTGACCCAACCAGTGTCCATCCTCAGGGAGGCCTAGAAAAACTTAGAAGATTAAACACTGCTTTGTGGATGAAATAAGCCTCTGGCCGGATTCTGGATGCAGGGAGAAGTGGCCATCCAGGCTGTCAGTATCAGCCCATGTCTGATGCCACATTGAATTTTGGGTGGGGCAGGTGGCATCTTTGAGCTGATGGGATAGGGTGAAATGAGAAGTGAGTTGGGCACATACATCTTTTCTGTGAAATGGGAGCCTGGGCAACCAATCCCTTAGAAATGGAGGGTGACTTATTTAAAGGGAGCATTGTTTGTGCTCAACTTATTTGGAGCTAGAAGAAGGGAGGTAGAGGGAGAAAACATTTGGTGCCAGGGAGTGAGCAAGGAGCTTTTAGTCAAAGACTTGAGTTCTAATCCCACCTCTGCCATTTGCCATTTGTGTGACCTTGAGGGTCACCCAGCCTCTCTCTCATTACCTCACCCATAAAATGAAGAAGCTGACTTAAATCAACAGTTCTTAACCCATTTCTGGTAGGGTGGACCCTTTTGGCATTCTGGTGAGACCTATGACCCCCTTCTCAGAAAAAAAAAAAATTATAAGTGAAGGAAATGCTCGATTTTAGTGAGAGATTAGCGAAGGGAAAGATGTCAATTTTCTCCCATCCAAGTTAATGAACCCCCCGAATCTATCTTTGGGCCTCAAATCAGGAACTCCTGGGTAAGATAACCTTTGAGTTCATGATCCAAGCCCAACTCTATGTTGGGCTTCCCTCTTTTTCCCTCTCCCATTCTTTCCCCAACTCCCATCATGGGACAGCATCTCTCTTACCTCCAGGACATCAATGCCATCTGTATCTATTTGGATGGAAAGCCCAGACTTTGGACAGGAAGCCTTCTTTCTCTGCATTTGGAGAAATTCGGGTCTCTACCCTCATCCCTCGGGAGCAGTCTGTGCTGTCTTTGAAAAGGACTGGCTAAAGAGAGAGTGAGGTATCACGCTGTTCATAGATCTCCCTTCCCAGGCTGTGGGGTCTGTCTGGGCTCATTCTCTCTAGTCCATCCTTGGGGCTCTCCCAGATGCAGCTATACTCATGGTTCCCAGGATCCTGTTATATCTATGGGTGCCCTTTAGGATTGTAGGGCCTTGGCCTCACATCCACCTGCATGAAATCCCACTCGTGGGGCCCCCAATTTCCTGAATGGGAACAAGATAGGACCTTTGAAATTCTGCAAAGTTTCTCTCCTCACAACAGCCCTGGAATACAGTTCCTACAGAGATTCTCTCTATTTTGTGGATGAGGAAACCGAGATCCAGAAAGGTCATGTGGTAGACACAGCTTATAAATTTCAGAGCCAGGGTGAACCCTGCCAGGTTGCCTAAACCCAAGGGCAGCATTCTACAGACCAGTCCATACTGTTCCATTCACAGGTCAGAAGAGAATGTGGGGAAGGCTCTCTTCCTGGCTCATTTCCTCCTCATCTGTAGAGTGAAGTAAAGTGGGATTTCCAAGTCAGTTAATGGGACCCTATGCCTATCCAAGAATTCCCAGAACTCTCATCAGAATCAGGGTTCAGGGAGTTGAGAGGAGTGAGCAGCCAGGCTTTCTTTTCCCTTTTCTTCTCCTTGCAGTTTTCCACGGTCCATTTTTCTTTCTCACCTCTCTTCTCTCTTCTTTCCCCTTTTCTCTCTTTCTCTCCTGCTCCTTTTCTCTTCTCTTTCCCCTTTTCTTCTTCCTCATAAATTAGCAAGTATTTAAGTGCCTGTGTAACAGGCACTCTGCTAGGCACCAAGGATACAAAGTCTGAAATGAAACTGTTTTTGTCTTCCAGGAACTTACATTCTATTGGAGAGACAATATGTACACATTTAATTCTTACATAAAATATATATATGGCAATTTTCTAGGGTGAGTCACTAACAGCTGGGGGAATGGCCTCATGGAGAAGGTGGCATTTGAGCTAGACCTGAAAGAAACCAGGGCCTCCAAGAACTCAATGGGGAGGTTACTAGGAACGTCAAAAAACAAAATGAGGGAGTGCTTTCCAGGCATGAAAGATAGCCTGGACAAAGGCACAGAGGTGGGAAATGGCATACTGTGTGTGAGCAACAGTAATCAACACTGCCCATGACTCAAAATGCAGAGGAAGATACCTGGTGGGATGGGCAAACAGTACCAAAGACTTGTCTAAGTGGTATTAAAGATCTCAGTCGGAACACGGGGACAACCTTCTCCACCCCCCTTTTGGGGATGTCCCTCACCATTTCTCACATTTTTATGTTCCTGCCAAACTAGAATTCCATCTCCTACCTTTGAACCTTAAAGGCCATTCCCCATTCCTGGTATGCTTTTCTCTCCTCATATCTGCTTCTTAGACCCCTCAGCTCCAATTCAAGGTTCAGGTCAACTACAACCTCCTTCTGAAGGCCCTTTCTGATTCTCCCACTTATTAATGCCCTCTCTCCAGCCCTCATCACTCTGCATTTATAGTTTATGTTATGTATAGTCACTCTGTTTACTTTTCTGTAAACACGCTGGATTCTTCCAGGAGAGTATGAGCTCCTTTCTGGCAAGGACTCACTGCAGTATTTGTATCTCCAGCAACTTGGGCAATGCCTGGCACAGAGGAGGTAATTATTAAAAGCTTGTTGACTGGTTGGTTGGATAACTAGGAAGGAGGTGGACTAGTCAAGGGTCAGGATCAAGAGAAAAAGAGGTAGATAGCCACATGTAACACTTGTAAAATGGAGGAAGGACTCCATTGCCATAGCTGGTAAGTGACGACCAGCCACAAGAATGGCTGTTGACAGAAGAAGTGTTGGCATTAGCCTAGAACTTCAAAGCAGAATTCCCAGAATCTCCTCTCAACTGCCTTCAAAACATTGTTCTTCATTTTGTGCTTGGGATTCTCTCTTCCTCTAATTCAGGGATTGTTAACCTGGCATCTGGGAACTTATTTTTATGTATTCACTAACCAGATTTTAGCATCATTTTCCTTTGGAATTTGATGCATTTTGTGTTATATGTTTAAAAATTGTTCTTCATTTTGTGCTTGGGATCCTCTCTTCCTCTAATTCAGGGGTTGTTAACCTGGCTTCTGGAAACATTTTTCTTATATTTTGCTAAGCAGATTTCAGTGCAATTTTCTATTGTTGTTTGGTGTATTTTGTGAGGAAATGGGTAAGAATCTCATGCCAGGAGAAGCTTTGGATGGCTTATGACCTGAATTAGTAGAGAAAGGACTCCAAGGGGCAGAGGTAGATAGATGCCTTGTGTCCATTGAAGGCATCATTTGGAGGAGGAAGAGGTAGGAGTCTGGACACTGGGCCATAGTGAAATAGCATTTGGATAGTTCTTTAAGCTCCGAAGAACTCTTTACAATGACTATCTCATTTTCTCCTCACAACAGCTCTGGGAGGTGGGTGTTGTGATCATCCCCGTTTGTGAGAACCTCAGACTCAATGTCTGTCAATTTCTTTCTGACTTTTTAAATCATACATATAAATGACAGTTGTCATGATTATCATTATGACTTAGGTGAGGAGGGGAAGAGAAGAAGAAATAAGATCTATGCTTGTCTGGAGGCTCCAAGTGGGGGAGTGGTGATGATTGTTAGAATGACTACAGTAAGGCAGCTAGTTGGCTCAGTGGATAGTGTCATGCCTGGAGTCTGGAAGATCTGAGTTCAAATCCAGCCTCAGAAACTTACTAGCTGTGTGACTCTGGGCAAGTCACTTAATTCTGCTTCCTTCAGTTTCCTCATTTATAAAATGAGCTAGAGAAGGAAATGGAAAACCACTCCAGCATCTTTGCCAAAAAAACTCTAAATGAGGTCATGAAGATCCAGGCAGGACTGAAAGTGACTGAGCAACGAAAACAGGGAAGCAATTTCAGGCCCTTCTCCGGTAGCAGTATGGTGCTGGCTTTGGGGGCCAAAGCATCTAGATCCAGATCTGGTACTTATTGTCTCTGTAACTTTGGGAAAGTCACTTACCCTCCCTGATCATTGGTTCCCTCATCTACCAGAGGAGATGGGGTGGGACTAGAGGGTGTGGGAGGTCCCTCCCATCTCTATAGCTAGATCTAGATCCCATGGGCACATCCCAAGGAAACTTGAGGCATTCCTAAAGCAGCCATCCTCTGTTTTTCCCTGGACAATTCCAGCAATAAATTCTTCTGCCTGCCGTTCAGGAATATTTCAGGAATGTCAGATCACTTTCATGCTGAAAGAAGGACTTGAGTCATAGGACCTGAAATCTCCTTTGGGTCTCTGAAGGCTTTTCTGTCTTCTAGAATCCTCTGTGAAAATGCCAGTGCCCTAGGAGGGGGTTCTACCTCAAAGGTCTTTTCCAGTTCTAAACCCATGATCCTACTGTCTTTCCTTTTCTTTGGACCTCAGTTTCCTCATTTGTAAAATAAGTGGGTTGGACTAGTTGGCCTTTGAAGCCCCTTCCAGTTCTAGACCTATGATGCTATGGTCCAGTTCCCAAGGCCTTTTCCCTCCAGTGAACTGTAAACTAATCCCCAACCAAGGCCCCTCATCCAGCCTGATGCCAGGCCATGACTTATTTTTTTAAGCAACTGGGGTTAAGTCACTTGCTCAAGGTTACACGGCCAGCCATTATTTATGTGTGGGTGCTCATTTTCTGAGGCCAGATCCGATCCCCAGTCATCCCAACTCCTGGCTGGTGCTCTTACTCACTGCACCACCTAGCCACTTAGCTGCCCCAGGCCATGACTTTCTATCAGTCCTCCAGAGAAGATTATTGGGCCATGGAGTTGGAAGAGTCTA
Organism: Gymnobelideus leadbeateri; assembly: GCA_011680675.1. Lineage (NCBI taxonomy): Eukaryota > Metazoa > Chordata > Mammalia > Diprotodontia > Petauridae > Gymnobelideus > Gymnobelideus leadbeateri. The sequence continues at coordinate 17,643 of WOXC01001655.1, forward strand.
CCCCACATGCATCTTACAGATGAGGACAATGAGCCTGAGGAAGGTTAATCAAGTTGTCCAAGGTCACACAGGGAGTATTAGAGCCAGGATCTGAACACAGGTTCCCCTGGCTTTAAAGGCAGTGTCGTTTCCACTCTAATGTGGTGATATAAGACCTGAAAGAGAAGCATCAGCTGGGGATCAGGAGTGAGGAAGAGGAGTCAGGGAGAAAGGAAGGCTGAAAGGGCCATAGGGGGATTCTGGAGAAGAGCTTTATCACCACTGAAGTTATTTGGTCACCTCTGGGGCAAACAAAGGGGCATCTGAAGTCTTCTCTGGAGGCATCTAGAAATGCAAAGCCTTGACTGGATCTCTCAGGGTCAGCTTTTCCTCAAGTCCTCGTTGCTTTCTAGAGGGGTAGCTCCCATAGCACATGAGATCATCAGCTCTGAAGCAAGAGAGATTATGATCAAGCTTCTGCTGCTAATTCCTTTTGTAACCTTGACCCTGACCCTCAACCTCCATGACCTCAGTTTTTGTAGATATAAAATGAAAGGATTGATCTCTGGGGTCTAAATAGACGTATGAATCTATGACCTGCCAAGAAAGGTATTATGGAAGGGACTTTGACCTAGAAATCTGGAGATCTGCACACAGAATCTTGGCTCTGGCACTATCCATCTGCAAATGGATTCGCCTCTTTGGGCCTCAGTTTCCTCATCTGTAAAATGGGTATATGAATGCCTCTTGGTCTCTGTTTTCTTATTTGTAAACTGGGGAAGTGAAACTAGATGAGTTCTGTCTTCTGTGGACTTCCAGCAATTCCCCAGCACTCATTTGCATAAATTCCAGTTGGAAAACTGATCACTTTCAGAAATAGCCTTGTCAGCCTGCTTGCTGTTCCATCTCCTGCCTGGAATGCACTCCCTCCTCACCTCAGCCCTCAGCTCATAATCCATTTCCCTACTGAAAGCCTTTCCTGATGCCCACAGTTCTCAGTTCCCTCCCTCCTCAAACTATCACATGCATTTCCATCTAACAGGTTGATTGGCCCAGTGAATGCCCTCCTTGAAGGGCAGCTCCTTGAAGGCCAGGGCTGGTCTTCATTTTGTTTGGTTTGCCTTTGGCCCCGCCAGTCCCTGACACAGTGCCCTCCATTTAGTGGTCACTTAATAGATGCTTCTTTAATTGGATTGGAGGACTAGCTAGTCTCTAAGGTCCCTTTGACCTCTCAAGTCATAGAGTCTATTAAAAGCAGCTGAGGGCAGGGGGGATTGTTGGCTACTCTCTGACCCTCGGGTCTGTTTTTAGCACTTGGCTAGGGGAGGCTCCTCCTCTGCTCCCTGCACCACCCCCCACTCCTGAGTCACTGCCTAGCAGCCTGATTCCTGCAGCATAGAAGAGGAGGCACCAAATGGAAGCCCTGGGGTGATTGTCCTGGTTTTCTGGCCCCAGAGGTGGCTTTGGTCAGAGGAGGTGGTGTGGGGAAACTGGCTTCCATGGAAACACCACCAGGTTTCCTTCCCAACATTCCTCACCCTGGGAGTCTTTAGCTGCCTGGGAGTCTCTCCTCCTGCCGACCCAAAGGAAGCCTTGGTGTTTTTTTGTTTCTCCATTCCCTGCAGTGAATTCCAGGGCCTTTCTTGCCCTGCAACCTGACTCCTTGATCTGTCCTTCCTTCATTTCATTCTTTGGAGCTCCCTGCTGAGAAGGCCCCATGTCAGGGGGGCTAGAGAGAAGGAAATGCCTCTTGGTCCCCATCATCCTCACTCACACCGCCCCCACAGAGAATTCTGAAGCTGGATCTACCTCGAAGCAAAAAAAAGAAAAACCCAAAAACTTTTGTATCCTTGCTGCCCTCACACGTGGTGGGACCCTAACCAGAGCTTTCAGAGGGACCTCATTTCATTTTCTCCTGATTTGCAGGCCCTGAGAAAGATGCTGGAGTATCCTTAGCCTTCAGTCCTTAGGGATGGGTGAAGCCAGCTAGTAGCCAACACCTCCCACCCCCATCTACAGCACCTCAGAAGACTTAGTCTTCATCACAGAGTCCACAATCCTAGCTTTCTCTTCTCCCCCTCATCCACAATCCGAACTTGTTTGTCCAATGTTTCATCCCCTAAGATGCCTGCTCTCTGGTTGGTGACAGTGATCCAGTCTAGGACAAAGGAGTTGAGAGTAAAGAGGCCTTCCTCTAGTCTAAACTGTCTTTTTCCAGACTAGGATTATAACGAGCTCTGGGAAAGTTGGGTAACTAGCCCAAGATGTAAGAAGTGAATCCCAATTAAGGAAAGAGACTATACCTGTGAGTTCATTGGGATAAGGAACTGCCAGGTGAGGGGGTCTTTCTACTAATGTCAGCTGAGCCTTCTGCGTAACTTGCAGTCTGAGAGAGGGAATCAAGATTTTAGTGTGAGATGAATTCACAGGAAAACAGAATCATAGAATTTTTCAATTAGAAGGGACTTGGGGAGTATTTAATCCAACCCATACCCACAAAGGCATCTATGTTTCTACTTACCTGACAAATGCTCCTGTAGCTTCTGTTGGGTGCTGGATCCCCGGCCTCCACCTCCAGACAGTCTGTTCTACTTTGGGCAGCCCTAACTGTCAGGAAAGCTTTCTTCTACTAAGCCTCAATGGATCTCTTTTCAACTGCTACCCGTTTTTCCCCTCTGTTTCTAAGCAGTCTATGCCCTCGTGTACATGACAATCCTGGTGGTTTGAGCTCATCCAAGGCACCCAAAGGCTCTCTTGTTATCTCCTTTCTCATCTTAGTGGTCAATTCTGTATTCTCCATTTTTGTTCTATCCATCATCCTTGATAGAGAAAACAGGTTTGACCACTCCATACTTGAGTGAAATCCCCAGTCCACTTAGAATCTGCTCCCAAACTTTTCTCTAGGAAAGAGTCTGCCAGGTCCTCCCCTCCTGCCCCTTGAACAACAGCTCTGCAGCTGCTGTGACCCCTCTAGGTCTCTGGTCCCCTGGATGAGGAAGCTTCTCCATGGGACTCCAAAGATTCCCTTTGTAGGCTTCAGGTCATGCTTTGATGATGACCTTTGATAAAGACACGCAGCTGCCTTCTTTAGCCCTCCCAGGAGGCTCCAAAGCTCTGGGCTCCTAGAAGTCTTACCCCTCCACCTTAGTCTGTTTCTCTCACTTCAGGCCAGTATGACTAAAGTACATTCCTCAATAGTGCCTAGTGATCTAAGCTCCTATCTTTGCTTAGATTCAATTGATTTCTTGGCCTCTTTGGTGGGAGAGTTAGACTTTGTCTGACAGCAAGCACACACACACACACACACACACACACACACACACACACACACACAATTTCCTTGATTTATCTCTCTGGTGACATTACTTCTACCTTTCCTAAATCCCACCATTACAGAATACACCAATCATAACACAAACATAACAGTCACATGTTAGCAGTGCTGCTGATTGGTTGGATGACATGGGACAAATAATTTCATTCCTCAAATCCAGTTCTCCATCTGGAGAAGCAGCCACATAGAAAATGACAGGTTATATTCAGAGAAAAGAAGAGTCAGGTTCAAATCTAGTTTCTTTTGACCAAATGGTATCTAAAGCCCCTTCCAGCCCTAATATCATTCACTCTGAGGTCCCTCCCAACTCTGATATTCTACATTCCAAATTCCTTTACAGCTCTGACATTCTATGTGCTATTTCCTAAAGTCCCCTCTGATATTCTACTTTCTAAGGTCCTTCCCAACTCTAATATTCTACATTCTAAGTTCCCCTCCAGTTCTGAAATTCTGTGTTCTATTTTGTAAGGCCCCTCCCAGCTCTGAAATTCTACATTCTAAATTTCCTTCCAGATTTGACATTCTATGTTTTGTGTTGTAAGCATTCTTCCAGCTCTGACAACGTTCCATGTCCCAAAGTCCTTCCAAGTTCTGAAATTCTGTCTTCTAAAGTCAAGGGGCTTTCCTGGTTGGACATTTTATGGACCATTTCCTGAGGTCTTTCCTGACAGACATTTTGTGGTTCTAACATTTTTCCCAAGCGAAGAGGATGGCCTTTCACTCACTGAAGGGTCCTTTCTGCCTGGCTCATATTGTGAGTACATATTATCTCATCGACAAAATATCCTCCGAGTGGAGGGTGCTACAGAATCCAATGGCTCTGAGAGACCCACAGGGGTCGTCTACTCCATCCTTTTAACTTTAAACCAATGAATGACTAATCTCTCTGGGACTAGGTGTTATATATTCTCTAGAATTAGGGACGGTAAACTGGTGAGTAGGTGAAAAAAATCAGAAAGTGAAGCCAGACACAACACTTTGACTTTGAAATTGTCTGAGATTAGGCAGTAGGGTCTCTGAGTTGGCATCCAGACTATTTAATTACCATCCATCTGAAGGGGTTAAAGTTTAGAGGTCATTTAGTCCCCTTCATTTCACAGAGGAGGAGGTTCAAAAAGCCTATACTGACTTGCCTAAGCTAACAAAGGTAGTCAGTAAACACCAAAATAGGTATTTGAACCCAAGCACTCCAATTCAAGTCCACACTTTCCATTATGCCGTGCTTCTCTCTAATTACTCAATAATTCAACCATTTATTAAGCATCTACTATGTACCAGAATCTGAACTGGGTTCTATAAAAACAAAGACAAAAATAAAACAGCCCCTGCTCTCAAGAGGCTTATATTTTATCAGAGGATTCAGCATATATACCTATATATAAAGTTATACAAGATGAATATAAGGTGCTGGTTCTACTTTCTTTTAGAAGCCTTCTCTGCCTTTCCCTCATGCCCTCTCTTGTCCCTGTGATTCCCACATACAAACTGGACTTGCTTTCTCCATCCCAGAATCTCTTCCTGTAATTTACTCCTTTTTCACATACTTATATTTCAATTTGATTTTTGCTCATTGGCATTTATTTTTCTGAAACAGGATTGTTCTCAGTCATCCCACAGTCTGGTTTGGGTTAGCGATTTAGAGTTTAAAATAATTCTGAAAACATAAGTACAAATGCTTCTCCCCAGTACTAGATTGTTACTCAGTATCTTATTTATTGCATGTAGCAGAAAGTGGAAACCAGCTCTGCTGTTACTTGGGAGAAATTTCTTCTGGTCAGGAAAGAGATTGTGTTTAGAGAGAATGGACATTCCTAAATCCTAGAAATAGGTTTTTCTTTTTAGTGCCCTCCCCTACCAAAAATCATTTTCTCTTGCGTGTGTCTTATAAATGTATATTTATATGAATATATGCTTAATATATGTGATTATATACATTATATATATACATATGTGTGTACATATATATATATATATATATATATATATATATATATATATGCCCAGAGTCATACAGCTAGCAAGTGTTTGAGGCTAACCCAATATTCTTATTGAGTGAACTCAGGTCCTTATAACTTCAGGACTGTGCCACCTAGCCACCCCTAAAGTATTTTTTTAATGTTTGTGATTCCCCAATAGAATGTAAGTTTCTTGAGGGAATGATTGCATCATTTTCTTCTTTGTATTCCCATTACCTTCCACATAGTAGGTGATTAATAACTGCCTTTTGATTGGTTGGTTCAAATAAAGCAGAGATCTGTTGGAATGATAACCTGTGAGTTTACAGAATCATAGCATCTAGAGCTGCAAAGCATCTTAGGGATTGTGTCAAACTCCCCTCTCCTCCTCTGCATTTACAACAGAAGTGGACAGGGAGAAAGGGAAAGTGAATTGTCTAAATTCATGCAGCCAGGAAATGTCTGGGGTGAGATGCAAACTCAGGTTTCTTGACGCCCAATCCACTGTTCTTTCCACTATACTATAGTTCGACCAGCCTAGAAGTAATGCAACTTCCCTTTCTTTCACACACACACACACACACACACACACACACACACACACACACACACGTACTTATGTATATGTGTATATGTATATGGATGTATGTGTCACACATGCACGTACATATATATTACTCTGAATTCTCTGAAATTTGAATTCTCTCTGCCTCAGTTTCCCCATCAGTAAAATGGGAATAATAATCACTCCTATCTCTTGAATTGTGAAGATCAAATGATAGAGTGTCTTTCATGTGCTTTGAGAATCTTCAAGCACTAGAGAAATTCTAGTTCTAATTAGAGACATTTGGGGACAGTGTTAATTGTCGTGAAATCCAAGTAATGGAGTAAAGTGGAAAGAACCCTGGACCCGGAACAAGAAGATCTAGTTTCAGATCCTGTTTTCATCAGTTGAATCTGTGAGACCTTTCACTTGTCTAAGCTTCATTTGTTTCATCTGTAAAATCCAAGGGTTAGATTAAGTGACCTCCAAGGTCTTTTTGAGCTCAGAATCCAGGATCTCAAAACTAAATCTGCCTCTCCTCAGCCTCCTTCCATTGCTACTAGTTATTCTCATTCAGGAGGAGCAGAGCAATTCTGACCCATCTTGCCCATGACAGTCCTATAATCAAGGCATTGTCCAGGCATCTCTTCAGCCTGCCCCATTCTTGGGGAGCACAAGTTGAATAAACCTTGCCCTTGCCATAGGAGGCAGCGTCATGGAGAAGCATTCTGGCTTGGGGTCAGAAGATTGGGCTCTGAGTCCCTATTCTGCCCTGCATCAGCTGTATGACCCTAGCCAGGTCAATATATTTTTCTAAGCCTCATTTCTTTTCATCTGCAAAATGAGGCAGATTTAATTAAATCTTCTCTAGGATCCCTGTCACCTCTAACAGGCTAGAATTTTTTTTTCCAATCCATCCCAGTTCAGCCACCTGGGACCATGGGCAAGTCATTTTTACCTATGACTCCCTTTCCTCAAATATAAAATGGAGGTCTGCATTACCTTTCTCATGGGGTTAAGAAAATACTTTGTAAATTGTGAAGTTTTAGAAATTGACCCAGTATTTTTATTGTTACTGTAACAGAATCAGAGCTCAAAGGATGAGAGCACAGAACCTCAGGGTTCTTGGCTCTTTTTGTATCTTTGATCCTCTGTTAAAGTGATCTGCTTCTCAGAATTGAACAGCTACGGGGTGCAGTAGGTAAAGCTGGACCTGGAGTCAGGAAGATCTGAGTTCAAATCACTTCCTAGCTGTGTGACCCTGGGTAAGTCACTTAACCCTGTCTGCCTCAGTTTCTTCATCTGTAAAATGAGCTGGAGAAGGAAATGGCAAACCACTTCAATATCTTTGCCAAGAAAACAGAAAATGGCATCATCAAGATCTAACCAGGACTGAACAGCAGCAATTCTTAGGGCTGCAGTGAGAAAAGAACTCTATGGACTGAAAAGTACTATATAGATGATGGTGATTATTGTCCCACATTATGCTTAATTCCTACGTTCTCCTCTCTCCCACTAAAACAGATATTCAATCTCTGTCCCTTTACCTTCCAAACAGCATCTCCTCTCCTGTCTCCTGACCTATAAGCCAGTTTGGGACAATGGAAAAGACATTGAGTCTAGAATCCTCTGACTCAATTCAATTTAAATCTAGGTTCTGACATTCATCACCTCAGTAACCTGGAACAAATCATTTAACCTCTCTAGGTATTAGTTACTTCATCTGAAGGAGGAAGAAATTGGAATATGTGAGGTCCAAGGTCCCTTTCAGCTCCAACTCTCCTTTCCTGGAAGAATTCCAGAACAGTGAGATCCCTGAGGCTCCCCAGGATCTATCCTAGGAAATGGGGACAGATTCTTCAAGCCCTAAGTCAAACCAACAAATCATGACAGTCTTCCAATATCCACTGGAAGCCTAGGGATGCCCTGGGGGGATAGTTCTTCCCTCTGTCCCATGAGGGGATCTAGAGGACCTGAGGGGGTTGGGGGATAGAGCCATTTTAAACCTCAGATTCACTGTACTAGGCAAGTGTGTGCCCCTCCATCTCAGGACAGCCTGAGGTGTCGATGTTGCATCCAGACCTTTGGGAGTAAGTAAATTCAATATTTATTTAGACTATGAAAGGGTTACTGGCAGAATCCAGGGAAAGCAAAGGAAAAATACTTTGGACTTCCTTTTGAAATAGCAAGCTCACTTTCTTTCTTTACAAGTCAGCCCCATCAGGAACACTCAATAGAATCAACATTTTTGTTTCCCTATCCAAAGTCAGCCTGTTGTTCACTGACTCAGTTATTGCATATTCTTCACATCTGAGGCTAATGGATAAAGGCTTTGTTTAAGGAAGATGCTCGCACCACACCATTAAAAGCGTCAAATTCATGGGAAGAGCACTGGCTTTTGGATTTAAAAGACTTGCTGTTGAAATCTGGCCTTGTCATTTGCTGCTTATGTCACCGTGGCAGAGACATAACTAGGGCAAGGCAACTAGGACTTTGTCCCCGGGGGATATAACATTTAGGAGGCACTGACAGTATTTATATTGTTTTGTTTTTTTTTCTTCAGCAGTATAGAATCAGCTGGTGGTAAGAAAAGAACTAGATGGCAAGATTAATCAAAATAAGAAGTGACCAGTTGATCCTAACAAGCAACAATACACACACACACACACACACACACACACACACCCCACCACCACCTCCACCTTGGGCTGCTCTAGAAGCTGACTCACAATACTCCAGGATCTTAATTTATCTTTAAAATGCCTAGTTTTAGAGAATGTTTTTGTGAATCTTGCCCTGCTCATTAAACTGCTAGTTATGGATCTGTAACTTTTGCAGGTCATTCTGTTTCTCTGACTTTGTTTTCTCATCTTCATAATGAGAAGGCTTCATGAACCTCAAAAATACTCTGATCTTCTCTGTGATTTGGATAATGCTGCAGCTATATCAGAAACCTCTATGAAGTGAAAATGATCTCCCATTCCAGCATATTAATAATATTTGTCCAGATTAGTGGAGGGCTTTGGAGACTACAAAGTACTTAACAATAATTTGGGGGTTATTTTGATGAAGACGGGCTAAGGTTGATAATGATTGCACTAAAAACAAGAACAGGTCTAAACCCAAAACTACAAACTTGTATATGATTTTTTTTGGAGGGGCAAGAGGAGATGGTTGAGTTTTGTTTTGGGTTGGGGTTTTTTTTGAAGGTAGTCAGGGTTAAGTGATTTGCCCAAGGTCACACAGCTAGTAAGCAACTGAAGCAGGCTTTGAACTCAGGACCTCACCTAGCTGCCCCCTTGTATATAATTTTAAAATGAATTTTGCTGTTTTTATCCTGTCTTTATAAATTTTGCAATGGATTTGAGTTACAGATATGAAATTTAAAAAAATAATTTATTTCATCCAAGTGGGAAGGAAAGAGGGGGAGGGAGGAAGCAGATACAACTTGTACCGAGCTAAGTAAATGGAAGCAATTTCAAAAGGGAGAGAGTGCTAATGGGAAGGGAAGAGCTTAAAGCTTTGAATAGGAAAGCAAGAGATTGTTCTAGATAGAAAAGAAAAGGAAGAAGTACATTCTAGATACATAGGATTACCTTGAAGGGCCTGCAACATGCCAACTTTGACATATCTTAGGTTAAAATTATCTTAGTTTTGATTTAGTAAAAAGATTTCAATAAAAACCCAATTAATCTTTTAAAATCTGATTTTCAAACACTTTTAAAAGTAACCTTTTTCAAAGTGCTGTAGTGCAAGATAGGTCTTGGTTGAAATGGAACATCTGGTCTCTATTTCCCATGAGGAACATAAAATTCTATGCTGTGAAATAGGAAGTTGTGAGCCATCAACAGAGGAGCTGATTATTTGGTGAGGGGAATGGAGGGTGGGACGGGGGGAGTCTCTGTTTTGATGACCCTGCTTTTGTCTAGTAGGAATAGGCGGGGCAGAGAGCCAGACAAACCCCGGGAGTGTTTGAAAAGAAACGGCTTTCAGCTAGGCGTCAAAAAAGGATCCAGTGAAAAGACATGGACAAACCTGTGTGTCATAGGCATTTCTGACAGCTGTGTATTTGGAAAATCAGAGAAGGGAAAAACTGGAGGTAGTTATTATAATAGTCTAGGAGAGAGATGAGGGCAAGTAGGTGTTGCAGTGAGTGGATAGAGTGCTGGGGAAAAACTCATCTTCCTGAGTTCAAATCTGGACTCAGGCATTTACTAGCTGTGTGACCCTGGGCAAGTCCCTTTATGCCATTTGCCTCAGTTTCCTCATCTGTAAAATGAGCTGGAAAAGGAAATAGCAAACTACTCCAGTATCTCTGCCAAGAAAACCCCAAATGGAATCACAAAGAGTCAGATATGATTGAACAGCAACAACAAAGAAGGTAGATAAGAACATGAACTGAGGTGATAAAAGCAAGAACGGAGAGAATGGGCCATGTGAGAGATGCCCTAGAGAGAGAAATGACACAGTTTGTCAGCTGATTGGATATGGGTGTGAAGGAGAGAGTCAAAGACCTTAGACATGCGTTTTAAGGTCTTTCTGGCACTGACTGCCTCATTAGAATCCTGCAGTCCATGAAAGTGGGGATTGTTTTTATTCTTTGTACTTGTACCCCCAGCACCAAGCCCCTAGTACTTGGGGATAGTAGGTGCTTAATTCATGTTTGTTGATTGGCTGCTTGTAGTAGGTGCTCAAGAAATGTGCGTTGATGGGTTGCTTGTAAGGTCATTTCCAGTACTGTTATTTATGCCAAGGTCCATAGCTTTCATTAATATTTTATATTCTATAGTTCCTTTTCACACAGATCTTGATTTTCTAAGGTTACTGCTAGCCCTATGATCTAAGGTTATTGCCAGCACTGTTATTCTATGTCCTATGTTTTCAAGTCCCTTCTAATTCTGTCTTTTCAGTCATGACATTCTGTATTTTTAGACCTTTTCTAGCTGTGCCATTCTACATTCTAAGTTCCTTCCCAGCTAGGATATCCTATTAGCTCTTGCAGAGAAACTGAGGACAATCAATTCTGTTGTTGTTGAGTCATTTTAGTCATGACCCACTCTTTGTGACCCCATTTGGGATTTTCTTGGCAGAGATACTACAATGGTTTGCTGTTTCCTTCTCCAGTTCATTTTACAAATGAGGAAACTGAGGCAAACAGAATTAAGTGACTTGTCCAGGGTCACATAGCTAGTAAGTGTCTGAGGCCAGATTTGAATTCAGGAAGATGAGTCTTTTCTATCTAGCATTATATCTACTTTGCCACCTACCTGCCCCCATCATTAATTAATTGATCAATTAACCAGATTCCCAGTTTTTTACCCCCTTGCCTTACCCAAAGAGTGTAGTGACATGTCATTGGATGGCCCAGCAGGTATTTGGAGCCAGGAAGACTCAGGTTTGACATCTGTGAAATGGTGTTTAAAAATAGCACACATTTCACAGGACTGTTGTGAGCGTCAAGTGAGATATGTATAAAGGACTTTGCAACTCTTGGGGAGCTATAGAAACGTGAACTATTATTGTGAAATGTGAGCTGTGACAATGACTGAGGACATTGTCTTGGTGCCCTATGGAGACGACACAGAGGAGGCAGCAGCTGGATTGCTGAGATCAGCCTCGCCTCTCCCTCCCCCCACCACTCCCCATCTTCCAGGCCCTGTTAGACATTAGGAGCTAGTCTCCAAATGTTGGCTCTGAAATGGGATTGTTCTCAGTCATCCCGCAGTCTGGTTTGGGTTAGTGATTTAGGGTTTAAAATAATTCTGAAAACATAAGTACAAATGCTTCTCCTCAGGATTGGATTGTTACTCGGTATTTTATTTATTGCATGTACCAGAAAGTGGAAACCAGCTCTGCACCCTCCTGTTACTTGGGAAAGATGTCTTCTGGTCTGGAAAGAGATTGTGTTTAGAGAGAATGGACATTCCTACATCCTAGAAAAAGTTTTTTTTACAAAAAAGAATGCCCTCCCCTATCAAAAATCATTTTCCTTTGCATGTGTTCTGTAAAAGCATATTTATATATGCTTAATATATGGGATTATATTCATTTAATATATGCATATATACATATACATACACACATGCACATCAATACATATATACATGTGTGAATGTATACATACACACACAGACATATGCATACACGCATACACGCATATACACATACACATACATGCACATACACACACATACACACATATACACATACACACATACACATACACATACTGTTTCATGTACCTTTTTTTCCGAGGCAATCAGAGTTAAGGATCACACAGCTAGCAAGTGTCTGAGGCAGGATTTGAACTCAGGTCCTTGACTTCAATAGAATATAAGTTTCTTGAGGGAAACAATTGCATCATTCTTCTCTTTGTATTCCCATTACCTTCCATATGGGAGGTGATTAATAACTTCTTTTTTGATTAGTTGGTTCAAATAAAGCAGAGATCTGTTGGAATGATAATCTATGACTTTACAGAATCATAGTATTTAGAGCTGCAAAGGATCTTTGGGTTGTGTCAAATCCCCCTCTCCTCCTCTGCATTTACAATGGAGGTGGACAAGAAGAAAGGGAAAGTGAACTGTCTAAATTCATGCAGCCAGGAAATGTCTGGGGTGAGATGCAAACCCAGATTTCTTGACTCCCAATTCCGTGTTCTTTCCACTATAATGTGGAAACCAGCCTAGAAGTAATACAACTTCCCTTTCATTTCTATATACATACACATATATGTGTATTTGTACATACACAATATACATACATACATGTGTGTGCATGCATGTGTGTGTGTGCGCATGTGTATTCTTTCTGCAATGACCTGACATGGTTGCCTGGTCTTTTTGAAGAATGGAAAGAAGATTGAATTTGGAGTCATGAAATGGAGAGCTTGAACTGAAATCCCAGCTCTGTCCCTTCCTGCCTGTTCGACCATGGGCAAGTTATATAGTCTTTCTGGACCCAGACCTGTGATCTCATTTCCATTTCCATGTTAAATGGGGAGATTGTACTATGTGGCCTCTAGGCACTTTCTAGCTGCACTCCTTGTGATTCAATAAACTCCCATGAGAGAGAATTTGTTCTAACCTAAAGTTATCAATTCTATATTGGTGCACATAATTCTTAGAAAATGCTTCCCAATCTTGAGCTAAAATTTTCTCCTTGAAATTTCCACCTTGGGTCTTTGCTCTGCCCTTCAGAGCAGCATGGAATAAGCTATCCCCCATGCGAGAGCTCTTCAAGAAAGGATCTTCAATGCCTCTTTCTATGGCATAGGCTCTAGTCCCTTCCCTCCCCATCCCATTCACCCTCCTCTGGACACTCTCCAGATTGTCCCAATTCTTCCTACCATGTGCAATCCAGAACAAGACTATAGATCTGCCATGTCCAGGGCTGAAGACAGCCCTGCTTTCCCCTTCTCTGTTCTGTTTGCTAGGCTTCTTGAAATTTCAATCTTGCTCTCTCTCTCTCTCTCTCTCTCTCTCTCTCTCTCTCTCTCTCTCTCTCTCTCCTATTCCATTTCCCAACAGGAGTAGAAAGTAGCAGGGATTCTGAAGGCAGGGAGAAGTTTCTTCAGTACAGGGGTTCGTGAGAATAGTTTTCACCTCCCTCCTCACCTCCACAAGCAGCTACCCAGATCCTGACTCAGACACTTACTAGCTATGTGACCCTACAAGTCACTTAGCCTCTGCCTCAGTTTGCTCATCTGTAAAATGGGCATGGTAATAATAGCTGTGGGTAGTTGTGAGGATAAAATGAAAAAAATGTACAGCACTTTGCATATCTTAAAGCACTTTGTATATGCCAACTGTTGTTGCTAATCTTATTGCTGACAGAGGGAACAATGCAAACATATTAACTGACTCCTTACAGAAGACAAGAGCAGTTGTTTCGGTCATTTCAGTCACGTCCAACTCTTCATGACTGCATTTGGGCTTCTCTTGGCAAGGATACTGGAATGGTTTGCCATTTCCTTCTCCAGCTCATTTTACAGATAGGGAAACTGAGACAAATGGGGTTAAGTGACTAGCCCAGGGTCACACAGTTAGTCAGTGCCTTAGGTTAGATTTCAACTCAGGAAGATGAATCTTGGTCTGGCACTCTGTGCCAAGTTGCTTAAGATCTGCTAACAGACAAGGAACAAGGCCAGGGAGACTGGAGTGGCAGAAGGACAGCAGAATCATGGCTTTAGAGCCAGAAGAAGCCTTAGAGGGTCTTATGTTACAGGCTTGGAAACAAGCCCCAAAAGTAAAATGACTTACCCAGGGTCACTTAGTTAATGTGTCTGAAGTGTGTTTTCTTTACAGTTCTTCATGATTCCAAGTTCAACACTATCCACTAGGAATCACATGTGCACATCCCACTTCCCCTCCCCACCATATTTCTTGAGTGGGACCCATTGTCCTTTCTCTAATGCTGAGCAATCATTGGGTGGCTGGGGTGGCAAGGAGGTGTGTCCTAAGATCAAAATTCTGTGGGTTAGATGGGCACAGGGATGAATTCCCTTGCTTGATTGGAATTCTAGAAAACAAAAGTGAACAGGGCCTGAGACAGAGGAGAGGAGGGAAAAGAGGACAATGGAAGAGCTGGTTTGGAGAGTTGCTGGGTAAAACTTGGAGAGCTTTTGGTAGGTTCTAGTCTACTGCCTGGGGATCCCTGGCTTAGGGCCTCTGACTTGAAATTGAGGTTTTAAATCCTTTGAAGACTTCTTAGAGTTTTTTTTTCCTAAAATGAGTATAAAACCATGGGTCCTCAGGATTAGCAGAGACATCAGAGGGCATCTAGGATGTATCCTTACTGAGATGAAGAATGTCTCCTACACCATCTCTGATAAGTGGTCTTCCAACTTCCACTTAAAGCTCTCAGTGATGGTAGAGCTAGCATGATGTAGTTATAGTAGTAGTAATGGTAGTGGTAGTAATCACTAACATTTACATAGTGTTTACTGTATATCAAGCACTACATTAAGCACTTTACAATCACTATCTCATTTGATCTCTAGACAAGGCTGGGAGGTAGATGCTATAATTATCTCTGTTTTACAGGTAAGGAAGCTGAGGCAAAGAGAGGTGATGTGACCTGCCCATGGTCACAGGGCATGTAAGGGTTTGAGTCTGAATTGGAACTCAGGTCTTCCTGACTCCAGGCCCAGCACTCTGTCCACTGCACTACCTGGTGATTAGAACCCTGGACTTGGAGTTAGAGTTCATTCAAATGCCAGTTCTTCCATATACTAGTGTAATATGGATCAGTTAAACCCTCCACAGCCTCAGTTTACTCCACTTTAAAATTAAGATGTTGGACTAGATGACCTGAAAAGTCCCTTCCAGCTCCAAATACAGCCAGTGATTTTACTGCCAATAGACCATGCCTGCTCCCTGTGTATTAATATTGTGACCGG
The DNA here is from genome assembly GCA_011680675.1 of Gymnobelideus leadbeateri. Taxonomy (NCBI): domain Eukaryota; kingdom Metazoa; phylum Chordata; class Mammalia; order Diprotodontia; family Petauridae; genus Gymnobelideus; species Gymnobelideus leadbeateri. Next base: position 32,855 of record WOXC01001655.1, read on the forward strand.
CTAATCTAACCTCTTCATTATATGAATGAGGAAACTAAGACCCCAGGGAACTGAAGTGACACAGAGTTCATAGGAGCATTGATTTAGAACTGGGAAGGATCTGAGACCATCAAGTCCAATCCCTTTATTTTACCTTTCCACCTTGCTGAATGACCTTGGGCAAGTCATTTCACTTCCTTTGTTGCTCAGTTTCCTAATCTGCAAAATGAGAATGTTGGGTTCAGATGTTCTTAACCTGAAGTATGTTAACTTCTTTTTCTCTCTCTTTCTCTTTATGTGTTTTCTTTTTAAATTTTTTCCCCACTTAATAGTATTTTATTTTTTTCTAATTACAGGTAAAAATAGTTTTAACATTCATTTTTATAAGATTTTGAGTTCCAAAATTTTCTCCCTCCTTCCCTTCCGTCCCTAAGACAGCAAGCAATCTGATATAGGTCATATGTATACAATCATGTTAAACATATTTCCACATTAGTAATGTTGTAAAAGAAGAATCAGGACAAAAGGGGGAAAACCATGAGAGAAAAAAATGCAGAAAAGTGAAAATACTATTTTTTCAATCTATTTTAAGACTCCATAGTTCTTTCTCTGGATATGGATATCATTTCCCATCATGAGTCTTTTAGACTTGTCTTGGATCATTTTATTGCTGAGAAGAGCCAAGTCTGTCATAGTTGATCATCATGCATTGTTGCTGTTACTATGTACAGTGTTTTGGTTCTCACTTCACTCACTATCAGTCCATGTAAGTCTTTCCAAGTTTTTCTGCAATCTACCTGCTCATCACTTCTTATAGCACAATAGTATTCCATTACATTCATATACCACAACTTGTTCAGGTATCCCCTCAATTTCCAATTCTTTGCCACCACAAAAAGAGTTTCTATAAATATTTTTTGTACAAGTAGGTTATTTTCTCTTTTTATGATCTCTTTGGGATACAGACCTAGTCATGGCATTGCTGGAACAAACAGTATGCAGTTTTATGGCCCTTTGGGCATAGTTCCATTTTTCTCCAGAATGGTTGGATTAGTTCACAACTCCACCAATGATGCATTTATCATTTTATTTTTCTGTCAATCTGGTAGGTGTGAGTAGTGCCTCAGAGTTGTTTTAATTTGCATTTCTCTAATCAAAGGTGATTTAGATTTTCATATGACTAGAGATAGTTTTAATTTCTTCATCTGAAAACTGCCTGTTCACATCCTTTTATCATTTATCAATTGGGGAATGACATCTATTCCAATAAATTTGATTCAGTTCTCTATATATTTGAGAAACAAGACCTTTATCAGAAACACTGGCTGCAAATTTTTTTTCCCCAGTTTTCTGCTTTCCTTCCGAATCTTGGTTGCATTTGCTTTGTTTTTGCAAAAACTATTTAATTTAATGTAACCAAAATTATCCATTTTGCATATCCTATTTGCTATCTCTTATTTGATCATAAATTCTTCCCTTCTCCATAGATCTGACAGGCAAACTATTCCAGGGTCTCCTAATTTCCTTTATGTTCAAATCATATACCCATTTTGACATTATCTTCATATATTGTGTGAGATGTTGGTCTATGCCTAGTTTCTGCCATATGATTTTTCAGTTTTCCCAGCAGTTTTTGTCAAATAATGAGTTCTTATCCCAGAAGCTGGAGATCTGGGGTCGGTCAAATAGTAGATTACTATAGTCATTGACTACTGTGTCTTGTGTACCTAATCTATTCCACTGATCCACCATTCTATTTCTTAGCCAGCACCAAATACTTTTGATGATTGCCACTTTATGATATAGTTTTAGATCTGTTATGGATAAGCCATCTTTCTTTGCATTTTTTTCATTAATTCCCTCGATATTCTTGACTTCTTCCACATAAATTTTGTTAGTATATATATATATATATATATATATATATATATATATATATGATATATATTTTATATCCAGCTCTATAAAATACTTTTTGGTAGTTTGATTGCTATGGTACTGAATAAGTAAATTAATTTAGGTAGAATTGTCATTTTATTCTATTAACTTGGTCTACCCATGAACACTGAAATTTTTCCAGTTGTTTAGAGCTGACTTTATTTGTGTCAAAAGTGTTTCACAATTGTGTTCATATAGTTCGTGGATTTGTCTTTGCAGGTGGACCCTCAAATATTTTGTGTTGTCTACACTTATTTTAAATAGAATTTCTCTTTCTATCTCTTGCTGCTGCTAACTTGTTTTTTAAAGTCTTGATAACTGTATTTCAATATATTTGTTGTTATGTATTTTTAAAATATTATATTGAGAAAGGGTCCATAGAATGGCCAAAGCAGTTGTGAAATAGCAGCTAGGTTACTAGTGGAGTGGATAGTTTTCGAGGCCAAAGTCAAGAAGACTCATTCATCTTCCTAAGTTCAAATCTGGCCTTAGACACTTACTAGCTGTATGACCCTAGGCAAGCCACTTCACCCTGTTTATCTCAGTTTCCTCATCTGTAAAATGGACTGAAGAAGGAAATGGCAAACCACTCGAATCTTTGCCAAGAAAACCTGCAAATGAAGTCATGAAGAGTCAGACATGACTAAAATGATTGAACAACAACAAAGAATATTAAGTCTAATTGTTTCTAAGGTCCATTCCAGTTATAGTTCTGTGACCATGGGGACCAGAGAGGACAAATGGATGATAGATAGATCAATGTACATCAGAGTACTAGGGACCTTAGAACATGGAATGTTAGAAATGGAAGGAACCTTAAAATCTTAGTAAATAGAACGTTTTTGACTACTTTTTTATTCCCAATGCTTAGCACAGTGTTGGCACATAAAAAAAAAAAGCTTGTTGACTTGACTCATCTTGACCTTAGAGCATAGAAGACAGAATGTTAGAGACTGAAGGAACTTCAAAAGAGAGCATAGAATGCCAGAATCAGAAGGAACCACAGAGATTCCATAGTGACTCCAACCTTCTTAATATGGAGATAAGCTCAGAGAGAAAGAGTGACTTTTTAAAGGTCTCACAGCTAGAGACAGAACCTGTTCTAGAACTCAGGGCATTCTCTTTTATGCCTCCCCTCCCTTTTTTTTTGAGACTAGGTCTCCATGTCTCCTCTAGCTAATGGTGCACCAGCCATTCACTAGCTGGCTCCCTCCTATTGGTGATCAGTGCAGAAGCTTTGACCTATTGTGTTTCTGACCCAGACAGGTCTGCCTCTCTTGATGCAGGCTGGTGGTCCTCTGATTCTGGGAGCTCACCACGTTAGTGTCAAACATTGGATTGACATTAGCTCAAATGCAGCTCAGAATCCTCAAACTCAAGTGATCCACCAAATTCAACCTCCCTTTGCCCCAGTCCATTGGTCAATTGGGTTTCATGTTCCCTAGTTGAGTTATCATTGGTGATGATGGTAATGGTGGTGGTAGTGAAGGAAACTGAGACAATAGATGGTAAATTTTTGAGGGAGGGGCTGTGTATCTCCCCTATCATCTAGCACAGGGTATGACCATTCTGGGGGGAGGAGTAATAAAAGATTATGGGAATGCACTCTACCCCCCCCACACCCTTGAATCTGATGCCCCCTTTAAAAAATGGCCCCACCTCTCTTCCCAGAGAAGCTTCCCTTGTAGGAATAGGACACAATGCATACTTTCATACAAATAGAAACAGTAGAGCAAAGCCTTCCTCATCTAACAGGATATGCTACTTAGTTGCCCTCCTCTCTACCTAGAGGGGAGAAATGTGTTTCATTATTTGTCTTTCCAGGACCAAGTTGATTATCCCATTAAGCTTGAAGTCAGATGACTTTCAGGCAATGGAAACGTTGTTTACATTTATATTGTTACAGTCATCATATACATGGTTCTCCTGGTTCTACTTTCTTTACTCTGCATCAGTTCATATAAGTCTTCCCAGGTTTCTCCAAATTCTTCATATTCATCAATAATCCTCCATTATATTGACATGCTACAGTCCATTTACCAGTCAATGGACACCCACTTTGTTTCCAGTATTTTGTTCCGCAAAAAGTGTTGTAAGGAAAATTTCAGTTATCTTTGTGGCCTTTCCTTTTCTTTTTGAGCTCCCATGTCTAATAATGGGATTGCCTGGGTCCAAATCTAATATTCTTTCCACTATGCCATACCTGGATACAAAACACCATACTTGGTATGGAACATGTGAGAGGGAGAGAAGGAGGTGGGGGAGGGGGGAAGGAAAGAGAAGGAGAGATCTCTGCCCTCCAGGTGTTTACAATCTTTGGTATCTCCCTAGAGGGCTGATAGCCTTAGGCTGGGGGGCAGGAAGGGGGTTGTGCTTATTTTTTGGGACTGAAGCGTCTCCTAGCGGCCAGTCTGGGTAACTGCAACCTTGGGGTTTACTCTGGGTCATTATATAACTTTACAAATAGACCCTGAAAATGAATCCATCCATCGATCAGCAAGAACTGATTAAGCACCCACTGTGTGCTAGGTAATGAGGAGAACAAAGCTTTTGTAGCCTGTCTCCAGCTCCTGTTCCTCCCTCCCGATCTCCTCTGCTCCCCCTCCCCATTCTTGATTATTTCTGAAATCCATTGGTCAATTGGATTTCATGTTCCCTAGTTGGCTTATCTTTGGTGGTGATGGTAATGGTGGTAGAAGTAGAGAAAACTAAGACACTAATCAGTAAATTTTTGAGGGAGGGACTATACTATAATCTGTGTATCTCTCCCATCATCTAGCACAGGGTATGACCATTCTGGGAGGGGAGTAATAAATATTGACTGAATGATGCAGGTTTTTTAACTCTCTGGTGGGTCAGAATCATATTTTTTTAATTCTTAGAGAACTGCCCCCATTTGTATCCCCCAGTTACCTGCCTCCATTCCTCCCCTTATCAATTGTTCAAAAATACTCATTAACTAACTCTTTAAGTTAGAAAGGCTAAGCAATTTCCCCAATCATTTAGCCTACAGTTATCTTTCAATATTTTCTTCCTTGCCCTGAAGCTGAGCTCACAGACTTCCCTACCCCCTCCTCCCAACCCCATCTACCTCCACCCCACATCTGGGCATATCTGGCTCCTACTGGGGATGAGGCATTCCAAGGTTCAAAGCCAACTCTGAGCTCTGCCTACCTTTGTTATCCATGGACCAGTAGGCTGGAAAGGGCTCAGAAATTGTCTAATTCAATCCCATCATTTGACTCACAAGGAAACTAAGGCACACAGCAGTCAATCTACTTGGCCATGGACACACATGTCATAAGTAGCAGAAGTAGGATTGGAACTGCAAGGTCCTATGAGTTTACGCTAAGTTCAGAGCTCTTACCATAGTACTACACTAACTATGGGGCAGGTCTCTGAGGGAGGCCCCTAGCTGAGGCCTCCATTTCTAACAGACCCTAAATACTTCATGAAGTGGGTCCCCAGGCTGAACCTTGGCAGGAGCTAGAGTTTTTGAGCTGCAGCTGTGAGCAAGAATTGCAGCTGAAGCTACATTAGACATCCCCTTACCTCCCCATCCCAAGAACTGAACCCAGAGCCCAGAGCCCCAGAGTCCTCTGAGGCTTGGGTGAGACAGAAGTGGGCTTGGTTAGTGCCTTTTAAATAATATAAATGGCCAGTAAGATTGCCTGTTTCAATCACTCAGATCATTACTTCGTCTCAAAGTCCCAAGTCCTTTAGCTCTGAGTCAGGCACATGTGGTTGGCCAGAAGCAGAAAGATCAACCTTGTTCCAAATCCTGTTACATACATGCTATCTCATCTGATGACCTTGTGAGAAACACATGCGGACCCTGACATGCATGTGAAATCATCTAGGTATAGTATCACATATCATAGGCTTAGATCTGAAAAGGATTTTAGAGGTCCAACCCCTCCTCATTTGACCAGTGAAGACACTAAGGCCCAGAAAGGTTAAGTGACTTGCCCAAGGTCACACATTTCATAATTACCAGAGGCAATTCTCAGCTATAGGTATACAGAATTCCAAGTCCACTGCTACAAGGAACCCCTCTCCCTCTATACACACAGGAAAATAACTCAGCCCCCACCTTAATGGCTTATCAATTCTAAATAGATGGCATTTGGCAATCTTTGGGGTTTTTAATGCAACAAATATCTAAAGCCACAGACTCTGTGTGAAAGGGGGAACACTCGAGCACAGTGAGAGACTGGCTGCATTTATATAATACCTACTGTGTGCCAGGTGTTTTGAAAAAAATATTCTCTCAATCGATCTTTACAACAACCCTAAGAGTTAGGTACTATTATCATCATCATCTCCATTTACAGTTGAGAAAGTTGAAGCAAAGAGAAGTTAAGTGACTTACCCAGGGTCATACAGCTAATAAGTGTCCAAAGTCACATTCGAACTCAGGACTTCCTGACTTTCAGTCTAATGTTCTATCCACTCTACCACCAGCTGCCTCGTGTTGTCCTCATTTCAGTCATGTCCAACTCTTCATCACCCCATCGGGGGTTTTCCTGGCAGATACTGGATTCGTTTGCCATTTCCTTCCCCAGATCATCTTACAGATGAGGAAACTGAGGCAAACAGGGTCTCATGACACAGCTAGTAAGTGTCTGAGGTCAGACTGGAACTCAGGAAGACGAGTCTTCCTGAATCCAGGCCCCAAGTTTGATCTACTGAACCACCAGCTGCCTCGTGTATGGGGCTGATTCTGGGGACAGCAATCATGTCAGGTGGTACTGAAGAAGGGGGTGTGTGAAGAAAGGCAGGAACTACTCAGTGAGGGGGTGCTTCGTGGTCATCATTATGGCTGGTCTTCGTTTCCTGCCTCTGACCCTTATTAAGGAAATAAACATAAAGCAATTCACCAATCTTAAAGTACTAAATAAATGTTTAGCTATTGTCAGTTGCTGCTGCTGCTGTTACTACTACTACTACTACTACTACTATTACTACTACTACTACTACTACTACTACTACTACTACTACCACCACCACCACCACCACCACTACTTCAGCTGCTGCTGTTGCTGCTACTACTACTTGTGTGACCTCAACACATCACATCTCTAAGTCTCAATTCCCCCATTTGTAAAATAACGAGGCTGGACCATGTGACCTCTCAGGTCCCTTCTAGCTGTCCAGTAGAAGCCAATATTCAGCTTCATCTAATACTGGGTGCAGGGAGTGACATGGTAGAAAGAGTAGGAGTCAGTGGACTTCCATATAAAACCTCTTCTTCTTTCTTCAATCTCTTTGGGGTATAGGTCTAAAAATTCTACTTTTGGAAGAAACTAAATGACATCCAAACTATGTGACTTCTGGGATTTAAACAATATGAATCTGCCTTATGTCAGCCTACTCCTCCCTCTTCATCTCCTTTTCTGTTGCATTGGTTGGAGGGAATAGGGCTATTTAGCCTGGAGAAGGGAAGGAGAGTAGGGAGAAGCAGACTGGATTGCTGTATTCACATATTTGAAAAGCTGTCTCACAGAGGAGGAATTGGACTTATTATGTTTGGCTCCAGAGGGCAAAATTGGGACTGATGCACAGTAAGGGACCAACTACACTTATGTAACACCTACTATGTGCTATAACACCTACTATGTACCAGATAAATCTTAGGGTATAAACTTCTTGAGAGTGTATGTTGTACACATATGTACATGTATGTATGCAGGGGTGTGCTGATAAATATTTAACAACCAGTTGGGGGGGCACAAATATATACATAATTGACTTGGAAGTTTTAATCTCCTTTATTAACATTTTATCCATCACATTTTTAGTCTAAACTAACAACAAAACAATAAACCACGCTCCATTTGCACTGTGCTAATTTCCAAGGTATAAACACTCATATAAAAAATTTGACATGGCTGGTCTGAGATGGCTCTAGCATGTCCCTGTATGCATGCATGCATGTGTGTATCTATGTGTATTTGTACCTGTGTGTACACAAGTATGTCTCCAGTGCTTAATACAATGTTTCAGACAAGAGTAGTCATTTAATAATCATTTGATGAATGAATCTGAAGAGGTTCCTAACTAATCTGAGCCTTCTGAAAGGGGACCAGGCTGTTGGTGAGCATCGGTGGGAAGGAAGTGTTTCAGGAAAGGAGAGATGACTCTTTGTCAAGAATGCTGGAGAGTCAGTCAACAAACCTTTATGAAGTACATACTGTGTGCCAGGCATTGGGCTAAGTGCTGGGGGGGGTGGGGTAGGCAAAGGGAGGGTGGGCCTCGAGCTTCAAGCAGGTGCTGAACTGTATAATGTCTGAGATCCCAGCTCTGAGCTCCTATACTGTGATAACTTGGGATTTTTAAGCTGGGGCCAGGAACTTGCTTTTTAAAATAGATTGAAAACTCTCATTTAATATGATATAATAACTAGAAGAAAAATGTAATAAGACTTCTCAGTCCTATGTATTTTATTTTATGCATTTTTAGAATGTTGTTCTAGCCCTCAGCGCAGTGATAGGTGCTGAGGAATTCCTGTTGACTTAATAAATGCCTGTTCTGAGAAAGGGTCCATGGGCTTCACCAAGCTGCCTAAGGGTCCTTTACACACACACACACACACACACACACACACACACACACACACACACACACACTTATTTCATAAGTCTTTGCTTTTAGAGGGAGTGGGGGATAATAGATAGAGCTGGAGAAAGATCCAGAATCAGACCTGGGATCTTAGCCCTGAGTCAGACCCTAACAGAATAACCCTAGCAAGTGGCTGAAATCCCAAAGACTCCAGCAGATACAATTCTTCCAGGAGGAAGAAAATGAGTATTTTTCTAAGAGATTTGGAGTGTTAGAAGACAAGGAAGGAAGATGAAAGGACAGGCAGGCAAGAAAGAATGGACCCTTTCAAAGTGGGCCCTGGTCCTCTAAGAGTGCCATGAGGCTCTGACCTCAGGAGGGTCTCATTTGTAGATTAGTCATTAGCTGTTAGCAGTTCTGATGCCCATAATGAGCTAAGGCTGGAGAAGAATGCTAAGGAAAAAAAGGTCCATTTTAGGAGGGAAAAGAAGGATGATCAAAGGAGAACTAGGACCCCTGCTCAGTCAACAGGTTAAATGATGATGGATGAAGGCAGAAATACTCAGCTATTATTTCTCTTTTCTCTGCCAAGAAGAATGATCTTTTGAATAGAAAGGAGTCAACTGACTGATTGGCCAGCACCTATTAATCACCTACTATGTACCAGGCACTCTGGTAGGCAGTAGAGCTATAAACTAAACACAACAACAACAACAATAACAACACCAAGAGTTACTACTCCCTAAGAGGTTACATTTCATGAAGGGGGACATGCATGGGTATGCATATATAAGAATAAACATGTGCAGCTAACATGAAACCACTCCATCCCGTTTTAACCTTGATAGCTTAACTAGGCGAGAATATGTCTCAAACACTAAATCATTTATGATCTTAGATGAAGGAAGGAAGGATACAAGCGTTTATTAAAGGCACTGTGCTAAGTGCTTTACAAACGTCTCCTTCAAACCTCACAACAACCCTGGGAGGTAGATATTATTCCCTTCTTAAGGTTGAAAAAAATGAGGAAGAGAGATGTTAAGTGACTTATCCAGGGTCTCATGGTTAGTAAATGTCTGAGGCCAGATTCAAATTCAGGAAAATGAGTCTTTCTGACCCCAGGCCAGGCACCCTATACACTGCAATCCCATTTTTCTTCACCTTATTCATTACAAACCTCCAAACTCACAGGATTCAACAATTCACTATGATATATATATATATATATATATATATATATATATATATATATATATATATATATATTAGCAGCATCAAGTGACATAGAAAATGCCAGTAAACATAAACTGTGACTTTTTAAAAGCTATTTTTCAGTTGTGTTCAACTCTTTGTGACCCCATTGGGGATCTTCTTGGCAAGGATACTGGAAGGGTTTTCCATTTCCTTCTCCAGCTCATTTTACAGATGAGGAAATTGATGCAGACAGGGTAAGTGACTTGCCCAGGGTCACACCGTCTGAGGTCAGATTTGAACTCTGGAAAATGGGTCTTCCTGACTCCAGGTCCAGCCCTCTATCCACTGCAGCACCACCTAGCTGCCTACCCCACCCACTCCTCCACAAATAAAGTACCTAACAGGTTGTAATAATCTAGTTGATTGCCTTCCCTTCTTCTCCCCTCCTTTCCCTCCTCTCCACAAGCTGGAGAGGGACAGAAGGGGAGTTGGATAGGTAAGGTGATCAGGAGTTCCTATAGCATGCTGCCCCAGGGAGGCTGGCAACAAAGACTTGCCCTTTACTTGCTCTCACTTGTCAGTCTGACCCAATTTGGTCCTGGTCCCTCTGCTGGGCTTCCTATCCTCCTTCCTTCTGGCTGGCTCCAGGCCACCCCTGGCACATACCTGTCATATTTCTGCTTCCATGCACACTCCCCCAAAATATTTTAGTTCATGATTTACATTTCCCTGCTCCTGTTCACAGAGGGCAGTGCACCTGTCCCAAGATCCTTGCTCTGACAGGACAAGTACAGCATTGAGGTGACCACTTCTCCTTGACCCCATATATCTCCACCTCACCCCCCCCCAAAAAAAACCCTGGATGGGTATTTCTCTTCAAGGCCAAAGGATGCTGGAAACCTGGGAACTCTGAGAAAATGTGTGTCTGCCCACACATTCCAGCCCACCAACTTTCTATGACCTTTGATCTTTCAAAGTCTGTGATCCCTGGAATGGCCTCCTGATTCTTCTTGGTTCTCAGAAAAATGAAACTATACTATAGTCTTTGTTCTTGGGTTCCTTCCAACTCTAACATTCTATGTTCTATAACAAACATTCTGTTTTCTATATACTCCAGATAGAATATTCTATGACCATAAAATTTTCGTTCCCCCTCTTCCTAGCTCCATCAGGAAGTACTCTATTGCTTCTAGGGATCAGCACACCCTAAGGCAGATTCCAGAAGATGCTGGCTACTGGATTTACAGATTTTGCTTAGAGGCCCAAGTGGCCTGACTGGGACAAGGGTCTCCTCCCAGGAGGAGAACTATGCTGCTGCCTCCAGCCCATGAATACCTTCCTCAGCTCCATTTCTAGAGTCTGTTGAATAATTGAACTATTCACTTTGAGTGAAATTGGGTGGGTTTTTTCCCTTAAGAACAATTTTTTTAAAAAAATAAAATGATTTGTGCCCAGGGAAGAGATATAGCTCTGCTGAAAGCTCCCAGCCAGCTTGCCAGCTGTAGTCTACATCATGCTGTTGATGAAGCCTGGGTTTGACAGTCCCATCTGCCTCTGTGTGTGCCTGTATTCATGTGTGTGTGTGTGTGTGTGTGTATGTGTGTGTGCGTGTATGTGCACAAGCATGCTGTGCAGCTGCTGCATCTCGGAGGGACCTGCTCGTCCAAGCAGCTCTCACACTAGTCCCAGTCCCTTGTCCACCATATTTACCTCTTCTTTGGCTCCAGTCTCCTTTTTCTGAAGGGAGCTTAATAAACCAATGACCACATTACTGTGTCTCTAGTGATAATTTTAGTGAGAGGATGCCTTGTTTGTCGATCCTGTGGTTCTATGATCCCCTCTCAGTAAAGCATGGAAACCCATTTTCAGCAGTAAAGATGGGGTGTCCTGAACCCTCCTCACTCATCGGTATTTAGGAGTCAATTCCCTGACTGGCCCAGGGGGCGCCAAACTTGCCTCATCAGTAATATGCTCAATAATCCATCACTGTGTGATCTCAGGCAAGTCCCCTTCTTTGAGCCTCAGCTGGCTTTTTTTTTTTTAATCTGGAGCCAGGGCATAATATTAGCTCCGTTTGCTTTTACAGGTTTATTGAATAAAACATATAAACCTGAAATTTCTATATAAACATGGAAGTTATGACTTCTGAGCTTCTAAATATCTACACCTTTGGGGCTAAACATTCCCACAGACTGGGACTGGGGCAGCAAAAACAGAGCCCTGGGATAGGAGGGCATGAGTCTGAGGCCCAGATCTGCAACCTGCTAAACACATGATTTTAAGCAGGTCTCTTCCTTCCTGAACCTCAGTGGCCTCATCTCTAAAATGGGGATAGTGATATTTTTACTTCACAGGGTTGTTGAGAGAATCAAATCAGATGGCGAATTATAAAGTGCTTTTAAACCTCGAAGCCTCATATAGAATCAGCTACATCTAGCTATAAAATGGGGAGATTGACAGCATAGTATAGTAGAAATGGGGCAGCTAAGAGGTATAGTGGATGGAGTGCCCAGCCTAGAGTCAGGAAGACTCTTTTCCCTGAAGTCAAATTCAATCTCAGACATTTACTAGCTGTGTGACCCTGGGCAAGTCACATAACCCCAATTGCGTCCAAAGAAAGAAAATAAAATTCATAGGGCCTCGATTCTCTGCATTAGCATTCCCCCTGCCATCTTGTTCCTTGGACTTAGGATATTGCATGGGACGATTCTCAAGTGTCTTCTAACCCTGAATTCAATGTGTGTGGGACTACTCCAAAGAGTATGAAAACAAACCCATTATTCGATCACCAGGACTGGGGCACTGGCCCAGGGCAGCCCAGAGCTCCTGGAGCTGGACCTTTGAAATAAATTCCCCCTCCCCCTCTACTGAATTGGTCTTAATTCATCCTTGTAATTTTCTTTCATATTATGAGGTACAAAGTTGATTTGAAGGAGAATTCATGTTGCTTGCTCCAGAGAAGATTCTCACCCCAGCTCCCAGGCACATCAGAATCTCTAGCCATGTTTCTTTTCAATTATTCCCTGAAGTTTTGGGGGTCTTTGAGCACTACAAGCCCAGTGGGTTTGCCAGTCAAGATCAGAGCTGAGAAATTACCACAATGTAGGGGTAACTGCGTGACTTTGGTCACGCGGCCGTGGGGTCCTATTTTCTATGATTCTGTGTTGAAAGGGATGCAAGGCTCAGTCCCAAGGCCAACAGGCCTCTTATGAGCAGGTGGCACATGTAAAGGTAGAAAGTGGGAGCAGTGCAGCAGGAGGGAATGTTATGGGAAGAATCAGAGTGGCAGACTGAAGACAACATTGGGCTTAGACTCAAGAATCCTGACTTCCATTTAGTTCCCTTGGGTGAATCTCTTAACATCTCTGAGGCTCGGCTTCTCCATCTGTAGAATGGGGAGAGAAATGATGCCACTACCTGCCATGTGGTGCTTTTGTGAGGAAAACATTCGATTGTTCATTGGATAAGCTTTAAAAAAATTTTTTTTGTTTTAAGTGGTGAAAATCCATTTTCTCTCCCTCTTAACCCATCACCAATGGAAAAAGAGGGAAAAAAATCTTTCAGCCGCTATTTTAAAGTAACTGTTATGTACTAGACACTGAAAAAGAAACAGCTCCTGCCCTCAAGGAGCTTACATTCAGTCTAGAGAAGCAGACTTTATACATTTGAGTAAGGAGGAAATATATACAAAATGAACACTTTGTAAACATTAAAGGCAGTCATTACTTCACAATGGCCCCCTTCAGGGCTGGGTGTTCAGTGCACCCTGGCCATTAGTCTGGGGCTCTACAGTGGCAAAGGGGGTTATGAGCCAGCAAAAGACCCAGGTCACTAGAATATCTTCCCCTTTTGGGTCCCTCATTTCACCTCTCAGAGGCTCAGTTTCCTTATCTGTAGAATAAAGAAGGGTTGGGTTGGATGAATTCTAAGGCCCCTCCCAGCTGGACATCTCTAATCTTGTAATCCATCTGTAAAATGAGGGATTCTGGCTAGGTGATTTCTCATGTTCCAGTTCTTAAAATCCCTTACTGGAACCATGCCCTACTTGATGGGGATGGCTACAGGCCAGCGTCCACCAGCTGTGTCCAAATGAAGCCAGATGTGACAGACTGTCAATTAGCCCTGGGAAAATGTCAAGCCTGCACTGTCAATGGGAAGATCCTCAATTTACACCTGAGTGTCCCTGGCTGGCAGAGGAATCGGGGAGTGGGCACTGTTTTCAATTAGGAAACATGACCCACCGCAAGGAAAACAAAAATATCTTTCTATCTAATGATGGGCAAGACTTGGGAGAGACACAGGAGGGATGGCCATATTGTTCATCTCTGCTCAGGGACAAGGTACATGCAGCTGGCTCTGGAGTGGAGAGGATGGTAAAAGCCTTGGGCTTTGTCACCATCGTCCCACCAAAAAGATGTTTTTAAAAATGACCCTAGTGAGCCAGGCGGGAAGTGAGGAGGAATCCCAGGCATGCTAGAATGCTGTCCACTACCGAAGTCCTGACTGGAGTGAAAACATCATTGCTGCCTGTGCCTCAGTTTACCTGAAAACAAAGACGGTACCCATAGAACAGCCCCCCAGAGAAGTGTTAGGGAAGTGAGGTCCCAAAGATCCAGGGGCTAAAGGAGGTCAGGAACTAAGGCTGTAGATCTTCATAGCGTGGGTTATGCTGATCATAGAATCATGAATTTGAATTGGGTCTTCAAAGTTAACAGGGAAGGGTCATGGAGATGATATCCCCCCAGCCTCACAGTGTGGGAAGTTACTTCTTCTCTGTCCTCCTTCCTCTCTCAGTCTCCACGTGATTGGAGCCATGACTCACTTCTCAGATCCAAAGGTGAACAGCCCGGGTGGTCATGGGCAAGTCACTGGATTTCTCTGAGCCTCAGTTTCTCCACCTGAAAAGGGGCAATACCATTGGCAATAGTTATCTCTCAAGTTTGTTGTGTGTAATGTCATTTGTCAACCTAAAAGTCCTGGAGAAAAACAATGTTCTTATCATGATTGGTTTTTCAGCTACGTGCTTAATTGTTTCTCCCTTTATTTTCTTCCCTTTCTACCTCTCTTCCTACTCCCTCAGCCAAAGAAAGTTCCTTGGGAGAAACTGAGATAGCACCCAACTCTGACCCAGTGGGTATGGACAGCAACTACCTCAGCGTGAAGGAGCCTGGGGTGAAGGGTTCCCAGGACAGGGCTGGCACAGATTTACCCAGCCCCATGGAGAAGGCCGACTCAGAAAGCAACAAAGGGAAAAAGCGACGGAACCGCACGACCTTCACTAGCTACCAACTGGAGGAGCTGGAGAAGGTCTTCCAGAAGACCCACTACCCGGACGTCTATGCCCGAGAGCAGCTGGCCATGAGGACAGACCTCACCGAGGCTCGGGTGCAGGTCAGTCCACTGTGGGGTCAAGAAGGGGAGGGATGACAGTCTGAGGGGCTCTTTCAGGCCCCAAATTCAAACTGGGCTGGTCAAGAGGTCAATCAGGTATACCTGATATGGACAGAGGGAGGGAGAAGAGAAGAAAGAAGGGTCTTTGCCTTTGAGTGTCTCACACCGAGAGTTAGACTGGAAAAACATTTTTAAAAAACCAAGGGACACAAATGTCACAGAATCTGAGTGGGAAGGGGCTATCTTGGACCAACTCACACCTGAACAAGAATCCCAAGTAGAATGCTCCCTGCAGAGTCAGCCATTCACCACTTAGAAATTTTCCTGGAAGGATGACACCCTCTCCTCAACTCCTGAGACAAAAAGCTCTAATTCTTAGGAGGCTGTCCTTTATATCAAGCCCAGATCTTCTCTGCAACCTCCCAGCAGAAACAGCAATCTTAGATTGTGTTGCAAAGAGTCCAAAGCTGTCTCCTTTAAGAAGGGGAAGACATGTATGATATGTTTTAAAAGCTTGGTGTAGAGGATCCTGGATTCAAATCCTGCCCCTGATATCTTGGCTGGGAGACCCCATGTAGTGCTCTGGATAATTCTCTGAGACCATAAATTACAGAAAAGGTGCCAAGCTGCTGTGGTAGAAGCAGTTTCCTTCAGTGAATCAAACAGGCCTAGTTCATGTCCCTTCCTTTAAAAAGATACATTTTAAAAGCCTTGTTTATCTAAGAGGGTAAAGTCTTACCCCAGCAAAACTTACATTATTTTACATTCAGTCTTCACATTGACTCTATGGGTTAGAGCAAGGGTTATTATCCCTATTTGACAGATGAGAAAATCAAGGACCAGAGAGGAGAAAAGATTTCCCGAGGTTACCCAGCTGGCTGGTGGCTGGGTCCAAACTAGTTCTCCTAGTACAAGGATCTTCCCATTACCCCTGGTGTCTTTAAACCCCCTCTTTTTGCTGAATAAAGGCACCCAGCTAAGCCCCAAAGCAGGAGGGGGAGGGAGCTGAATAATGTAACATAATAAAGTGAGCATTTAGGAAACTCCTGAGCTGTGTGCTTAGTCCTGGGGGATGTGTTTAGATAAGACAGTTTCTGCTCTCATTGCATTTCTTGTATAGGAAGAGGATAGGGAGTTAAAAAACACAGTGTTCTGTGAGATCGGATGGAGAAGGTGGTTACTGATTGGTGGGAATCAGGGAAAACTTCCTGTAGGAGGTACCATTCAATTCATAAGGATACACAAGGCAGGGGGGACCCATCAATGACACACATGAGTAGGACAGAACAATCGAATGTGGTTAGAACATGGAATGTGAGAGGGGCAGAATGTGAAATAAGAAAAGAATGATGAAAGGAAAGGAAAGAAAAGAATGATCCCAGACTGTGAATAGCCTTGAATGTCAGGAAAAGAAATCTGAACTTGACTCTTGAGGGAAGTGAGGCCAAAGCATAAAATGAAGAAGGCATGTGTATTGGTGGAAAAGAAGGCTGAGGGAATACTGAGAGGAAGGCATAGCTCAAGACTTACGGTAAGGAGGAGGCATCAGCCAACAATTCAATGAACTTTCATTAAACACCTAGTGTGGGCCAGGCACTATCCTGGGACCCAACAACAGAAATGGAAACCAACCCTGCCCTCAAGGAGCTTCTATTCCACTAGCACTATAACATGGTAGTATGGAAGATCAGTGGGCTAGAAGTCAAGAGACCCAGGTCCAAACCATTAATAAAGGAGCAGATGGGTCAATGAATGAGTAAATGCACAAATGAATGAACCACTTACTATGTGCCAAGCACTGTGCTTGGGGATACAAACCCGGAAGCTGGGACAGTCCCCGGATGTCAAGGTGCTTACATTCCAATGGGGAAGAAGAAAGGGGAGACCAGGGAGGTCACTCCCTGAGGGATCCAGAGGAACTCACTTCACATTTGATTTGTTTCCTCATCAGCTTGTGCTTGTATGTACCTGTGTAAATGTGAATGTGTGTGTATGTATGTATATATAGACATATATAAAATATATAACACATATATATTATACATATGTGTATGTAAACACATACACACCCATGCTGCCTCTAATGAGCTCTATGAGCTGGGGCTCATAACTTAGAAAACCCTTCTCTATCTTGAGAGAAGGGCCTAGTGGATGACCAGATGAATTCCACCCCATGTGCAGCCTGGGGACTCTCCTGCTGGGGACCCTGGGTGCCTGGAGTAAAGTTGAGAGGTCTAGAGATAGAGTGGGAGGGGTGAACTTTTCCTAAGAGGGAGCCTGGTGTTTGGCTGGGCTCCAGGTGCTGGAGGGGCCTTTTCTGTGCCTGTCTAGGATTCCAATCTCTGCAGCTGGTGTCTGAAGACAATAAGGCCTCCCCATCCCTGGCCCACCCCACCCTGGCCCCAGATGGGCTGTGGTTAGGGTGAGCTTTGCCAAGGCAGTTGGTTCCTTGCACGGCTCAGCCCCCCAGAGAGGCCTGTGTTGAGTGGGCCTGTGCTTGGGGCTGGGGTTCAGAGGCGAGGTGGTCCTGGAGCTCAGGATTTGAGAACTTTGGCAACTCCAGGCACTGATGAAGACCAGACACTCAGAATTCCTAAAGTCCTAGATTCTAGAATAGAGACCTTGGGGAATCCACAGGATTCCAATGCCTGAGGACTTGGGAATGTGGCTGGGGAGCAGGAGGGGGTCTGAAAGCCAGGGATTGGAGTTTCAGGGTGGTGTGGATGGGGGAGTGAGGAGTAGGGACAGGAACTACACTTTGGAGATTTTGGAAGCCACAGAAGCCTGTCAGGTTCTAGAGCTCAGGAATTCAGACTCTAAATCAATCAGTCAGTCAATCAATGAGGATTTGCCAACTACTTCCCTAGGGGAGATATTCCCTACCTCCAAACCCACCCCTGCCCCCTGGCACATGGAAAGCTTACCCTAGGCTAAGTTCACTTGGTCCCCCGTACCCAGTTGAACTAGATAATTGAACCATAAACTGAGATTAGGTTTAGAACCATAGAATGTCAAGAGTTCAAAGGAACCTTAGAACATAGTCTGAGCTGGGAATGACTTTAGAATATACAAAGTCAGAGCTGGATGGAAGCTTAGAATGTAGAATGTAAGAGCCAGGGAGAGCTTAAGACAGAGGACAGAATGGAGGAGCTGGACGGGACCCCAGAACAGTCATCCATGCCATGCACCCTCTCTCTGTCTCTGTCTCTTTGTCTCTCCCTCTCTGCCTCTCTCTGCCTCTTTCTGTCTCTCCCCCTCTTTCTGTCTCTCTCTGCCTCTCTCTGTCTCTGTCTGTTTCTCTGTCTCTGCCTCTCTCTCTCTCCCTCTGTCTGTCTCTCTCTCTCTCTGTCTCTGTCTGTCTCTGTCTCTCTGTCTCCCTCTGTCTGTCTGTCTCTCTCTCTCTCTGTCTCTCTCTGTCTCTGTCTGTCTCCATCTCTGTCTCTCTGTCTCTGTCTCTGTCTCCATCTCTGTCTCTCTGTCTCTGTCTCTCTCTCTGTCTCTCTCTGTCTCTCTCTCTGTCTCTCTGTCTCTCTCTGTCTCTGTCTCTCTCTCTCTGTCTCTCTGTCTCTCTCTCTCTGTCTCTCTCTCTGTCTCTCTGTCTCTGTCTCTGTCTCTCTCTCTCTCTGTCTCTCTCAGTCTCTCTCTGTCTCTCTCTCTGTCTCTCTGTCTCTGTCTCTCTGTCTCTGTCTCTCTCTCTGTCTCTCTGTCTCTCTCTCTGTCTCTCTGTCTCTCTGTCTCTCTCTGTCTCTCTCTGTCTCTCCCTCTCTCTCTTTCTCTCTCTCTCTCTCTCTCTCCTGTCTCTCTCTCTGTCTCTCCTGTCTCTCTCATCTGCACCTGCCTTTTTTTCCTTGCACACTCATTTAACACTGATGGAGCTCCCCTGGGGGGACCCTCCTCCCTTCCTTTCCCACCATTCCTCCTCCTTAACCACCATACTAATAGCCTCCTCCCTCACACCTGTCTTGCTTCTGCCTCCCCCCTCCACATTTTACCTCCTCTTCTCACCTCACCCCCTTAACTCCTCTCCTCTCTTCCCCTGACCACTCATCTCCTCTCTCCCTCCTCCTTGTCTTCCTCCTCCCTAGAGAGACAGGCATGCCCCTACTGCCCTCTCCCCCACTCAGCTGAACAGCCCTTCTTTCCCAAGGTGGTTTCTAGGGTAAGAGCTCCATGTGTCAGGGAGCAGCCCTATTCCCCATTCCCCATTCGCCCCCATGAGGCATCTGAGTCTCCAGCAAGTGGGGAGGGAAGCTTCAGGGGCTGCTCAGCATTTTCCTCCTTGTCTCTTCTAAACAGGAAAAAAGCCGCAGCAATATATCTTGATGCCTCTCACCCCCCTCCTCATACAGCCCCCCCTTGCCTACCCTCAGCTTCCCCCACATAAAACCCTGGGAGGCTGAGGCAGGAGGAGCGGAAAGACTGAGCTAAGCCTGCAGGAAATTAAACATGAAATGAAAACAAGCTTTGGCTATTCCTTCTCTCATCCTGCCCTCCACCCCCCATTTCAGGCCACTGATAAAACGGGATCCAGTTTCATTGGGAGATGAAGCCTGGCTCTGTGCTCTGGGCCCTGAGGGGTGGGAGGCAGGCTGGGGGACCAGCCTGGGATGTTCATTGCCAGGAAGAGGCAGGGGACAGGACAGGATGGCACCAAGGCCCGAGTGAAACTCGGGGAGCAGAGTCAGGGGAAGCCTCGGGGAGAGAGAGAGCCATGATGGGGGCCTTCAAGAACTTGAAAGTCTTTCTTAAGAAGAGGGACAGATGTGTTTTGCTTGGTCCAAAAGGGCAAGGCTACGAACAATGGAGAAAAAGGCATATTTAGTCTAGTTATGGAGGGGATAAACTTCCTGACTCTTAAGGTTATTTCCAAAGTGGAATGGGGTTCCTTGGGAGGTAGAAAGGTCCCCCTTCCTGGAAATTTTTAAACAAAAGATGGATGGCCAATTGTCATTCATGTTGCAGGGGGGTATGGATTAGGCTGGATTGACCAGCACTTAGATCCCTTCCTACCCTGAGACTCTGTGACTGATGTTCTGGCCCAAACTCTGCCTTTCACTAGCCAGCCATGCAACCTTGGATGCATCCCCTCATCTCACAAGGCTGGTGCAAGGTTCAGTGAGCTGGGAGATAGAAGCAATGTACTTCTGACTTGAATCCCCATTCTGTGCCTTTACTATGCCCCCTCCCAAACCCTGTTGCCCTTTTCCCCTATTTTATCCCCCCGGGGCTTTGTTCTCTCAGGCAGTGCTCCCTAATCCAAAGGAACCTTTTTAATCAGCTCTGGTTAGATGTGAAAAGCCATTCCTGGACTTGCTGCTGTCCCTTCTCCACTTTCTCCTGCCCATCCCCTAGCTCCCTCCACCCCCAGGGCAGAATCAGAGTCACAGAGTTTCAGGGCTGGCAGAGATCACTGACACCATAGAAGTCACAGGATTCAGAGCTAAAGGACTTTAGAGGTTGTCTCATCCAACCCCCTCCTTGCACTGATGATGGAAACCAAGTCCAGAAGGAGGACATGACCGACCCGAAGTCACCCGGACAGCAAGGAGCAGAACACACATTTCAAACTCCGTGTTCAGAGTTCTTTCCATTACAACAAGCTGCCTCGTTTAGGGCAGCCCCTGCCTGAGTTACCAATTCCCTCCACAACACCCAGAAACAAGCCTTCTGGGACAGGGAGCTGCCTTCCTCCCGAGGCAACGCATCCCATTGTTGGACAGATCTGACTGTCTGCCATCCAGCGGGCTTCTTTGTCCCTGGAGCTTCTAGCCATTGGGCTTGGTTTTGCCTGCCACTGCTGGCCCCTGGCAACGATGGCGATGATGGCAGAGATGCATCATCATAGGACATAATTGTCCCATCATCATCAACATTTCTAGGTCAGACTTGGAGGTTTGCAAACTATTCTCTATACGGCTTTGAATTTCGTCTCCACAACATCTCTTTGGGGTGGGCTGTTGTTATCCGCACTTAACAGGTGAGAAAACTGAATCTGAGGGAGGGCTCGGAGATACTTCAAAGGATTAGGGAACTGAGGGCCAAGCAGGCTACTGGTCAGGGCCCTCAGACCCCAATGCTTAGGGACCCCATCTCTAGCCCACTCCCCACACATACCTCTATCCTCAGGTCTGGTTCCAGAACCGACGGGCAAAATGGAGGAAGAGGGAGAGATTTGGGCAGATACAGCAGGTTCGCACGCACTTCTCTACGGCCTATGAGCTACCCCTCCTCACCAGAGCTGAGAACTATGCCCAGGTGAGTGAGTGCCCAGCCCCAGCCCAGCCCTGACCCCAACTCCAGCCCCAGCCCCTTGCTCTAAGATTGGGTATCAAGTATTGGAGAGTGAGGACCAGGGTCTTGTCATCATTTCTCCCCTGACCCCTCATTTGCCATCCTTTGGATCAGAGAACTAATGAGTGAGTGTTGTGCCTTCCATTATAAGTTCTTTGAGATCCTGACTCCAAGAGAATGGAGGAGAATAGAATGTTGGGATTATTGGGAGAGGGAGTGGTTGGGATTGAAAATCAGGCTCCTAGGAAGTTTATCTTCAGCCCAAAAGGGATGACAAGGCAGGAAGCTCTGTGGCAGATGGCTTGCTGTCTTCTCTCTGTGCCCACAGAACTTTGGGGGGATCTAGGGGCCAGAACCTGGCTGGGCCTTAGGGAAAGAAAGATTTATTATTCCCTTTTTCCTTCTTCTGACTTTGTCACCTTCTGGTACATGGTCATCGCACAGAGGAAGCCCCTCTTTCTGCCCCCCCCTTGAACCCCTACCCAGCTGTAGCTCTTCATTGGCCTAAGTGAGTGCCTGGGCTGAACCAGGCTTCGATGTCTGTACAAGCTAAGAGATAGTGGCCTTCCCGCCCCCAGGAGGCCGCCTAAAGAACTTGGTTCCCAAGGAGGGGGGCCCTGAAACCTGGGAGCTTCTGGGAAACCTGGCCCCTCCAACCTGGCCTACATTTTCCAAAGCCCCTAGGCTCCCAACCCAGATACTGGGCCTGCTTTCTGCAAAACTAGGAGGTCAGCAAAGTTTGACTTTGGTGTTTCCCTGCTCTGGGCCCCTTCCCCCTTCCTGGCCCCAGTCTTTCTTTAGATGCCTCTCCTATATCCCATTCCCTTCTCCTATTTTCAGAAGACGTTGGTCTCAGCTGGCTGTCAGCTAATAAAATCTTAGTGACCTTAGATGCCATCCCATCCCACCTCTCTCTCAATACAGAAATCCCTTCAACAACATCCGCAACAGGTATTTGAATGACAGCAGTGATGCAGACCAGTCCATTGTAGACCATAGCTGCCATCCCATAGTCTTCAAGACCCAAAGAGCTCTGTCTGTCTCTCATTGTGGAATTGGGGCCAGATGTTCCAGTGTTCCTCCATACTATTCCAGTCACCATCACACAAAAGCCCCCCTGGCTGGTCCTCTAGGAGCCAGTCTGTGATTTCTCTGCTTTCCTCTTCCTAGATCCAGAACCCATCTTGGATCGGTAACAATGGAGCAGCTTCGCCTGTCCCAGCCTGCGTGGTCCCCTGTGATCCGGTGCCCACCTGCATGTCCCCTCATGCCCATCCCCCGGGTGCCAGTGCTGGTGTCTCTGACTTCCTGAGTGTCTCTGGGGCCAGCAGCCACGTGGGCCAGACACACATGGGCAGCCTGTTTGGGGCCACAGGCCTCAGCCCTGGCCTCAATGCTTATGAGCTCAACAGTGAACCTGACCGGAAGACCTCCAGCATCGCGGCCCTGCGAATGAAGGCCAAAGAGCACAGTGCTGCCATTTCTTGGGCCACATGACAGGGCCCCTCATGCTTTCCCCCACCCCCTTCCCCTGCCTCGGGGCATTGGCCAAGCCCCTGGCCCCCAGGCCAACTGCCAATTCGACTCTCCTCATTGCCCAAGGCCCTGAGAGCCAGGGTAGTTTCAGGAAGTTGGGAGAGCACTTTTAGTTGCCCAAGGTCTGGGCTGATTGAGTCCTCGTGGACTTCCTGATGGGCAAGGGAATAGGCCTGGCTTCCCCTCGCTCTGAGGCTCTTGTCCCACCCGCTCTGGGTAAAAAGGCAGTAGAAAAAGTCCTGTTGTCGAGTTCTGAAGCTTTTCGTCCATTGGAAATGGAGACCATCTCTCCACAGTCTGAGCCCCAGTACCCTCCAACCAGATTCCCGTCCAATCAGGGCCTGACCCAGGAGTGGAGACCATCCCTCATTGTGATCCATCCCTTTCCGTAGCACGAGTGCCTTTTTCTAGAATCTGCTAATGGAATGGTTACTATATACCAGTGAGACATTTCCCACCCACTCCTCCATCTCCCCTTTTCTCCCCGAACTAACGAAAGTGCCTGCCTCTGAAACCCAGGGTTACCTGCCTCTCTCTGCTGCTGTCACATTTGCCAAAGCCCAGATTGGGTACTTGACTGAGACTCCCTTAAATTGGATGCCCACTGGGAAGGAGGGGCTGGTGACCTTTGGGGGGCTTTGGGGAGGAGGGAAGAGAGGGAGAAGTCACATCAGCCTTAGGATTGATGGGATAGATTGGGTCAGGGAAGACAGGAGGCTGTGTTGGAGGTTGGGCCAGAAGGATGGACAGACGCCCAGGGAGATAGTCTCCCATCTTCCTCCTGTCCAAAAGACTGAGTGCTAAGAATCAAAGGGGGATAAAGTGGGGAAAGAAGAAGACCAGACTCAGGGGATGGGCAAAGAGGAAAGAGGGATCTCCTTTAGGGCTGGCTCCTCATATCACTGAATCCAAAAGGAAAGAACCTCAGTAAGGAAAAGGAAGAGCAAGCTGTTGTGTGTGGAGGGAGTCCCAAGCACAGTAACAGGCTGGTACTAAGAGTGCAAAACACAGAGATGGGAGGCAAACCCTGAGAAGAAACCCTTCCCTCTTCCCAGGTAGAGGGAAGCTGGATCCTCTTCATCGTCATTTCACAGCCTGCCCCAGCTCACAAGTTTGGGAGACAGGAGGGAACGGGGCAGAGTCTGCAGTTACCTCTGCTTCTCAGGCAACTGAAGGAGCTAGGGCCAGATCCCATAGAGATGCCAGACACTAGCCCTAGGCCCCAGGGGAGCTAGAGCAGGGTTTTTCAGTGGGAAACAAGGAGGAAAGCTTTATACTCCCTTCTTACTGGTGGGGAGGAGGCACTTTGGAATGGAGCCACCAGAAGTCATCTGGTTGGATGCTCTGCTCCAGGCTGTCATGCTCACCAACTATCTCAGATCAATTCCATTCTTTTTCCCTTGTTTGCATTCTTCCCACAGCTCATAATTTATTCTGCCAGGACATTATTTCATCTAGCCCCAATACTTCCCATAAAAATGGAAATTTACACAGATAAAATAGTTATTATCTTCATAATGTCCCTTTTTATACTTGAGGACCCTTCAATGAACCTCAGCCTTCCCTTCTTGGGGAGAAAGAACACCCTAACCCTCTAGCCTTTCCTTTGAGCTTCCATGGGAGGAATCAAATGTTTCTGGCTAAGGGGGTGGCTCCTGACTTTTTACCCAACTCTCTGTGCAATGCCACATGCCCAGTGGCTGGATCCTGTGCAGTCTGATGCCAGGGGCCCTTGGGAGCTAGACAGAGGAACTGATTGTTTCTGTGAATGATTCCATTTCCACCCAGGGGTTGAATATAGATATAAAATATATAGATTGTCATCATCAAAACCTGCCAGCCTACTTGTCCAATTCCAATCCCCACCAAGACCTGCTGTTCCTGCTGTACTAACTAGAGTCTCCTCCTCCATGCTGGTTCCCCTAACTTAAATCCTGGCAAGTCAGGAGTGGAGTCCACTCTGGCTGGTCTCTTTGCATTTAATTTAAGCCAACAAACATTTACTATTGTCTGTCTAATATAAGATACTCACAGGAAGGGATTTCAGAGGTCACCCATTCTAACTCACTCATTTTTACAGATGAGGAAACTGAGTCCCAGGAGGTGAAGTTACTGGCCCACACAGGTAGCAAATCTCAAGTTGGATTTGAACACACACCCTCAGCCTCCAGAGCCAATACTCTCTCTAAGGATGAGGCTTGATGGGGAAAGAAGTACCACAGAGGCTTAGCTCTCAAGGAGTTGGTGAATATTGGGGTAGTGTAAGGAGAGAACGAATAAACTTTAATTATTCTACAAAGGATTGTGAGATCAGTGCAAAGGAGGACTGGGGCAAAGTGACATGAGGTGTTTGAGAAAGGAGACATTGCTCTCATGGGTCAGGTGTGGGGAACGAGGCAGACAAGGCTTTCTGGAGGATCAAGCATCTAAGCTGGACATTGAAGGAATAGAGAAGCCTCAGTAGCCAGAGGAGAAGGGGCAGAGCCAGGAGAGGGCAGGATGCCTGAGGGAAGGGGAGACAGAGAATTCTCCACTTTGGTTGGAATGTAGCACATATGAAAGGGCATAGTTCGAGATAAAGGCTCTCTTGGGGAAACTGAGCCCCTTTTGCCCTTTGGGATACTGCTCCCTGCCCTAGTTGTAGACACTGGAATGTTGCCTATATCCTTTCCCTGGTCTCCTGGTTAGGATCATACAGGAAGGTAATTATGACTCTGATCTTACCTAAGGATCGGATTCATTGAAAAGCCCCACAAATGGTACTCACTAGACTCACTCCCCTTCTCACCCCCCACCCCCATCCCAAGCCAGGAACAGTGGATCAGCTCCTTTGAGGTTCAGGTCCTCATACATAGGATCATAGATACAGAGTTAGAAGGCATGTCAGAGTCCAACTCTCTACCCCATTTTACAGATGAGGAAACTGAGGCCCATGGAAGTTAAGAGACTTGGCCAAGGTCACACAGGTAATAAGAGTCAGATTAGACCCATCTGACTCCAAATCTAGCACTCGTGCTACCTGTGCAAAACCCATCAGAACCCAGGTGAGAGGAGACCGATTCCTTCTAATCCATCCATGAGGGCAATGTGTGCCTGAGGATCTCCATGGATAAATGGGGAATCTGAGGCAGAATGAGGTAAAGGAATTCCCCCAAGATTACTCCCCAAAGGCAAAATGAAGATGGGACCTCTGGTCTCCCCATTTGTTGCCTTGTGATCTCATCCAGAGATGCTTGTTGGGCAATGAATGAATCCCAAGAAATGAGTCAGAAAATGAGGGTTGGAGAAGGGAAGGAGGAGCAGGAGTTGGCCCCTCAGTGGCGTGCAGCCTCAGAACTGATCTTTGCTGAGGTGAAAAGTGGCTCTTTGACTCTCTGGGATTAAGTGTTCTTGGACCTGCTCTTTGAGCAATGGCCTGTTCAAGGAGTTTGGAATGATGCCACTTCCAGGCTCTAGTCACTGAAAGGGAGTAACACCCTTTCTGCTCCTTCTTCCTCCTATACTTCTTTTGAATCAGAAAAACATGGTCACCTGGAAGGGACTAGAGGGACTTTCAATAGACTTTTGTTATCTCAGCAAGATCACAGGAATTAGAGCTGGGGGAGACTAAGGAATCACTTGGTCCAATTCCCTCATTTTCAGATGAGAAAGTAGAGTTCTGGAAATAGGAAATGACTTGCCCAAGGTCACTCAACAAATAAATAGCAGCACTGGGGTGTGACCCAAAGGCCTCTGCCTCCAAATCAGGGGAAGGATGTTTCAAAAGGATGACATCAGAAATATTCCCGGAAGAAAAGATCAGGGGAATTCTAGCATCAAGAAACACAAGGAGATTGATTCATCAGGTTGGAAGAGACCCGTATAAGTCAATTCCTTTCCCTTGTCAGGAGCCTCGAGGGCACTTGCCAGTCCAAATAGGGGTCTTCTGATTCTTTCAAAGATCCTGGGGCTACAAGTTTCACTAACTCCTGCTGCAGCCTTTTGGAGTCTGGAAAGCCTTTTCTAGAACTCAGTAGGTAAGGAAGAATCCATACAGAGGAGCTGATGCCAATGACTACATGCTATAGTTGTCATTCAAGACCGCAGAAATCTCTCCCTAAACCTTGCTCATCTCTGCTCCCTTCATTCAGAGCCTTCTCCCTAAGAAGGTAGGTTTGGTCCATTGGTCCCACTTCACTGGAGTAGCTAGGCTCTGGTCCCCTAATTCCTAGGGCAGAGGGAAACAGGAGGCTAGCAGAGTCACCCCACACCTTAGGGATCCTTTTCTTCTCAGTGGGGATCAGAAATAACTCTGATGAAGAGTGGGTGATTAAGATGGTTGCTTTGGTAATTGTTACACCAAGAGTTTGACCAGAAGTGATCCATTGTCTTTAGCTTAGCCCAGAATAGGACCTAAGGAATAAGGAAGGAAGTCACAACTCAACCAAAATGCCTCCTCCAGTAAGAAGTAAGGGACAATGGCTGCACCTCACTGAGGAGCCAAGTCTCATCTCTACATGGTGGGGCTCCCCTAGAACTAACCCCATCTCAATGTCCATATTTAAAAATAATGAGAGCTGTTTCCATATAGAATGAAGCTCTTTGAGAAGGGTTCCCTATCCATCAAGGTGGAAAGCTGGGGGGTATTTTAGATAAGGTTCTTGTTCAGGCCCGAACTGGCCTAGAAAACCTATAAGGTACTTTCCAAATGTGACATTCCTGGATTCTTGTGTTCTTCTGACTAGGCTGGGCAGGGCACTGCCCCTGAAGGCTTAAAACTAAGGACTGCTGTCATCTTTTTCTGGCCCAGATGAGGGTGGAGATTGGAGAATCCAGACAGAAAGCAATAAGGAGGAGGATGGATGGGAAGAATGGCAAAGCCTGAGTTTGAATGGGCTCCCAAGTATGGCTGCTTTCATTTTAACTTGGCTCTGAGGGCTGGGAAATATATTCCCCAGTTTCTATGACCCCTGGGATGCAAAGTGTAATGATCAGAGGGGTGGGAGGACCAGGGAGAAATGAATGGTGAAGTATGACCCTATCAAGAATCTCCACACCTCTCTCCCCACCATGGAAGGGCAGTGATTCCATTGACTGACTCTGCCAATCTACTGAATCTGTTCAGTACACTATTCCCACAAAGACATGGCCACAGAGATTGGGGGCTTATAAAACACCTCTGTTTTTCAACTGTTTGCTTGCCTCCATACCCCATTGTCAGAGCAACCAAGCCATGCCAACTTGGGGATAATGGTTTGGGGAACGAGACTCTGAAGAACTTCCATGGCCAATCAGCTTGGATATTACAAAAATATAGGAGCTGATCAATGGGGACACTGCCCCCTCCCCTTGCTGGTCAGCTACCAACCCTACTATGCCGTCCCATCTGCCATTCTTGTCCATTTCTGTCCTTGAACCTTCCACAGAGGGTCTAGTCAACTCCCTGGGAACCTTCCTTTGGTTCTTTTGATATTTCAAAAATGCCAATGTAGCACTGGGTTCCTCTGTCCTCCACTCACACTACACGACCTGACCAGCCTCCTTGTTGTGTCATCCCTGCTTCTGATCCTGTCTCTTTTCATCACTTACCACTTGCAAGCATTGTCGGTAATGTATTGCAGCTTACCCACCATCTCTCCAATGCCCTTTGATCATGGGATTTGGAACTGAAAATGACCTCAGAGGTTATCTGGCCCAACTCCTTCATTTTAAAGATGAGGAGGAAACAGAAGCAACTAAAACCAAGGCCGTTCGCTGCAAAGTTGGGGTTCAAATCCCAGGAGCTGACTTTAAGTCCAGTGTTCTTCCTGAAATTTATCACAGATAATCAAAAGAAGGGGGGAAAATCCTGAAGAAACTCTTCCCTCCTTCTTGCAATTCCCATCAACATCCACAACTCTTGATAGAGGGTGCCATGGGGAAGACAAGCATTTCCAATGTACTTCGAGGGCTCTGTTGGCCAAACCATTTCCCCTGCCCTACCCCCAGCCCACTTTAATCCTCCCCCAGTCCCCTTCACGTACATATGTAGAACTAGGACTTTATACTACTGATTTTGAAGGACAGTTTTCAATGTCTAATAATATATCTGTTTGGGTGTGCAGTGGTTGAAAGAGCTGGAGAGAGAAGGAAACACAAACCTCAACCAGTACTATTTCTCATTGTAAGATATTTTAACCTTGTATAAACACAAACTTTTCTTTTGCTTAATGGCCTGGGGTGGAATATTAAATATATATTATATAATATTAAAAAGTCTGTAAAATACATGGAAAAAGAAAAACAAGAAAAATACTCAAAAACAAAAACAAAAACCACCCAGAACACCCAAGGTTGACTCCATAAAGTTTTATTCCTTATACCACCATGTACTATAAGTTCAATGCCGCAAAATATTAAGAAAAAAATGTTCTTGCCTTTGGTTTATTTCCTTGAAAGTAAGTTATTGCACTTACATAATTTGGGGAGGGGGGACGTCTGGAGAAAGGGGCTTCAGGATGTGTTCTGGGACAAAATGGAGAGTAGAAGCAGCTGGGCTTTGCCAGAGTCTCCCGTCCCTGGACACGGGCCCAAATGATTTGCTTGGTTGTTGTTGTTTGCAATAAACTTCTCCTCTCTCCTCCCAACTGGAATCTGTCTGTTTTGTTCCCAACTTGTGACATGTGAAATGTGATAGGAGGGGAGCCTCGGAAATCTCACGTTAATTGAAGTCGGCAAAAAATACTAACAGTGCCCTTTTGAACTGCTGACACAGTACAGAATGGATTACCCAGGGCTAGATTAACAACAGGTGGCAGGGGACAGCGCCCCCCCCCCCCCTTTACACAGAGGTAGTTGAGGAGCTGGGGCATGGCTCCGATGCTTCCCTCCCCCAGCTTATCCCAGAGGTGGGGCCTGGGTGACCAGCCAGCAGGCCTGTGGGCCCTCTACCTCTGCCCCATCCCCCCACCAATCTCAGGCCTAGAAAGAAGGCAAAGCAACCTTTTATTCTCCCCTTTCCTGCTCATGCTTGCTGGAGGATTTCAGAGGGAGAAACTCAGCATGGTAAACCCGGTATCTCCTACAGGCTTTCAGCATACCTGCAGAGGTGAAATAGCTTCATGGGGGCCTTGTCCCAGAGACTGGTAAAGGAGGGAGTGGAAGTCTTTCTTTCTCCTTTGAATTAGCATTTCGGAATCATTTTCCAGGTACAGGGAACCATGCTAGGTTATGGGGACACACTTTACTTGGAGAAACAACATGTATACAACTAAATAAATACAAAATATTTACAAAAATGAGTACAAAATACTTCAGAGAGGGGAGCAATGTCAGGTGGGGAAACTGAGGCAGAGAGTTGCATTGGTGTAGAAGATTTTCTAGTTCATATGGAAATATGTTGAAATGGTAAAGCAGAGAAGTCTCAAAGCCTCCCTTGAGAAGGATCCAGCTTTGAACTGGTCAACTAAGGAGCTAGTTTTGTTTAGAGAAAGACATTATTTTCTTTCTTAAAAGCACTATAAGTTTGGTGTGATGCTTTCTCCCCATCCCAGGGTACTGCAGGTCCCTCCTAATAATTTAGAATGAGGCTGACATCAGGCAGAATCTGGAATCTGGTGCCTTTGTGGATGGTATGGGTTCATGTTCAAGATGGACTCTCTCCAATTCCATGGAAGATAACTTAGAACATGGAGCACAGAGATGATGTTAGAGCCAGCAGATACCTTAGAATAGAGAATACTGGAGGAAGAAGGGACCTTCAGAGTCATCAGGTTCAACCCTGCATTGGCTAGATGAGGAAGTAAAGGCCCATTGAAGTTAATGTGACTTGTCTGAGGTCATGTAGCCAGTCAACTGCAGAGATTGGGTATGAACCCAGGTCTCCTGACTCATAGTCCTGTACACTGAATAAGACAGGAATAATAGAACCACAATAGAAAGGGATCTCAGAGGCCATCCAGTCAAGTCCAGAACTAGTCCAGAATCCCTTCGACAAAATCACCCCAAAGGGGTCATTCATCATCTACTTGAATAATCTAGCAATGGCGGGGGGCTCTGATCTTTCCAGGCCACATGCTCCTCCTTCTGAAGCATTCAAATCACTACTCAGTAATTCAACAAGAATCACTCATGAGGAAATCACTCATTGTCCATACCTCAAGCTGAAACCAATCTCTGCACACTCCCTGGTCCTGGTTCTGCGCTCAAAGTGGGAGGCACATCAAGCTTGCTCCCCTTTCCATGTGGCAGCCCTTCAAATATCTGAAGATAGGTCCTGGCTAAGTCTTTACTTTTTGCTTTCTTTACCCCATCTTCATATGGAGTGCTCTCCTGTCTTCTCACCATCTCCTGGATCTTCTCCAGCTTGTCTCTGTTCTTCCTAAATATGGTGCCCAGAGATGAATGTGTTCTGACAAGGACAGAGTACAGAGGAATGACTTTCTCCCTCCTCTGCATATAAGACCTCTCACAACAGATATTTTTTCAGCTGCTATCTCACACTGTTGATTGATATCAAGCTTGCAATCCATCATGACCCCCAGACTTCTTTCTTGGGAACTATAGTATAGCTATGCCTTCTCCTCCTTCACTGCCCCCACTTGGAGCCCTCTGGACTTGTGAAGATGATTTTTTTTAAATCCAAGTAGAAAAATTCTCATTCACCCCTATTAAATCCTCATTCATTGGTTTTGACCCATTGTTCTAGTTCTTTGAAATGGTTTTGTGTCCTGACTCTAATTCATTGTGGCAACTTCTACCACCCACAAATGCAATAAGACTCTGGTTTCTATGGTTTCAGCCAAGGCACTGACAGAAATACCAAAAACACAAAATCAAAGGGAGGTCCTTGGGGGATTCTATCAGAGGCTCCCTCTAACTTGACATTGACCCATTAATGAAGAACCGGTACCTTCCCTTAAAGCAATCACTAGGTCCACTTCCAGAATGTTGTTTATCAGTTGCACAAAGCCTGGCCCCTCTCTGTTTGCTCATCTGTCTCTTCAT
Source organism: Gymnobelideus leadbeateri (assembly GCA_011680675.1). Classification (NCBI taxonomy): domain Eukaryota; kingdom Metazoa; phylum Chordata; class Mammalia; order Diprotodontia; family Petauridae; genus Gymnobelideus; species Gymnobelideus leadbeateri. The sequence continues at coordinate 64,709 of WOXC01001655.1, forward strand.
AGTCAAAATCTTTGATTGTATTCCACGTGCCAGTTAGATCATGACTGAGGATTATTTACACCAACCTGTTAGAGAAAGATTAGTCAGGGGAGGAAAGTGGGCAGAGGCAGCAGGAGAGGACTCAAAGGCTTTTATTCCCACTCCCTCTACTGCCTTGGTCTGGCTCCTTGGGGACCATCCAGGTATGAAATCTTTGTTATTTTTGAGTCTTTTCAGTCATGTCCAATTCTTTGACCCCATTTGGGGTTTTCTTGGCAAAGGTACTGGAGTGCTTTGCCATTTCCTTCTCCAGCTCATTTTACAGATGAGGAAACTGAGGCAAACAAGGTTAAGTGACTTGCCCAGGGTCACACAGCTAAGAAGTGTCTGAGGCTGGATTTGAACTCTGGAAGATGAGTCTTCCTGGCTTCAGGCCATTGTACCACCTAAGACCCCTATCACTCCAACTGCTCGGACAATGATTTCTCATTGTTGCCCAAATCCTAGGTTTGAGAGCCCAGAGGAGCTAGGAAGTGAAAGACAGATCAAGAACACACTGGGCCCCCACAGCACCAAGACCCCAGCAGATAGGGGTGAGAAGGCTAATGGGATTTAGAGTGGGAAGGGGCCCTAGAGATCATGTTGTAGACTCCCTAATTTTACAAATGAGGAAATTGAGACTCAGGGAGTTAAAGTGACCTACCCAAAGTGATACATAATATTGCAGATTTAGAATGGGAATCTCAGAGGCTGTTAGTCTACCCCCACTACCCTATTTTACCGATAAGGAAACTGAGACCTAGAGAGGGGGAATTGCTTGGCTGGCTAGGATCCAAAACTAGGAACCTGAGACTTGAGTTTGAATCCTTCTTCAGACACTAATTTTATGACCTTTTTGTCCCTTAACTCTTCTCAGTTTTAGTTTCTTTTTCAGTAAAATGAGGGGGTTGGATTCTTCTCTCTTAAGCTCCTTCTAGGTTTTAATATTTCCTATGACCCACCTAATCCTCTTTCTTCTGCTTCAGCACCTGCATTCCTGCAATGGGGGGAAGGGGCCCCTGGAGCACAAAAGGGATGCTTTCCCACTTGAGAGGGAAGGGATCCAGGTTGACCCCTTTGCTAACCCTGAGGGCTCCTAGGCTCGTGCTTAGTATGAGAAGGGAGAGATTAGGCATCTGTTGGTACAATCAAAAGAGCATCGGCTATTGGGAACAGAGGGGTTCAAATTCCCCTTGTGATGCTTCCTGCCTCTCAGCCTTGGGTGTCACTTAGTATCCCCAGGTCTCAGTTACCTCCTCTGTAAAAGGGTAAGTGGGAGGGTGGGGGAGGATTTGGACAAAATGGTCTCCAAGGTCTTTCAATTTTCACAGCTAGACAAAGCTAGATCAAAGGGGTGCAGAAGTAAGATAACAGTGGAGAGACCATAGGAAATAGGTGAACACAACCAGAAAGACCATCAACATCTTTACTTTGAGGAAAGCCAGACCAAATGACTAATTAGGCCTTTCTCCTCTACCTCAGGATGCTTCAACTCAAGACCAACCCAGTCTGGGCTGGCAGAAGTCTAGAATCAGTCATAGGGTGCTGAGGGTCCTTTGGGGGCATAGCTTAGGTTTGATATGGGCAGCTAAGCATCACAGTAGAGTGTTAGGCCTGAAGTAATAAAGACTGATCTTCATGAGTTCAAATCTGGGCTCAGACACTTACTTAACCCTGCTTGCCTCAGTTTCCTCATCTGTAAAATGAGTTGGAGAAGGAAATGGTGAACTACTCCAGTATCTTTGCCAAGAAAACCCCAAATGGGGTCATGAAAAGTTGGATACCACAGAACAACAACAGTTCCTTTGTATGTCTTGGCAGGTACACTCCAAATATTTTGTCATTATTTTAAATAGACTTTACCACTTCCTGTTGGATTGTGTTAGTAATATACAGAAATACTCATGATTTATGTGGGTTTATTTTATATCCTGCAACTTTGCTGAAGTTGTTAATTGTCTTAGTTTTTTAGTAGACTCTTTAGGTTTTTCTAAATAAACCATCACATCATCTGCAAAAAGTAAAAATTTTATTTCCTCTTCACTCAATACTTATCCCCTCAATTTCTTTTTCTTGTCTTATTGTTATGACTGGGATTTCTAGTACTGTGTTGAATAGTAATGGTGATAATGGCCATCTTTGCTTTAGTCCTGATCTTATTGGAAAGGCCTGTAGGCATTACAGAGAGTGCTGGCTCTTGGTTCTGGATAGATACTACTTATCATATCAAGAAAAGATCCATTTATTCTTTTTTTTTTAAACAAATGCTTTATTAACTTCTATTTTACATCATTCATTTCCGCCAGATTTTGAGTTACAATCATTTTCCCCCCATTATTCCCCTACCCAACCTCCCAGAATAGTAGTCCCACAAGATATCGCTTCCTCCAATCTGCTCTCTCCCATACCTTCTCCCATACCCCCTTCGACTTTTCCATTAGAGGAAGGTGAATCTTTGTGTCCCAATGCCTGCACATCTTATCTCCCTATTACAAGCAAAAGAGTATTAATAATAGTATTTATATATATTTGAAACATTTAATGTTAGGACCTCGAATTTCAGATCCATTTCCTTCCTCCCTTGTCACCCATTCCCTCTGGGGAGATAAGTAATTCAGTATATGTTGTACATGTCTAGCTATGCAAACATTATCATAGTAGATATATTGTACAAGGCTGCTTATAATTCCCTCCCACTCATCCCACCCCCCACCTGGTCCATTCCCTACATGATCCTGTCCCTCTTCTATAGTGGGTACTTCCAACCTCCCCTCACCCCAAGGATGCCCTCTCATCCATCATCCCTCCTCTCATCCCCCTTCCCCCTATCCTGCTGCAGGTTGAGATATCCCATTTAGAATGTATGTCATTTTCTCCCTGAACCAAATTCAATGTGAATGTGGTTGTGCCTTTTTAGCCTTCCTTATTCTCCCCCTCCTTTGCAACCACTCCCCCTTGCTTCTTCTACATGGGATAGTTTACCCTACCCTGTCTCTCCCCATCTCCTCTTGCCACTTTCCTCTCTCACCTCATAATGTCATCCCTTGAGTATTCTCCCTTCCAAACAAATTCAACCTATACCCTCTATCCATATATAACTGTAACCATGTACACACACATTCCCATATGTATTCATATGACCACACCCCCTTCTTCCATTATTTTCATAGTGAGAAAAATATCATCAGTCACAGTTATTGCTTTTCCATATAGGAATGTAAATAGTTCAACTTTGATAAGTTCCCCTTGATCTCTCTTCCCCGATTACCTTCTCAGGCATCTCTTCCTTCCTGTGTCTGGATGTCAAATTTTCTATTCAATTCTGGTTTTTTCCTCAAGAATGCTTGAAAGTCCTCTATTCCACTGAATGACCATATTTTCCCCTGAAACAAAATACTCAGTTTTGCTGGGTAGGTGACCCTTGGGTTCATTCCCAGTTCTTTTGCCCTCTGGAATATCATATTCCATGCCCTTCGATCCCTCAGTGTAGAAGCTTCCAGGTCCTGGGCTATTCTGATTGTGTTTCCACAATATTGAAATTGTTTCTTCCTGGCTGCTTGTAGTATTTTCTCCTTGATCTGGGGATTCTGGAACCTGGCTATAATATTCCTGGGAGTTTTCTTTTTGGGATCTTTTTCAGGAGGTGATCGGTGGATTCTTTCAACCTCTATTTTGCCCTCTGGATCTAAAACATCAGGGCAGTTTTCCTTGAGAATTTCTTGAAGGGTGATTTCTAGGTTCTTTCCTTGATCATAGCTTTCAGGTAGTCCAATAATTTTTAAATTGTCTCTCCTGGATCTATTCTCCAGGTCAGTGGTTTTTCCCATGAGATATTTCACATTGCCTTCTAATCTTTCGTTTGTTTGGATCTGCTTAACAGCATCTTGATTTCTCATAAAGTCATTAGCTTCCATTTGCTCCAGTCTAACTCTGAAGGAATGAATCTCCTCAGTGAACTTTTGAGATTCTTTTTCCATCTGGCAAATTCGACTTTTTAAGGCATTCTTCTCCTCATTGCCCTTTTGGGCCTCCTTTGCCATTTGAGTTAGTCTATTTTTTAAGGTATTGTTTTCCTCAGTCAGGCTGTTGACCCTCATTTCATACTTTTCCTGCATCCTTCTCATTTCTCTTTCCAATTTTTCCTCCACTTCTCTTATTTGATTTTTAAAGTCCTTCTTAAGGTCCTCTATGGCCTGCAACCCGCTCATGTTTTCCCCTGGGGCTTTTGGAGCAGGACTTCTGACCTCACAGTCCTTTTCCCGCTCTATGCCCCCAAAATAGGAGTCTAGGGTTGCATTTTTCTGTTTCCTTTGCCTTGGCATGTTGCCACTTAATTGCTTGACTTTTGGGCTTGTTGCCACACTATGGCTTTAAGGCCAGATAGAGGAATTTTCGTCCCGAACGTGTGGGGGGCAACTTCCGTTTCTGGCAAGCTGTAAACCCACCCACAACTTCCACCCTAGATCACAATCCAGATCCAGGGAGGTTAAAGCAAGAGCGATTATCCCCCAAGACTGATCGCTGGATCTCCCCACGATTTGTAGGCTGGGAGCCGGAGCTGCCTCTGAAAACTACAAAATGGCGTGTCTCCTCAGCGGCTTCTAGCCCCCAGGGAAGGGAGCTGACGCATTCCCCAAATACAGGTCCCAAAGTCCATAGGACACTAACCTCTTACTTTGTCCTAGGCATGTCTATGTTGATAATTCTGGAGTCGCCACAGCTGCTGGTGTTCTGGGGTTCCTCCAGCCAGTTGCTGGCCCTGCCGCCCTGGGGCTAAAACCTCGGCTCACTCGGACCTGGGCTCGGCTCAGCTCCTGCGCTCTGCGCGCTGCCAGGTCCCAGACCTCTGCTCTGGTCCTTCCTGCAGGGCTGCTGGGCTGTCCTCAGCGGGAGGTTAGCTTCTCTGTGTTGTTCTGTGGGTGCTAGGGCTCCAGAAGTTGTTCAGAGTCCCCTTTTACATAGTTTGGGGGGAATCTGGGGGCAGAGAGGCTTGGATGAGCTGTTTCTACTCTGCCATCTTGGCTCCGCCCCAAGAACCATTTATTCTTATGCTTTTTTTTTTTTGCTTTTTGGAGGGCAATTGGGGTTAAGTAACTTGGCCAAGGTCACACAGCTAGGTTTTTGTTTGTGTTAAGTGTCAGAGGCCAGATCCAAACTCAGGTCCTTATGACTCCAGGGTCGGCGCTCTATTCACTGCAACACCTAGCCACCCCTATTCTTATGCTTCCTAGTGACATTTAACACGAATGAGGGTTTTATCAAAAGTTTTTTTTTGCATATATCTATGCAAGCAATTTTATTGTCCTATATAGTCAATTATGTTTATAATTTTCCTAATATTGAACCAACCCTACATCATTGGTATAAATATAGACCAGCAATAGACTATAATATTTGTGATACATTGCCACAGTCTTTTTGCTGATGTTTTATTTAAAATTTTTGCATTAATATCCGTTAAGGATATTGGTCTATTGTTTTCTTTATCTATTTTGACTTTGCCTGGTTTAGGTATCAAGACACAGAAGGAGTTTGATGGGATCACTTCTTTTCCTATTTTTAAATTTTGTGTAGTATTGGAATTATTTGTTCTTTTGAAGTGATAGAATTCACTTGTAAATCCATCTAATTCTGTTTTCCCTCCTTTGGATGTTCTTTTGTGGTTTCAATATCTTTTCCAAAATTGTGTTCCAGCTTACATTTTTTTGTGTGTGAATCCAGGCATTTTATTGTAACTATTCATCCTTTTCATTTAGATTGTCAGTTTTATTGTCATATAGTTGGGCAAAATAGTTACCAATAATTTTTTTATTCATAATTTGTTATGAATTTACTTCTTTCTTTCTTGAGAATGGTAATATGGTTTTCTTCTTTTTAAAAATCATGTTAGCTAATGATTTATCTATTTTATTATTTTTTAAACTAGATCCTAGTTTTATGTGTTAATAGTTGTTTTTTTTTTCTATCAATTTTGTTCATCTCCTTTTCAATTTTCCAGATTTCTATTTTGGTATTTAATTGAATGTCTTTAGTTTATTTGTTTTATGGTTATTTTTTCTACTTGTAGGCCCAATAAGTATTTAAAGATATAAATTTTCCCAATGTACTCCTTTGGCTATATCCCACAAATTTTGGTATATTTTCTAATCATGGTCATTATTTTTCCCAAAATAATTGTATCTAAGATTTATTCTTTGACCTACTCATTTTTTGGTATTATATATTTAGTCTCCAATTGATTTTAAATCTTTGCTTCAAAGATATAATTGGTATTACATAGGATCTCTAAAAGATGCATTTGATATTTTTTGCTTTTCTGCATTGTTTGTGACATGTTTTTGTGACTAAATATATAATCAATTTTTGTGAATTTTAGCTGCATGTTCAGTTGAGAAATAGGAATATTTCTTTCTGTTCCCATTCAATAATCTCCAGTGGTTTATCATATTTAGCTTTTCTAAAATTCTGTTCAGGTTCTTCCTTTGTTTATTATTTTTGTTTAGATTTATAAAGATCTGAGAGTGATAAATCAAGATTCCCCCACTGTTATAATTTTTCTCTTTATTTTCCTTTAAGAATTCAGATTCTATGCCAATTGTTTCATATATATGTAGTTTTGATATCTATTTGTTATCTATAAAATCTTTCAGCAAAATGTAATTTCCCTGCTTATTTCCTTTAATTACTTCTATTTCTGATTTTGCTTTATCTGAGATCATGATTCCTGACCCTGGCCTTTCTTTTAAACTTTACCTGAAACATAATAGGTTTTGCTTATTTGAAAGCCACTTATTTGAATTCTATATGTATTTTTCTGTTTCAGGTGTGTTTTTTGTAAATGACATATTGTTAGAGTCTGGTTTCTAACCCATTCTGCAATTCTCTTTCATTTTATGGATGAATTCATGTCATTCACTCACAGTTATGATTGTTAATTGTGTATTTTCCTCAGTCTTATTGTCTTATATTTCTCTTTATATATATATAGTCCTTCTCTGTTTCCCACTCCCTCTTCAAGAGTATTTTTTTTTTGCTTAAGACTCATCTCTCTCTTAATTTATCCTCCATCATATTCTCTTCTCCTCTTTCCCTCCTATTTCTCTGTTCAGTGAAATGTATCTCTGTACTGAATTCTGTGTGTGTATGTTACATGTGTATTTTCTCCTCCTTCAATCAGTTCTGAAGACAGTGAGGTTCAAATGATGCTTGCTCCCAGAATAACCCCTTGCTTTTATTGTCTTCTAATTATAACCCAATTCCCTTTCTTCCTCTCTTGACCTGCACCTCCCCTCATGTACTCCTTTACCCTTTTCTTTCCATTCTTCTTTTAAGATCATCAAAACTTAATAGAACCACTTTTAGGTCTGGTATCTAATTAGAAGTTCTCTATGACTCATGTTAGTGATAGAGTTCTGAGTGTATTAATATTCTCTTCACCATACATAAACAGTTTATCCTTGTTTAGTTCCTTATGACCACTCACTCATGTTTATCTTTTTATGTTACTCTTGATTCCCATGCTTGTGTTTCAGATTTTTTACTCAAATCTGCTTTTTTCATCAGGAATGCTTGGAAGTCCTCTATTTCATTAAAGATCCATTTTTTTCTCCCTGTAGCATCATACTCTGTTTTGCTGGATAAGTTATTCTTGGTTATGAGCCTAGATTTTTTGTCAGCTGGAATATGGTGTTGCAAGCTCTCTATTCCTTTGTAATGGGGGCTGCTAAATATTGTATAATTCTGACTTTGACTCCTCAGTATTTGAATGATTTGTCTGTCTACTCCTAGTATTTTTTTTTCTTTAATCTAGAAGTTCTGGACCTAGGAAATAGTATTCCTGGGAGTTCTCATTTTAGGGCTTCTTTCAAGAGGTGGATTCTTTCTATTTCTACCTTCTACCTATTCTTTCTATTTCTATACCTACCTCTGTTTCTAAGTTACCTGGGTAGTTTTCTTTTATGATTTCTTGAAATATTATGTCTAGGTGTTTTTTTCTTTTATATGGCTTTCAGGTACTTTAGTGATTATTAAATTCTCTCTCTTTGATCTGCTTTCCAAGTCAGTTGTTTTTACTAAGAGATATCTTGCATTTGGGGTCTAAGTGACATTTTGTCACTTAATGTCCCTGGTGGAAAGTTGCAATAAATTGCCACTAAATGCAATCACTATCAGCTAATTGAGATGCTCTGCCGGTTCTGTGACAGAACTGTAAACTTCCCTTTGGTTTAAAATTCCTAACCTGGTTATTCCGCCCCCCCCCTCCCCCCCGGCTTCAGACTGGGCTAAAGGATGGAGCTGAGACCCTGATCTGCTCCTGCTGTCTAAGTCACATTGCTGCTGCTTCCTTCTGAAATAGTTTCTCTTGGTACATAGCCCAGAGTCTGTATCTAATCCTTACCCTGGAATGCCACTCCCAGGTGCAGGTGCCCTCCTCAGTCCTCCCTGGATCTGTGACCCAGAACTGTGTAGTAAGGAAAAGATCTTCCAGTGGGTACCTGTTCTCACACTTTGCACAAGGTCAGATACCCCAATATGGGTGTAAGACCTTGTCTTGCCCTGCTGCCTAACTTAATCCTCTTTTAGTTCCTGGGTGCTGAAATGTTCTGCATGACATACTCTTGGCCAGAACCCATACCCAGTGTCTGCAGACCTCTCCCTTTCTCCAAGCCAACCTGGGCTAGAAAAAAGTCTTCTTCAATTTCCTGATCAGGACTTGGTCCACCATGCTACCTATATCTTTGTGGAGGATGTATTAAAGGAGCTAGGGTGTCCTCGTTTCTTCTACTCTTCCACCTTACTTGCCTTCTTAATTATTATACTCATTGAGTTTGATTCTCTGCTTTGTTCCAGATAATATACAATCTTCTGATATAGAGAAAAGTGGAGCCATTTTGTTCCATTCCTGAATTTTCCCCTTTCAGTAGCTTGGAAGTTAGGGATTCTAAGAGATGGAGGTAAGGAGGCTCTACATTCTAGGACCAGGGTACAACTTGTGCAAATGCTTGGAGATGGGAGTTGGAATATCATATTCAAAGAACAGCAAGTAGGACCATTTCATTGGAATGTAGTTTGTACAGAATGATATGCAATAAGTTTAGTTAGGATGGTGATCTTGTGTTGACTCAAGGTTGGCTCATACATCCATACACTGCCCTCTCTACTCTGTGTCTCTTAAGTTTGGTCAGCTACCCAACTCTCAGGACCATGGGCATTTACCTCAGTCAATTTTCCACATGAACAACTCTGTCAAGTAGTGTTAGAAAAAACCCACTGGATTTGAGGTTGGGCGACCTGAGTTTGGATCCAAGCTTCCATACTTATTGGCTATGTTACACTAGGCAACTCATTTCATGTCTCTTGAGACTCAGCATCCTAATCTAAAAATGCCTACAACATCTCTTCACAGAGTTGCTATGGGGAACTTTGTAGATCTTAGTGGGTTATGGAAATGGGGAATCATTTTGATGAGTAAGCTGCCAGAAGCCCGTATTCACTGTCTTTCTGCTTCTGCCTCTCTCCGCCAAGAAAAACTATTGCAAAAGCCTGCTCTTTCCAGTTAGGCACCCCAAGTCCTCCAGACCCCCTATCTCCCCAGAGGAAGCTATGATTGACTCCCTCCATGATACAATTTTAACTTGAGACTTTTGTCCCCAGACTCAGTCATGTCCCCCTGGCTTTAGCCCTTTTCCAAAGCAATGTTCCTGGCATCCTCACGAACAAGACTCTCCCCATTCTAGGGCTTTCTTCTTCCAGGAAATCCAGCTGATGAGTAGAAAATCATCTTCCCTAAATTGTATCCTTGATAGCCAAGGAGAGCTGAGCTTCCCAGATAACAAACAAATCCCAAACTCATCCTGCTGTTGGTGCTGAACCTTCCATCCACCCCCATGGGCAAAAATTCCCATGCTAGCTCCAGACATAATGGGGTGTGAGAGTTGATATTTTCCCAGGAATCCTGTGATTCCAAACAGATCTTTTTATTTTATTTTTCAAGACGACAGCATAGACTCGCTAGTTTCAGAAAGGGCAAACTTCATTAAGGGTCTCTGGTTTATGATCATGTGCAGCCCATGTGTTAAGGTGCTGCTTTAACCAGATAGAAGCAAACCCAGCCATGGGGTCTGTGTGCTATTCCCCTCCATGGCACTTCTTGGAGTGTTACTTAGATGTACACATGATCCACTGTACTCTCCCTCTGCCTCCTGGGATTTTTCCTTCCATTTCATCTTTTTTTTTTTTTTGAGTCTCCTCCCCTCCACACACTCTTACATTTCCTGGACTTGTGGGAAAGGGAATAATTTTGTTCCTTTGGTGTCATGTGGACTGCACCACACCATACACCATGAAGTAGAGAAGGGGAAGAAAACCTTGGAGAGAGACAGAAAGCAGGAGCAGGGAAGAAACCTAAGGGCACCCCACCCCCACCAACAGCGATGGAAGTTTACAGTCAGATGGGGGAATAGAGGTGTGTGGGCTGAGACTTGGATCCTCAACAAGTCAGATGGGCTCTCACGATAGGCGGGGGCCAACAGGATGGAACCCCACCCAAACAGGAATGAAAAGATGGCTAAAAGTCAAGTCACTGTGTTTCACAACCAGTTGTCACAATGCCTTGGATCACTGAGATCCTCAAGAGAATATCTTTGGGGTCATTGCAATGGCCTGGGTCTCCTCAGTTCATGGCCAATTTGTGTCCATGATGGACACATGGGATGATGAAGGCTATCGTGTTCTTTGTGGACACGATGTGGTTGGGTGTGCTGGGCTGCCCTTCTCCACCACCATGGGCACCACTAGACCTCAGTAATTTTCTGCATGGGCTCCTTCCTGTTGTTATCATCTCAGTCCATGCCTTTACCACCTCACATGTAGACTTAATGTACTAACCTCACTCACCACCTTTTCTCTAGACTTCTCCAATCCACCATGCATAAAAATGCCAGATTCATCTATCTAAAACATTACTTTTATTGGACCAGGCCTCATCTCAAAGATTTTCAATGACTCCCCCTATCTCCAAATAAAATCTAAACTCCCTAGCCTGGAACTGAATCCAGTCCAAGAAGTAATACTAAACTCTTACAGTAAAATATGCAAGGTATTACAGATATGGAATTCAAAATAGAATAAAGAAAACAGCCCTTGATCTCAAGGAGCTTATATTTGGCTGGGAAAAAAGCCAACATGTACCCAGGCAAATACATACATGCTGGGGATGAAGAAGGAATGAGCTCTCCAGCATTGAAGGGATGGGGAAGAGCTCAGAAGACTCTCTGCTCTGGTCCCTGGTCCCTGCCTCCTTCTCCAGCAGCACCTCACAATGCTTCCCAACATAATGGCCCCAAAGGTCCCTTCCAACAAATGCTTGTCATTTCCAGAACTTGGGGAGAAAGTCTTCGTCCCCATTGGGCCTTTGCCTGTGTTATCCCCTGCCATCTTTTCCTATCCTTGTGGACCCTTCAAGGTTCAGCTCAAATGCAGCCTCGTAGCTCCCTGGCAACCTGTGCTTAGGAGGCTCTGACTGGATCCGGTTTGATCTTTGGAAAGGATCTGTGTCTTATTTTACCTAGCGGAGGGGAAGCTCTCAGAAGGCAGGAACCATATCTAGCCTAGTGCTTAGTGTGGTGCCATGCATATAACAGCAGCTAACGGTTTTCATTGCATTTACTATGTGCCGGGCACTGTCCTAAACACTCTACAGTTATTATCTCCATTGATCCTCAGGACAACCCGGGGGTATGCGCTATTATGCCCATTTCGAAGATGGTGAACCTGAGGCAGACAGAAGTAAGTGAAATGCCTCTGAGGCCATAATTATACTTGGGCTTTCCTGGCTCGAGGCCCTTCTGTCCACTGCACCACCTACCTGCCTCTGTATGTAACACGCAAAGCACAAAGCATAGGCTCGATATTGGTTGATTTGTTGGTTGAATGAACGAAAGCAAAAGATTGGGAAATGCTGGATTGGGCACGAGGACACGCACAGGCGTGGAGGTATCTGGTTCCTGCTGAGTGATTGCTTTTTGAAGACCCAAGTAATACGTGGAGAAATACACTGGTGTTGGGACTGGGTGGTCTGATTGCAAATCCTATTTCTGCCACTTATGAATTTATGGGATCCTGGCCAAGTCACTCTACTGTCTGAACTAGTTTTCTCATACAGTAAATGGGGCTAATACTTTTTACTAGTTTCCTTCTTGAGGACATTGAGAGGAAAGCATTTTGTCAACTTAAAAAAATCACTTTATAAAGATGAGTGGGCACCTTCAGATCAGGCACTTAGACGGAAGGGCTTGCCTTGCCCTAAAGTACAGGTTCTTAACTGGAGGCTCTGAACATGTGTGTGTGTGTGTGTGTGTGTGTGTGTGTGTGTGTGTGTGTGTGTGTCTTTTGTGATCTTATTTTTTAATTTTATGCATATCAAGACTTTATCTGAGGAATGGTAATACTCGACTGCCAAAGGGGTTCCTGATGCACAAAAAGGTCAAGAACCCTAAATGAGCATGATTTATTCACCAGGTTGCCCCTGATGAATTGTCAAGAGCTGAAGGAAGCAAAGAGCCCTTAATTCTATGGAATTCTTTAATCATTCACCTCCAGAGGTAGGGGAGAATCGCTCAATTGAGAACTGAGATGTCTTTAATTCTCAACTCTTCAAATAGGATGCCATTTTCTGCACCAATGGCCTGCCACTGGGGAGTGGGGAGGTCAAGTAGTCAAGGATAAAGGACAGAATATTGGATCTGGAAGGGCCCTTGCAGATCATCTGGTCTGATGTTTTTGCCAAGGTCTTGAGAAGGAAAGTGGCTTGTTCTAAGGTCACATAGCCAATTACTGGTGATCAGAGCCAGAACCCATGTTCTAATCCCCACCATCTTCCTACTCCAACTTGGTGAATAAGAGTACTATGTTTAGTTGTCACCCACAGTTCCATTTTTTGGAGAAGGGTCAGGTTACTGAAAGAATCTGGAAGACAGAAGGGAAGAAGCTGAAGAAGGGAAGGTGTCCTCATGTCTCCACGTTCACCATGTTAGTGATAAAAGCAAGGACCTCAGGAAGCCCAGATCCATTAGACAAGGCCAAGGACTGGAGAGGGGGGAGGAGGGGATGACTGGGAGCCTCTCAAAGCCTACCCCAGAAAGATTGTCGGGAATCCTGTTGGAGCTGCTGCCACCAATGGGCAATTTCAGCTAATTACCACAATTGTTGCTGTTATCCCCTTAATGAAAAACATAGCTTTACTTCTAAGCAGGCACTGGGCCTGGCAGAAAGATGAAACCTGAAAATCAGCAGACACAAGGCTGCATACAGCTCTTTCTATTGAAATTAAGCCATGTTCAAGGCACACTGGGGAAGGGCTGGAAATAGCTTCAGACAAGCCAGTCACCCATGGCCCACGCCAGGCACCGGATGGACATGCTCCGGGCTAGTCAAGAGGCCCAAATCCCAAGTGCTCAGTTCAATAATGTAAGAAAATAAACATGGGGCTTATTTATAGCACAGGATGAGGGCTGCTGCAGGAGGATTGGGCATTTGGTAATCCACCCTGACGGGGCCAGATAGGATCCAGACCCCCAGGTTCTTCAGTGACGGGGTGAGTGGGATTCCAAGCCGGAAGGAAAAGGGACTGGCTGCCAACATCACCAGGTATAGACAAAGGGCATCCCCTAAGGGGGAGGCAGAGTAGTGGAAAAAGCCTTGGATTGGTAGACAGATGACCTGAGTTCCAATCTTGGCTCTGGGAGGGTTCTTCCAAGTCTGTAAAATGAGATTAGGTATGTAGATTTCTATGGTTCCTTAGGCAAGAAGGGGGAAGATCCAGGGTACACTGTGCTAGGACCCAAAGAACATCAGCTTGGCTCTTCTGCTCTGACCCTCAGAAGGTCCCCAGAGTATTTCCCCGAGCTTTTCATGATACCATTAATAGTCAAAGTTTATAGCTACTACCAAAATCCTGAAAGACATAAAACCTCTCTTCTCCAAGGCTTAGAACCAAACAGCTGCATTCTGAAGAGGGAAAGTCTGTAAAAGGTAGCATGGTTTAATAGCTCCTACTCCAGCAGGGCTTTAAGGCTCAAAGAGCACTACGGCCTTGTGAGGCCGGCAAGTAGCCCCCTTTATAGACGAGGAGTCTGAAATTCGGAGAAGTGACTGAGGGGGATGCCAATCCAGTGCTCTCACTGCCTCTGGGTCGCTGAGATTGGGATGTGTGCTAATTCTGGTCTCCTGATTCTAACTGAAGTAACCTCCCAGCTGTGCTCACTTGTCCTGGGACTCATGAAATGTAGGCACTACTGTCATGTCTAGCTTACTGACTAGTTCAATGACCTTAGGCCCGTTATCCTGTGGGTACTCTGGCTTATACATGTAGAATAACGTGTGTACATATATGTGTGAATATATTTATACATGTACACACAGACATACATGTATAACATTTTCCCCCTTACCTTGAAGCCTAGCAAGATACTGTTGTGCTATGCATGGTAATCTTATGAGGACAATTATAGAAACACAATAGCTTCAGAGCCCCCAGTGGGCATTGCTGTTCGGGGAGCTGTGTGCCCTTTTCATGTGTCAACTCTGAGCAATATATAGCTGGGGATGGGATGGGGAGGGTGGGGGAAAGATGTGGCCATGGGACCCAGCCAGCTGGGAGCAGAACAGAGGGAAATGTCCCTCCCTAGAAAGCTGTAAATTTGAGGAAAACAAAACACCCTCCAATGCAGACATTGGTGACTAAGCTGCTTCTTGAAAAGGAAAGAAGCCTGAAAGGCTGGAAAAGAAGAGCCAATTCTCCCCAGGCGGCCTCCCTCCTGGTGCCAGTGATGGCTAGCCTGCAAAAGAAAAGCCACAGGCAACTAGACGCCTGCAGAGTCACACACACCCTCCTGGGGAGACTAGAGGCCCCAGCAGCTTCAGGATGGAGCAGAATGGGGGAGCTCTGGGAGCAGCTTCAGGGTACGGAACAGCTAGATCCTGTTACCTGCAGCCCTGCAGAAAAGGACACCAGGGTGCTATTGGGCTCTCACACCATGGGGAAGCAGCCTTGGGTGTATGGGAAGGAAGCCAATGGATTTGGAAAAGACTTGAGTTCAAATTCTGATTATTACTTCCTATGAGACTTCAAATGTCACTTAACCTCAGCTTCCTTATCTGTAAAATGGGTGTGTGGAAGTTGGGGTGTGGGAGTGGGGAAAGATTGGATTGAATAAGCTGTCTATACAGTTCCTTCAAAGCTCTAAATTCTTCAACTCGGGGATGCACCCAATCGAAGGATGCATTCCTCAGGCTTCATCTTCCTGGTCAGGAGAAGATACAGATTGGAGTCAAATTCTTGGAGAACACAGGCCTTGAAAATTGAGAAGAAAGCACCACAAATATAAAAGAATGGCCAATGTTGGAGGATCCATGAGAATACAGGGACGCTGCTACATTGTTTTTGGAACTGCGATTTGGTTCAACCATTCTAGGAGATGATTTAGAACCATACTAGGAAAATTACCCAATTGTTTATACCCTTGAACCCACTGATACAACCACTGGGCATTTAACCCCAAAGAGGTCACTATAAAGGGAAAGGGAGACAAAATATTTATACCAACCCTTTGTGTGGTAGCAAAAAAACTGAAAAATGAAGGGGGTGACCATCACTGGGGGAGAGCTGAACAATCTCTACCACCTGAACGTGTGGTATTATTATTGTGCTACAATGAACAAGAACATGAAAACCTCGAGCCTGGGAAGGCTTCCATGATCTGATGCAGACAGAGGGAGGTGAGCAGAGCCAGGGAAACCATATACACAATGACCACAACAATGAAAAAGAGAATAGTAAAAGATGTCAGAACTTGTACTTCTGGTTCAAGAAAGGATTCTCCGGGAATGGATCTTCTGAGAAACGACAGCAACAATTTGTTGTTATTGGTGGGGTTTTTTTTTTTTTTTTTGAGAGGGGAAGATAGGGCTATTGGGGTTTAGCGACTTGCCCAAGGTCACACGGATAGTTTGTGTGTGTGTGTGTGTGTGTGTGTGTGTGTGTGTGTGTGTGTGTGTGTATGTTAAGTGTCTGAGGCAGGATTTGAACTCAGGTCCTCCTGACTCCAGGGCAGGTGCTCTATTCACTGTGCCACCTCAACACCCCTTACACAGCTAGTTTGTGTGTGTGTGTGTGTGTGTGTGTGTGTGTGTGTTAAGCAACAGTTTTTAAAAGTACAATAAAAGTTTGATTTTTTTTTTCTTAAGGGATCTCACTTGGTTCTAAGAGAATGAGCAAGGGTGGGGTATGTGCTGAGGGGCAAGGTCTGGAGGTTCCTTTGGCCTCCGGATTCCAAGATGGAAAGCTGTGAAGGCTTCCAAAACATTCTTTGATGGGAATGCCTGCCAATTCAGTTAAAATTCCCGCTAGGATTACTTCACAGGAAGCAGCTGGGACAGGCAAAGAGAATCACTCAAAACTCCTTGTGTCCCTCACAGGGCCAGGGTCATTTCAGAAACAGAATGGTGGCTTCTATTTGCAACAAGGGAAGCCTATATCTGTATCAGGAAGCTGGAAAAAATAAAGTCCTCCTCAGAGACGCTACCATCCTTAAGGGAGAAGCAAGCCTGGGAGCTGGACTAAAGGCTCCAATATTAAAGGTCTTCCCACTTTCCACTCTGGTTTCCACAACAGAACCACAGATACTCAGGATCTAATTAGCATGATTGTTCTGATTCTGAAACCAGACACCCTGGTTTCCAGTGGGCATGTGGTGATTAAGATCTCAGAGACTAGTTCTTCAATCCTGATCTGGGATGAATAAACCAAGATGGCTGAATTTCTACTCACCATGATCCATAAGCTTTTATCTTCTCTCTGATTGTTCCTGCTCTGAAATTGCATGTGCTACCTAGAGCAGAACTCTGGGCTTGGACTTGGAATGAATCCAGGCTCCCCAGAGTGGGGGGAATACAAAAACAATCCCTGTCCTCAAGGAATTTACATATTATTTGAAAAGGATATAAAATCCAGGTCTGGTGCTTAGGGTTTTGGTCAAGGGAATCACACAGTGAAGGTGAGTGGATTCAAAGAGAAATGGTTTGACACATTTCTTTCTAGGAACATTGTTGATCACTGCTCTTAGAGCAAGAGAGACGGGGGGTTGAGGATGAGAGTGCCAGGCATGGCATAGAGGTGGCCAGGGGATGGCCAGGGCATGGAGGTGGACACAGCTGGGCTGAGCTCCAGTCAGGAGCCCAGATCCTCAGTGCAGGTGATGGGAGTGATGGGACAGAAGGGAAATCAGAAGTTTATTTCATGTTTTTCTGTACAGCTACTGTGTAAGCCACCTTGTCAAGCTTCAAGTTCTATGGGGACCAGGAATCTGTCTCATCTATTCTTACCTTTCCAGGGCCTGCCCTAGCACTGTGTTCTAAAGAGAAAGGGCAAGTGATTTATTGGGAAGCCCCTTATTGGGGCCCTTTGACTGAATGAACAAGGTAGGTTTCAGTGGCCCATAACAGCCACACTGTGGTCTTTCTGCTGTTGGCTCAGCCCAGCCCCCAGCTCTAGGGAGAATCTCCCATGTGCAGAAGCTGGGATCCAAGATTGAGGATACTCTCAGCTCAAGAGAGCAGCCAAGTAGAACAGGGAACGTTCCCTGCCCCACACAGCATATCACACGTGTATGTGTACACCCACAAACACAACCACACTCACACACACTCATACACACACACACAACCACACCCACACACCCACACCCACTCTCACACACCCACACACACACATCCACACTCACACACCCACAAACACACATCCACACTCACACACACACATCCACACTCACACACCCACAAACACATATCCACACTCACACACACTCACACACACACACACATCCACACTCACACACCCACAAACACACATCCACACTCACACACACTCCCTCCCCACACACCCACACACCTACACACACTCATAGGCACCCTCACTCTTCTCAGCCCTGTGGTAATGAGAAATTATAGTGAGATATGGTGAAAAAGAGTGAACATGGGAGCTTCTAAGGACCTACGCTCAAATCCCAACTCAGCTATTTACTGTCCCCAGCCTAGGCCCCTATAAAATGATGAAACTGGACCAAATGACATCTAAGGTCTCTAGGACTGGAGGATCTCAAAGAAGCTCCCTGTGATGGTCTGAGGCAACAGGAGGTGAGAGAGGTCCAGATCAGGGACCCCCCACTAGGAGGGAGAAACCAAGCTAGCCTTTAGGAAGGCAGGCACCTGAGGCGACCAAATCACAGGGTCTGTGTCAGAGTGGAAAAAGTCCAATCTTCCCATTTTACAGATGCAGGACCTGAGGTCCACATTGGTGAAGTACTATTTCTGAGTCAATCCAGGGCTCCTCCACACTATACAAAATTCAAGTCAATGTTTCTGTATTTCTCCTTTAGTTTCTCTAGGAAAGGTCAACTGAGAAGGAAAGAGAGAATAAGAGGGAGAGGGAGAGGCTGGTGGAGATGAAATACAATAAGGTAAAAATGTTAGTAAGAGTCTTCAAGACTGAGCAAAGATTGAATTCAAACATGGAACTCTCATGAAATTTCAACAGGGCCCTGAGAGTGGAAAAAAGCCCAGCAGGTCCCCCAGGGTCCAGGGGAGGGGGTGGCTGAGCACCCACGTTTGGGCTCAGTCCAGGGACAACTTGGGTTCGTTCACCTTGTGCGTGGGCTAGTGGAACGCACTCTCTTTAAAAAGATTTCCCAATCTGAAACCAGCTGTTGGCTGCCGTGGGCCAAACATGACATTCTAATTAGCATCACTGTTCTGCTTCTGAAATGAGGCTCGCTGGCCCCCCAAGGCCAGATGCTTCTGGGTCCTGTTGTGGGTGGGGGCTGAGGGGCTGCGGATTTGGCCCAGCCCTCTTAACAGCTCTGAGAACCACTGACACTTCCATGCACAGCTGTAATCATGGATACTGTCCGAGCTATTTCTCCTCTGGGATTCCTGCCCTGTGCCTAAGCAAAGCTAGGCTGTGGGCCCAACAATGGATCTGAGAACAGACACCCCAGGAGGGCTTTTAGGGCTGGAACCATTTTAGTGCGGACCCCCACCCAGTGTAATAGAAAGAGCTTGGCACTCAGAAAGTCAAAAGAAGCTTGGGTTTGTACCCCACCAATGCCCATACTAGGTGACCTGAGCCAAGTCATTGCCACACCTGCAAGAGGACAATAAAAATAGCTGACTTGTTAGAATCAAACGAAATGATGTACTAAAATGCTTTGTAAGTCATACTACAAGATCTAAATATCAGCTATTACTATTTTACAGATGAGAAAAAGGAGATTCACGGAGACAGTCTTCTTCCAATGCCCCTCATGGTGTGGGGAGGACTGGCTCCCTAAACCTCTGCCAGCCAAGTGCAAGCCCTGTCTGCTTATTCCTAAGCAAGTTGGATGGGCCTCAAGTGAGAGCCTGGTGGGGGACTGGGTCTACTCTGTCCCATGAGAGAGAGGGCCAAGCATCAGCTCTCTGCCCTACTTTCTCCTCCTTGTCTGTACAGTTATCTTCTTGGGTGCCCTGATTTTGTGAGATCATTTTCCCTGAACTTCTTCTCAGATTATCAAGACATAACAGAACCTCTCTCAGGCCTCCTGTCTAATTAGATTCCCTCTATGACCCCTGATGATGAGAAGGTTCCGAGAGGCCACATATATCATGTCCCCACATTTGAATGTAAGCAGTTTACCTTTATTTAGACCCTCAATTGTTCATTTGTGTTTAGTTTTTTATGTTTCTTTTCACTCCTGTGTTTGAACTTCAGTTACTACAAAGCCAGTAATTATCTTCAAAATCAATCCTTTCTTCCAATAGCTCTCTTTCTTCTCCATTTTTTGTTTTATTAAAAAAAAGATTTTAAAACTCTTTTTTCATCTCCTCTAAGAATTCCAGCTGAATGTGCCTGAGTTGTATTTTTCTTTGAGGCTTTACTTGTTTTGGAGTGATTCTCTTTTGAGTTTGAGTCTTGACCATCCCTATCAGTATGATAGCTTTTAATGGGGAGAGCGGGGTAGGAGAAATACATGTTTTTGCTCCTTCTCCCAACCAACTTTCTAACTTCATCCTGAAGGTTAGGGTCAGGCTCCTACACTTTTGGAGGAAAAGCTTGGGCTGGTCCTGTTGCTACTGAATCAGGGTACTGAATGTTGTGTTATTCTAGGATCTCGGGGATGGCTGAGGTTAGGGACCACAAGCTTTCAGTGATTCACACTTTCGTTCAGGGTTTGCTGCTCCCCTGGTCTAAGTTCCTGACTTGGGTTGGGGCCTAAGTAACAGCAGACTGCTGCTGGACTCAGTTACTGTCAGCCAGCTGGGCAGCTCCGTAGGTTCAGAGCTATAGGCTCCCTTTTGGGTTTTTTTTTTTTTTTTGCTTTTTGGAGGACAATTGGGGTTAAGTGACTTGCCCAAGGTCACACGGCTAGCTTTTGTGTTAAATGTCTGAAGCCGGATTTGAACTCAGGTCCTCCTGACTCCAGGGCCCATGCTCTATTCACTGCACCACCTAACCGCCCCCCCAGGCTCCCTTTTGGTCTTAGATTGCTGTTCTGGTGATTTCTGTGTAGACTTCAGACCTGGCTGGAAGCTGAACCCGAGACCCACTCCAATCGTTCGATCTGAGCCACACACTGGCCACTTATTTCTGAACTTACTCCTTGCTCAATACATCTAGGCCCCATGGCCACTTCCTCCTCCAGAATTTTCCTACTCAGTCCTCCCAGGCTCTGTGCTAGGTACCAGTTGGCACCTGTTTCCATACCCTGCACATAGTGCCCCTGGTACAGGTCCTGCGTCTGGGGCATGCTCTTGTACTGGTTCACAGTGTCTCTTTGGGCCCTATCGAGCTACATGAGACCCCCAACATCTGGTCAGCCCCCCACTCCCAGTGCTCACATATCTCTCAGTCTGTCTCCCTATGCCAAGGTGGAATGGGAAAAGATTGCCCCCCTGTGACTTCTCCATAGTTTTCCCCACCAGGCTTCAGTCTGTTGCACTTTCTAGGGCTCTGCTGATACTCCACCATCTTGGCTTTGCTTCCCACAGTGAGTATCTGAGGCAGCCAGCTCTGACATTCCACCTTCCAATGCAGTATACCCACTGAAGGCCGTGGCAATACAAGCTTCCGGTTCTGTCTCATTCCAGATCTAGGCAGCACTGTTTTTCAAGGACAGAAGACAGCCAAGCCTAGAAATATATCCACATATATAGAGGGAAAAGATACCCCCTGATGGCTGATTGGAATTGGTATTAAATGACAAACCAGGGGAAAAGGTAAAAAATAAAATTTAATTATATTAAAAAGCCAGACCAAGGAACAATGGCACATGGTACACAAGGGACTCCAAGCCACTCCTCTTGAACCAAGTCCCACAGCCCTGGGTTGCAGCCAATGTATCATCTATAAATCATGATCTGCTGTTTGGTATTTGAACCTGTCAGGTTATTTTTCTCCAAGTAGCCTACTGATTTGGAAAAAGTTAAAATGAGATGGGGATGCTTTTTTCCATGATTTCCTTAAGCTAAAAACTGTAGGCAGGCAAGGTCTCAAATGTGCCAAGGCTAGAACAGACAGGCAGTCACAAGTCAGAGGTCCTGGAAGTTCAGTCCACAGCAAACAGAGATGCTATGGACTCAGCCTTTCGTTTTGCATTCTCCAGTGGGTTCACCAGAGCCTATAAGGCATGTTAGCTCAGATGACCAGTCCAGACACCCAGGCCTACCTTCTGGGGGAAGAGAGGAAAGATGATTACTATATTCCCACATCTGGGAGGTCAAAGCCCCCCTCGAGAGCCCTTGCCCAGGCACCCTGTTCCACGGAGCTTGGTCCTCTGGCAGTCACGTCTTTCACAGGCTGCCAATGTTGGGAAAACTCTTCAGTTTTTCAGGGAAGTCATCTTTATAGAGGACTGGGTCAGCTCGGTGCTCTACCACTTTGAGGGGCATGGTCCCAAAGACAGAGGCAAATTTGTTGATGCATTCGGATCTGTAGAACAGGGAAGGCAGAAGGCTGAGAGATAAGCAGTATAACAACAAGGATAGCTAGCATTTACATAGGGCCTTAAGGTGTACAAAGCACTTCTCACAGGTCAACTCATTTGATATTCACAAGCACCCAGTGAGGTAGGCACTTTTTCTGTTCCCTTTTTGCAGATGAGGAGACTAAGGCAGATAGAAGTGAAATGACTTGTCGAGGGTCACAGCTGGAACAGAACTAAGGTCTTTCTGACTCCAAGCCCAAGATTCTAGTCACCGTGTCATACTTTCTCCTGTGTACAAATGACCATGCCAGGCAACAGAGGAAGATCTCTTATGTGAAGGCTGATGCTCTGTTCTTAGGAAGGGGTCAATCAGGATTTAATTAGTTCCCTTCATCCAGAGGTAGGTGTCTGATCTCCTCCATGGAGGAGAGGAAAGGATGGAGAAAAAGAGAAAAGAGGAGGAGAGGAGGGAAGGGAAGAGAAGGGATGCTGCCGGGAAGCCCGGCATACTTGCAAATCAAAGTTTCCTTCCCCTCCCCCTGAAATTCCAGTCATTCTTCCAGCCACGTATGAGCACATGCCGTCAACCAAGGTGGATTAGTCACCAAGATGTTTCTTAACTCCTTGGCTGCCAGTTAGAAAGAGGGCAAAGAGAAAAGAGGGAAGAGCTACTCTCGTCTGTGCTTGGTTTAAAGTCCAGGAGGAAGCCTGCACAGGAGGAAATGGAAGGGACAAATAGTAGAAACTAATACTGAACTGAGAGTCAGGAAATCTGGACTCTAGTCTTGGCCGTGCCTTACTAGGTCACAAGCAGCTGTGGGACCATGGACATGGCGTTTACTCTCCCTTAGCATCAGCTTTTTCATCTGTAAGATGGGGAGAATGACACACTCCCTATCTCCCAGGGCTGTGGTGAGGAAGCCCCTCCTACCTGAGAGAGGCAGGCACAGGGCCAGCTTCTCTGGGCCTGCTGGGTGAGAGCAGCTCCCAGACATGAGAAGGCTCCATAGGCACCAACAGCAGCTGCAGCATTGTGTTACTTTGTGAGAGCTGCTCTGCATTGGTTTGCCATAAGAAGAAGGAAAGGAGACTTCAGACTCTGGGCCTGTATTTGATCCTTCTCCTCGAGCCCTGCTGGTGACCCCTCCGAGGTGAATGGGTCAGACTCTTCAGGGGAGCCTTCACAAGCAGTCTTGGTCAATCATGCCAACTGAGTGTGACAGATGAGGGACAAGAGCTTTGGCCCTAACCCGGGGGGGGGAGGGAGATTCCACAGCACCCCCAAAAAGCAAAACAAGAAACCCCAAATGCACCAAGCCATAAAAATCTCCTTTGAAGTAGATGCGACGTCAAGGCTAGATTTCAGAAAGGTCAGTTCCCTCTCTCTTCAGTCAGACCACGGCACCTTAAATAACTAAAACCAGGGCTAACTACTACAAGGGTCTTCCTTAGGCAACGAGGAGCTTCTGACGATGCTAGCTCTTTGGCTGTTTCCAAACACTCAGATTTATTGGTAAGTCAGAAGGAACATTCTCACAAATGACTAAAGATGGATGAAAGTCTGAGAGTGATGATGGAGGGGAGGGTGCTTCATGCTGACCAAGTACAGGCTAGATGTGAGTCTGCCCTTGTCCCTTCACAACTCTGAATCCCTCTGTGGGCACACAAAGCCTCAGCGAGACTGAGGCAGCCTTCAGAGGACCACGAGGCCTGCCTTGGGCACCAGGGGCCTGTTCCTGTTCTCATTAGCTCTGGAACCTGCAGTGGCAGCCTGGGGATCACCACACTCAGGAGCTGTGCTAGCAGAAGGCACAGGCATTGAGTCAGAAGCTGCATAAAATCCTGGCTTACTGAGGCCATTGGTAAACAAGCATTCCCAAAGCACCTACTAAGTGCCAGCCTCATGCTGAAAAGCCCAAAAGAGCCCCTTCCCTCAAGGAGCTGAGTCTGAAGGGAAGACAATACACAGACAAGTGTGTCCACATGACATGCACGGCAGGTGGAAGGCCATCTCAGAGGCAAGGCCTGAGCATGGGACAGGGTGGCAGGACCTGGGGAAGGTGGGGTCTGAGCTGAGTCTCGAGGGAGGACAGGGAAAGGCAGAGGTGATGAGAGGAGAGGGCACTCAGGTAAGCAGGGCATGAGGTGCCATTGATGCCAGATGGCCAGAAAACCAACACTGCAGGGTCAGAGGGTGCTCCTGAAGGGCTTCAATGTCAGAGGGCTTTGTATTCAATTCAGAGACCCCAGGGAACCACTGGAGTTGAGTGAATGGGAGGGCGGCATGGCCTGACGCCAGTAGAAACACCAGAGGCTAATGCCATAGTCTAGGTGTCTGCCTGAGAGGTGGTTGGGTCAGGGCAGAGACAGGGGAGTATTTGAGAGCTGGTGTGAAGAAGGTATTAAAAAGATAGAACTTGGGAACTGTCTGGACATGTGGAGTGAGATAAAGGAGGCAAGGACGGTGGCAGGCTGTGAGCCTGGGTAACTGGGGGGAGTGGTACCCTCGACAGTATCATGGAAATCCCAAGGTAATGGATATGTAGAGAAACCGAATTGCTAATTAGATGACAAGCTTCATGTCCCCAGGACACAGGGGAGGCCAGTGACAAGGTAGGGACTGGGAAAGCAGTCTGAGCTAAGGCTGCTACCCCTGTGTCAGGATGGCCACTGCCCTCCTCCCTGGGCCCCACAGGGCTGAGCTCCTGAGGCAAATGGAGGTCTAACATAGGCATTCATTCCAGCTACCCCAACCAATGGGTGAGGAACATTCTGTAAGTGAGGATGAATCAGGATTTCCACATCAAACTGTGCATTTCAGAGTTTTGCCACAAACTCCTCCATGCACATTTTTTAAAGAAGACAGTGTAAAACATTGTGGAAAATAGCCATATTTCATCTCTCTTCCTATCCCATGGTCAGGTGGCATGACTTGAAGACCCAGCAAAGGAGATTGTCCACTGCATCAGGTTGCAATTCAGACTCCTCTATCATGTCCCAGACAACTCTTCATCCTGGAAGGTGACTTCAGTCCCAGAATCCACACCTTGGAAGTACCCTGAGCCCCTGTGGCCAATCCCAGAGCATTCATTTAAAGAGGGTGCCCAGATCAGCCATTGTTTCTTTTCTCACCAGGCTCCTCACCAAACTCTCTTTCAGATCCCTTTAGGGGCAGTCTTCCCCACTTAGAATGTAAGCTCTTTGAAGGCAAGCCTGGCTTCCTTTTGGCCTGCACACAGTAAGAGCTCATTAAATGATGGTTGAATGTTGTCTGTCTGTCTGGCTGGAGACCAGTCTCTTCACTTTGATGGCTCCATTTACTTTCCTCCTTTGTAAATGAGGGGGTTGGATGAGATGACCTCTAAGGTCCCTCAGAACAATAAATCTTCCTATCCTAAAACATGGTACTTTGTGGTTGGCAATCTTGGGCCAACACCCCAGTCTGAAAGCCCAGATGATAAAGTGTGAAACTAAGTATAAAATGGGGGTGGGCCAGGAAGGCAGAGGTTTCATCCTTCTATGAAATGTGGACAAGCTCCCTAACGGAATTACTGGGGAGCTTGACGTGGTCACGGGTCACAACCTTGGTAGCCCTTACCAGGTGGATGGACAGTTTGAGCATGAGGCAGTTTTGGCAAGGTGAGGTTGGGAGGAACTGTGTGGAATGGGAGTCCCGAGCCTCTGCCCAAGGAAAGGGGGAGGAGGAAGGGTGTGCAAGGGATAAGCATCTACAGCACCTACTATGTGCCAGCCACTATGTGTTTTTACAAATATGATCTCATTTGATTCTTACAACAACCCTGAGAGATGGGTGCTGTCACTTGCCCAGGATCACACAGATAATAAGTTTCTGAGGCTGCATTTGAACTTGGGTCTTCCTAACTGCAGGGAGGAGGGAAGAGAAGAGACAGGGAAGGGGCAAGGGGTTTTCTCTCCTCTTCTCTCCCTCCAGCAACTTATTACAAAGCTACTTGCCCAGGAAGAAACAATGCAACCACCAAGGAACAGGGAAGTATGTATTCTATATACAGACAGGCAAGCATGGTCTAGTGGACAGACCTGGATTCAGGCCTTGTCTCAGTCACTTATTAGTTGTGTGACCCTGGGCAAGTCACTTCACCTCTGGGCCTCAGCTTTCTTGTCTGTAAATCGAGGGGGCCAGATTTGATAGTTTCTTTCAACCCTAAACCTATGATCCTATTCCATAGGTACAGAGGCCCCGGGGCGTTCAAGCAGTTTGAAGGAACAGGAGGACATCCAGCAGCAGCTAGCCCGACAATAAAGAGCTGTGCTGTGGAGAGGAGCAGAGCTGGGAGCTCGGCTGAGAGTCCCCATCAGCAGTGACGCTGCAGGCAGTGGGGAGCGGTGTGAGGACACCCAGGGACAGAAGGGATAGGAGGCTCCGTAATGCCAGAGGCACGTTCCCTGTGTGTCACACCACAACTCTATCTCTTTTCCCGTGGCTGCTGTGCATATCTGTGGGAGAGCAGGCATCCCATTATAAGCTCCTTGAGGGCAGGCACTGTCTGTGGCCTTTTTTTGTAACCCCAGTACTTAGTACAATTGCCTGGCACATACTGGGTGCTTAATAAATATTTATTAACTGAGTGCATCCCAGGTTTATGGGAGGAATGTTATATAGCTACTGTTCTTATTATACTATTTTAATATCTGTGCTTTGAGCTAATTGTGTCCCTTGTCTGGCGGTTTACATGAAGCACAACAGTGGGGGCTTATGAGCTGGAGGAGGAGGAGGAAGGGGAGGAGTACTGGTGGTAGAAGCATGGACCTACAGGGCACCCCAGGATTCATGAGAATAGTGGCTGACCTCTGGAAAAGAAGCCCAAAGGGGGTGTTATACCCCACAGTAAGCTGGAGAATAGGACCAAACTGAGAACTGGCAAGATGGAGTAGGGCAAGCTCCACAGCAATCACTGGTTAGACCTTTTCTACTCAAGGTATTATTTAGCTGAATCTTTGGCTTAAGATGTTCAAACGTGCAGATTCTTCAGGTTTCCAAGCATTATTCATCACACTTTCCTGCCAGCAAAGCCTGCTTGTGCCCAACATGGAAACTGATGAGTGCAAGCTGAGAAAGGGGATCCCTAGGGGCCGGCCCTCTTCTCTAACTGGATCTGATGTCAGGGCTGCAAGGCCCAGGCATGGGCTTACACCTGCTCTCAGCTCTGTGAGGGCCCCCTGGCTGCCCTCAGGCTGAGGAATGGCCTGATGGGAGAAGGTGGCCGCCTTCCTTGGATGATAAGGGTCCCTACCCCACTGCCAGGTGAACCTGTGCCCACTCAGAAAGAGGGAGGGGCCCAGTGGTGAGGACTGAGGCTAATGCCTGAGGCCTTGGGTTGGAGCCCAGAGAGGTCATATGTTTCCTGTGTGATCCCAGACAAGCCACTTCACTTCTCTGATAGCTCCATTTTTTCATTTGTAAAATGTGAGGCTGCTCTAGCTCCCCTTTGCTTCTCAGGCCCTGTGCCAATTCTTTACAGAATCCTGGCCATTGCCACATGTGACTGCCTATAACCCCATAGGGGTATAAGAAGGTCCCATCAATAACTCCTTCTGATCCCTGACACCAGCCTTTCCTTTCCCACCATGCATGGGATGCTAAGGGCTGCCTCTGGAGACGTGTAAGGAGTCAGAAAGGGACTAGTTAGCGGCTTTCTGACTTCCTTTTAAAGACCTGCCATTTTGTGGGGGTGATCTGGTGCCAGTGGAACCAACCCTGGGTCTAGGTCATGACACTTTGACCATGCCTGGCAGCAGTTTGGGGACAAATGTGTTGGTTGGAGCCCACAGGGAATCTGTGAGCCAGGGTGCTGACCAAGCCCCACCCAGCTGGTGCTTGTGGACCCTAGTCCTGTCATCTTAAACTTCAGCAAAAAGAATCTTCCAGAATGCCTTCTTCAGTAAGGACTCACACACCCTCTGAGGTATCTTTCCATCTACTGTTTTGAATCTTGAATCTTACATGACTGATGAGTGCTGCAAGTGGAACATTTAACGACTCGGGCAAAGGAGACCGTCCATGGACATACTGAACCTTGGATTTCACTGGGATGAGAAGCCTCTCTTTGCCAGTGCAGGCTGGCACTTCCTCTAAAATTCCTCGTCAACTGGTCAGTAAGTACCTACTATGTGCTGGGTACTCAGAAAGTCGTCTAAGACACTGAGAGATGAAGTGACTGGCCCAGGGTCCCACAGGCAGCTGGCCTGAGCCTGGCCTTGGAGCCAGGTCTCCCTGGCTTCTGCCCCAACTGCATGCACTGGGTTAGACTGTACTGCTACCTGATCTGGAAATGGCTTCAATCACACTTCTCTCTCCCAACCTATGTGTGTATTTTTCAGTCAGTGATCTATAGGGCAAAGCCACATCTCTGGCATATTGGTGCCACAGGGCTGAGCAGGGGCTCAGCATAGAGATGTTGCCAAGGAACAGAGAACTGAGCTGAGCTGTTTCTGTTGTCACTTGATGGGAGCAGAGCGCCTATGTCACCTAAGTTTTCTATCTCCCCATGTCTGTTGGATGGAAATGTATTTGTATGCTGGGTGCTGAAGAGCCTGAGAGCACAGAAGATTCTTGTGGGGATGCCGGGAGCCCTGCTGGAGGATACAGCACACCTCTGAGGGCAGGGAGCAAGGCTGAACTCTCTTTGGCACTTATTGAGGCCCAGTATAATGCTCTATACATGGCAGGCCCTCAGGCAAGGCACTAAGAATAAAGGAAGGTTCAGCTGGGAGTCAGAACATGAGTGTTCTGGACACGCCCAGTGCCTCTCCTCTGTCCCTCATCTCAGCTGGCAGCTCAGCAGCTGGCTGCTTTGTCCTGAATTCTGACCATTCACATTTGCACTGTTCCAGACTCTGCTCTTCCAAAGGAGCCAGATACCAAAGATGGCCAACTACTTAGCCAACACGGAGGCTCTGGCTCTTGGAGACCCCAGCTGACCACGCTGCTGAGCCCTCCCAGTCATTATAATTTGGGCAAGTAATGTCCCAGATTTATTCTCTGGGTGACCTGAGCTTGAACCAGACCCTATTCCCACAGAGCAAAGGGACTAGGAACTCCCAGCTGCCATGCTGATGGGAAAGTCCCACATACAGGCTGGCAGCAGGAGAGTGGAGATGAGCAGTTGTAGGCCCAGGGTCACTCACCTTTCCACCATGTGTGTCTGGTCCAGGGAGAGCCCATCGATGGCTGTGCACTCGGGACATTTGAACTTTTTACGAGGAGTCACCTGGGGGCAGGGATACAAGAAAAAGACAGCACTGTCAGTACCGGGAATGCTAACTGTACACCTGCCACTGCTCAGCAGGCCTCTGTGCTGTGAGCTGAACCTCTCCTCCCCTCCACACATACACATACATATGTGTGCACGTGAACACACACACTTGCATGCACACACACACCTCACTCTTCCTCCATTCAAACCCATCTGGCCCAGCCAAGAGCAGAGCTCACAAGGGCCCAATAAAAACAGCTTGGAGGGTTTGCTTCTGTAACTGGAAAGATGTGGTGATGACAAGCTGCTTAATTCCTGTTTAATGACTGTTTTCTCACTGCCAAGGTCCCTGTATAAACACCATTTGTTCTTGCAGTCACAAGGGCGGTGAAATATGGCTTCCCTACTCTCACCGTAACCTTACCCCAACAGACCGTCTTTCTGCTCCTTCCAGCACAGAGCTGCCTGGCAAAAGCCGCAAGAAGCCTCTGGGCCAAGGGTGGTGCCAGGTTACTTGGCGGGCCCTTATTTCAGAAGAAATCCTTATATTCTCTCCCCGCCTCCCCAGGTCCAAGTCCCCCCACCTTCTCTTTCCTTTATCTTTGAAGGTTTTCCTGGGATACCTGCCAGGGCTGTCCTGGCCAAGAGCATACAGACTTGGTGGGGGGAACCCAGATCACGAGGCCAGGCTGGGCAGCTAATGATACTCTACTTTCACCGTCTTTGGAAGGAGTGCCCAGAATCGCTATCCAAAGTTTAAACTGTACAAACACATGTCAAGAGCTTAAAATGAACCTCACGGCCCCCCATCCCCCAAACCCTGTCCCAATTAGCACGTCAGTTCCTTGTCCACTCCAAGATGGGCAGGCCCAGGGACCTCAATGTTTTCCCCTTTTGCATGTCTCTGCAGCACAGGCTCCCTTGGATGCTGACCTGAGGAAGGTCACTGTTCATTTCTACAATGGGCATCATTCCACAGGCCTAAAAAGATCCAGAGGATCTCAGTTGCACAGAGAAGTCCATGGGGCTCTCCATCTCTCAGCCTACATGTCATGTACTGCCTCTGCATGGAGCTCCTCCCTTAAGGCCTTGCCACTGTCAGCTCCAGGTAGTGACAGACACAGCAGGAGTGCAAGGAGGCCTTGGCCAGGAGTCAGCAGACCCAGATGGGATGAGCCACATGACCTTGGCTAAATCACAGGTCAGTTCAGTTTAATTCAGCAAACATATTAAACACCTAGAGTGGGCAGGGCACAGAAGGAAGAAGCAGTGATTTCACCAGTGTGGGGCACTCCTGGGTGAGAGTCTAAGACTTAGGAGACCAGTCCTAAGGAGCTGCCAGAGATACACTCAGCAACATACTAAAGGTAACAAAATCGGGGAATAGCAGGAATGGCATCTGGACCCAGCTCTCCCAGACTCAAAGCCTATCATTCCATCCCCTTGGCCACAGGGCTGAGTCAATCAAAGAAAAACAAAGCAGTTCTGGCCCTCAGGGAGCTCTTCTACAGAAGGAGAAGAAGAAACAAAGCAATTCAAGAAAAACAGAATGACAATAACTGAGCTGAGCTTTGCCGAGTTAGAAATTCCAAGAGCTGGGAATGAAGAGGGTGACGGGAGAGAAGCTAACCCTAAACGGGTACTGGTAAGATCTTGACCTCAGTTTCTTTGAAAGCTAGAGATAATATCTGCTACGTCTACCTCCTTGAGATGTTAGCAGGACCTAGGGAGATGATGTACAGAGAACTGCACTACACAAATATAATGTGAGACCTGGATAAACAGGAAGTCTATATTTGCACAAAGTCCATTTTGGCTCTAAAATTCCATGACTGTAAGAATCCCACCTTAATGACAGCTTTGCCTGTAACATTGGCCACCAAGAAATTCATGGCAATATCTTCACAGTTCATGTGAGCGTCCACCCAATTCTTGATGTCTCCAGGCATTTTGTAAGTGTACAAGTAATTAAAATACTGTAAGAGAGGAAAACAAGAGGCCTTAGATTAGTCCAAATCATATTCCCTTTCATACAGACTTACAACAAATACCCTAAGAGTGGGGCAAGCATAGACCCTCCTTTATAAAGTCCAATATCTGGGCTTTTATCGTGGTCTAGACTGAGGTCAGCAAGGGCTAAATCCAGCCAACCACCTACTTTTGCACAATGAACGAAGAATGTTTTTTTTTTTTAATTTATTTTAAAATGTAAAAAACAAATCTTAGCTCAAGGATTTTTGCCATAGTTTGACATTTCTGGTCTAGATGGGCAAAAAAAAGTACTCTGAACCAACCAAAGTGCCAGTTATTTCTAATACATAACATGTATAACAAATATGTTCGACAGACATGATATAAATATTCCCATATTGTTTCTAGGGGGAGCTAGGTAGCACAGTGGATAGAGTCCTGAGCCTAAATTCAGAAGACATCTTCCTGAGTTCAAATCCAGTCTCAGACATTTAGTAGCTATGTAACCCTGGGCAAGGCATTTAACCCTGTTTGCTTCAGTTTTCCCATCTGTAAAATGAGCTGGAGAAGTAAATGGCAAACCATTCTAGTGTCTTTGCCAAGAAAACCTCAAATGGTGGTGCAGTGAATAGAGCACTGGCCCTGAAGTCAGGGGGACCTGAGTTCAAATCCAGCCTCAGACACTCAACATTTACTAGCTATATGACCTTGGGCAAGTCACTTAACCCCAACTGCCCTGCCTTCCCCCCCTTCAAAAAAAAAGGCAAAAAAACCCCCCAAAACCCCAAGTGGGGTCACAAAAAGTTTTCATGACTGAAAACGACTGAACAAACATTGTTCCTACCTTATTCCAACATCCTTCTATTTCAGTAAAAAAATAAAAAAACCCTATCTGATTCTCATACCACTTGCTTAAAAAGGAATACTTGAAAAATTCAATGCAATTTTAAAATGTATTACATGCCCACTAGGTGCTACAAATACAAAGACACAAATTACAGTCTCTGTTCTTGAGGAACTCACATTTGAGGTAAGAAGGAACATTCAAAATGAGGGAATCAGGTGAGTTTTCGAAGATCTGAATCTTAAAGCAAGATTCTAAGAGTTGGAAAAGAGGAAGCAGTGCATTCTAGGCATAGAGAATGGCTTGTACAAATGCACAGAGATGGGCTTGCCTGGGAGTAGGATACATGAAAGAAAGTAGCATGAAATAAGGCTGGAAAAGTTGGCCTGGAGCCAGACTGTGGAAGGCCTTAAATATAGCCTGAGAAGTTTCTAGTTTTTCCTAAAGGCACCAGGGAATGACAGGGTCAGACTCAAGCTTAAGAAAGATTACTTTGGCAGCTGCTTGGAGCATGGTGGAGAGAGAGAGAAAATGGAAATCGGGTAAATGCTCAAGTGAAAGGTAAGGAGGACTGGTAAAAGAGAAGGGGATACATGAAGGAGAGGCTGTGGATGTAAGTTCCTGATTGAGAGGAAAGAGTCAAGGGCAATTCTGATTATAAACCTGGGTGAATGTCAGGGAGGTGTTGCCTTGGCTATCGGAGTTGAGGGAAGAGTGTTTAAAGATGGTAGAGATCTATACATGTTTCTAAGTAACAGGAAAGAGAGGAGAAGGAGGGAGGGAGAGAAGGAGGGGGAAGGAAAAGGGGAAAGGGGCAGAGAGTAAGAGGAATAAACAGAGAGAAAAAGACAGAAAGAACGAATATGATTGAAAGACCAAGCTCATGAGAATGCAGAAAGGGAATGCATAAGCAGAGGAGCCATCGTATTTTACTTTAGAAAGCCAAATGCTATGGTCTTCACTGTCTCATCTGACTGGTTTGGTTCTAGAAGTCCCTTCCCAGTGCTATGACATTTCCAAATCATTTTCACTTCCATTTTTTAAGCTTTGAAGAACGTATGGAAAATTAAGGTGACCTAAGAAGAATGGTTCTTCATATTCACCAAAAGCACTGCCTCTGGGTGGTTAACCAGCATTTCCCCCAGGACTCCTTAATTACCTTGTGGTAAAAAGCTACTCCCGTGAGCACCATGGACACTTCATTGGTCCACTCTGACTCATACTTCCACTTGTTCATCTCATGGTCCCAGAGGTGCAGGCGGCCTGGGTATCCCACCAGTCTGTCAGGAAACTCCCGCCAAACCTGAGAACAAAGACACATGGCTGATTATTTCCCTGTACAAACTGCAGGCAAAGGCCAATGACAGGGGCCAAAAACAGATACTGATAGAGACTGGCAGAAATCTTTATATCCTGGGACAGAACCTATTCCCCCTAAGCAAGTAGGACAGCAGATGGTGAAACTGCTGGAAGAGCTTTGTGAAGGACCCTCCTGCTCATCTACGATCAGAAGGCAGAAACTGGGTCCTGGTTTCTTTGGCAAAAACGTCTAGCGTCTCTTCTGTGTCAAATCTATCAATCTAACTCTACAACACCGCAAATTATTGGAGTTAAGTTTAATGAAATCACACTAATGGATAATTGGACCAACTAAGAATAAACTATATTGATTGAATCTAGACATCTGTCAACATGAGAAAGCACTGGTTCTAAAAGAACTTTTTCTGAGTACATGCCTATTCTTTCCTGGTACCCAGACCCCATTGGGAGCATAATGGTTCTTTTTTTTTGTCTTTTTTTTTTTTAAGAGAGAGGGGAAGGCAGGGCAATTGGGGTTAAGTGACTTGCCCAACATCACAAAGCTGGCAAGTGTTAAGTGTCTGAGCCTGTATTTGAACTCAGGTCCTCCTGACTCCTCTATTCACTGCACCACCTAGCTGCCCCAGGGAGTATAATGTTTGAGGAATATGTCTTAAAAGTACTGGTCTCAGCGGAGCCAAGATGGCGGAGTAGAAACAGCTCATCCAAGCCACTCTGCCCCCAGATTCCCCGCAAACTATGTAAAAGGGGACTCTGAACAACTTCTGGAGCCCCAGCACCCACAGAACGACACAGAGAAGCTAACCTCCCACTGAGGACAGCTCAGCAGCCCTGCAGGAAGGACCAGCGCAGCACTCTGGGAGCCAGCAGCGCGCAGAGCGTAGGGAGCAGAGCCAAGCAGAGCCCAGGTCCGTGTGAGCCGAGGTTTTAGCCCCAGGGCGGCAGGGCCAGCAGACAGCTGGAGGAACACCAGAACACCAGCAGCTGTGGCGAATTATCAACATAGACATGCCTAGGACAAAGTAAGAGGTTAGTGTCCTATGGGACTTTGGGACCTGTATTTGGGGAATGCGTCGGCTTCCTCCCCGGGGGGCTAGAAGCCGCTGAGGAGACACGCCATTTTGTAGTTTTCAGAGGCAGCTCCAGCTCCTAGCCTGCGAATTGTAGGGAGATCCAGCGATCAGTCTTGGGGGGTAATCGCTCTTGCTTTAACCTCCCTGGATCTGGATTGTGATCTGGGGTGGAAGTCGTGGGTGGGTTTATAGCTTGCCAGAAACGGAAGTTGCCCTCCCACACGTTCGGGATGAAAATTCCCCTATCTGTCGGCAAAGACACACTGTGGCAACAAGCCCAAAAGTCAAGTAATTAAGTGGTAACATGCCAAGGCAAAGGAAACAGAAAAATGCAACCCTAGACTCCTATTTTGGGGGCATAAAGCGGGAAAAGGACTGTGAGGTCAGAAGTCCTGCTCCAAAAGCCCCAGGGGAAAACATGAGTGGGTTGCAAGACCATAGAGGACCTTAAGAAGGAATTTAAAAATCAAATAAGAGAAGTGGAGAAAAAATTGGAAAGAGAAATGAGAAGGATGCAGGAAAAGTATGAAATGAGGGTCAACAGCCTGACTGAGGAAAACAACACGTTAAAAAATAGACTAGCTCAAATGGCAAAGGAGGCCCAAAAGGGCAATGAGGAGAAGAATGCCTTAAAAAGTCGAATTTGCCAGATGGAAAAAGAATCTCAAAAGTTCACTGAGGAGATTCACTCCTTCAGAGTTAGACTGGAGCAAATGGAAGCTAATGACTTTATGAGAAATCAAGATGCTGTTAAGCAGATCCAAACAAATGAAAGATTAGAAGGCAATGTGAAATATCTCATGGGAAAAACCACTGACCTGGAAAATAGATCCAGGAGAGACAATTTAAAAATTATTGGACTACCTGAAAGCCATGATCAAAGAAAGAACCTAGGAATCACCCTTCAAGAAATTCTCAAGGAAAACTGCCCTGATGTTTTAGATCCAGAGGGCAAAATAGAGGTTGAAAGAATCCACAGATCACCTCCTGAAAAAGATCCCAAAAAGAAAACTCCCAGGAATATTATAGCCAGGTTCCAGAATCCCCAGATCAAGGAGAAAATACTACAAGCAGCCAGGAAGAAACAATTTCAATATTGTGGAAACACAATCAGAATAGCCCAGGACCTGGCAGCTTCTACACTGAGGGATCGAAGGGCATGGAATATGATATTCCAGAGGGCAAAAGAACTGGGAATGAACCCAAGGGTCACCTACCCAGCAAAACTGAGTATTTTGTTTCAGGGGAATATATGGTCATTCAGTGGAATAGAGGACTTTCAAGCATTCTTGAGGAAAAAACCAGAATTGAATAGAAAATTTGACATCCAGACACAAGAAGCAAGAGATGCCTGAGAAGGTAATCAGGGAAAAGAAATCAAAAGGAACTTATCAAAGTTGAACTATTTACATTCCTATATGGAAAAGCAATAACTGTGACTGATGATATCTTTCTCACTATGAAAATAATGGAAGAAGGGGGTGTGGTCATATGAATACATATGTGAATGTGTGTGTATATGGCTACAGTTATATATGGATAGAGGGCATAGGCTGAATTTGTTTGGAAGGGAGAATACTCAAGGGATGAAATTATGAGGTGAGAGAGGAAAGTGGCAAGAGGAGATGGGGAGAGACAGGGTAGGGTAAACTATCCCATGTAGAAGAAGCAAGGGGAAGTGGTTGCAAGGGAGGGGGAGAATAGGAAGGCTAAAAAGGCAAAACCACATTCTCATTGAATTTGGTTCAGGGAGAGAATGACATACATTCTAAATGGGATATCTCAACCTACAGCAGAATAGGGGGAAGGGAGATGAGAGGAGGGATGATGGATGGGAGGGCATCCTTGGGGGGAGGGGAGGTTGGAAGTACCCACTATAGAAGAGGGACAGGATCATGTAGGGAATGGACCAGGTGGGGGATGGGATGAGTGGGAGGGAATTATAAGCAGCCTTGTACAATATATCTACTATGATAATGTTTTGCATAGCTAGACATGTACAACATATACTGAATTACTTATCTCCCCAGAGGGAATGGGCGACAAGGGAGGAAGGAAATGGATCTGAAATTCGAGGTCTTAACATTAAATGTTTCAAATATATATAAATACTACTATTAATACTCTTTTGCTTGTAATTGGGAGATAAGATGTGCAGGCATTGGGACACAAAGATTCACCTTCCTCTAGTGGAAAAGTCGAAGGGGGTATGGGAGAAGGTATGGGAGAGAGCAGATTGGAGGAAGCGATATCTTGCGGGACTGCTATTCTGGGAGGGTGGGTAGGGGAAAAACAGGGTGGGGGAATGATTGTAATTCAAAATCTGGTGGAAATAAATGATGTAAAACAAAACAAAAGAAAAGTATTGGTCTCATAGCCAAAAGACCTGGATTCTATTCCCAACTCCATCACTAACTTTTAAATTTTATTATCATGACCTTAAACACAAAAAAATGGCATTTCCATATATACAAAAAGAAATGTGTATGTAACTCCATCTTATAACATTTGCTTTTTAAAATATTTTATTTCATTAAATATTTCCAAATTACATGGAAAATTTTTTGACATTCATTTTTTAACATTTTGAGTTCCAAATTCTCTTCCTCCCACTTGTCCCTCCCCCCAAGCAATTTGATATGAATTATACATGTGACATCATGAAAACATTTTCCCACTATTAGCCATGTTGCAAAAAAAAAAAAAAGACAAAAAAGGAAAAATGGAGAAATTTTTTAAAGTATGCATCAATCTGCATTCAGAGCTCAGCAGTTCTCTCTGGAGGTAGATAGCATTTTACATCATGAGTCTTTTGGAATTGTCTTGATTTGAATAGCTAAGTCTTTCATAGCTTATCACCCTTCCAATATTGCTGTGACTGTGTACAAAGTTCTCCTGCTTCTGCTCACTTTACCTTGCATCAGCTCATAAGTCTTCCAAGGTTTTTTTTTTTTAATTAAACAAATGTTTTATTAACTTCTGGTTTACATCATTCATTCCCACCAGATTATGAGTTACATTTTCCCCCATTTTTTCCCTACCCACCACCCCAGAATAGCAGTCCCACTAGATATCCCCTCATCCAATCGGCTCTCTCCCATATCTTCTCCCATACCCCCTTCGACTTTGCCATTAGGGCAAGGTGAATCTCTGAGCCCCACTGCCTGGACATCTTATGAAACATTTAATTTTAAACTTTGATTTTCAGATCCATTCCCTTTCTCCCTTGTCACCCACTCCCTCTGAGAAGATAAGCAATTCAGTATGTGTTGTACATGTATATCTATGCAAAACATTACCATAGTAGATATATTGTAAAACACTGCTTATATTTCCCTCCCACCTGTCTCACCTCCCACCTGGTCCATTCCCTATTTTGATCCTGTCCCTCTTTGATAGTGGGTACTTCTAACCTCCCCTCGCCCCAGAATGCCCTCCCCTTCATCATCCCCCCTCTCACCCCCCTTTCCCCTACTCAGGAGAGTGAGTGAGGGTAAGATATTCCATTTAGTATGTATGTGTTTCTCTCCTTGAGCCAACTTCAATGAGAATATGCTTTTGCCTTTTTGCCTTCCTGTTCTTCCCCTCCCCTTCAACTACTTCCCCTTGCCTCTTCTACATGAGATAGTTTGCCCTACCCTGTCTCTCTCCATCTTCTCTTGCCACTTTCCTCTCTCACCTCTTGACTTCACCCCTTAAGAGTCATCCCTTCCTTGGGGTGGCTAGGTGGTGCAGCAAGCAGAGAGCCAGCCCTGGAGCCAGAAGGACCCGAACTCGGATCTGGCCCCAGACACCCAACACAAAAACAAAAACCCAGCCACTTGACCCTGGGCAAGTCACCCAACCCCAATTGTCCTCCAAAAAAAAAAATAATAATCATCCCTTCCCATCAAATTCAACCTGTGCCCTCTATCCATGTATATCTGTGAACATATGTCATGTGCCCTTCTTCAATTATTTTCATAATGAGAAAGGTTTCATCCAACACAATTATTGTTTTTCCATGTAGGACTGCAAATAGTCCAACTTTGATAAGTTCCTTTTGATTTCTTTTCCCTGATTACCTTCTCAAGCATCTCTTGCTTCTTGTGTCTGAATGTCAAATTTTCTATTCAACTCTGGTTTTTTCATCAAGAATGCTTGAAAGTCCTCTATTCCACTGAATGACCATATTTTCCCCTGAAACAAGACACTCAGTTTTGCTGGGTAGGTGACCCTTGGGTTCATTCCCAGCTCTTTTGCCCTCTGGAACATCATATTCCATGCCCTTCGATCCCTCAGTGTAGAAGCTGCCAGGTCCTGGGCTATTCTGATTGTGTTTCCACAATATTGAAATTGTTTCTTCCTGGCTGCTTGGATTATTTTCTCCTTGATCTGGGGATTCTGGAACCTGGCTATAATATTTCTGGGAGTTTTCTTTTTGGGATCTTTTTCAGGAGGTGATCGGTGGATTCTTTCAACCTCTATTTTGCCCTCTGGATCTAAAACATCAGGGTAGTTTTCCTTGAGAATTTCTTGAAGGGTGATTTCTAGGTTCTTTCCTTGATCATGGCTTTCAGGTAGTCCAATAATTTTTAAATTGTCTCTCCTGGATTGATTTTCCAGGTCAGTGGTTTTTCCCATGAGATATTTCACATTGCCTTCTAATCTTTCCTTTGTTTGGATCTGCTTAACAGCATCTTGATTTCTCATAAAGTCATTAGCTTCCATTTGCTCCAGTCTAACTCTGAAGAAATGAATCTCCTCAGTGAGCTGTTGAGATTCTTTTTCCATCTGGCAAATTCGACTTTTTAAGGCATTCTTCTCCTCATTGCCTTTCTGAGCCTCTTTTGCCATTTGAGCTAGTCTATTTTTTAAGGTGTTATTTTCCTCAGTCAGGCTGTTGACTGTCATTTCATACTTTTCTTGCATCTTTTTCATTTCTCTTCCCAAATTTTCCCCCACTTCTCTTATCTGCTTCTAAGGTCCTCTGTGATCTGTAGCCAGCTTGTATTTTCATTTGGGGCTTTTGGAGCAGGAGTTCTGACCTCACAGTCCTCCTCTATGCTTTGAGCCTCTTTGCCCCTAAAATAGGAGTCCAATGTTGAACTTTTCTGTTTATTTTGTTTCATTTGCCTAGGCATATTGCCACTTAATTACTTGATTTTTGGGCTTGTTGCCACAGTAGGACTCTGCCATCAGACAGGGGAGCTTCCGCCCAAACGTGGGGTCTTCACAACTTCCGCCAGTTGGGTGGCCTCTGTAAAGCCTCCACTCACTCTGGCAAGTTGGATACCCACCCCAAACTTCCCCCCAGACCACAATCCAGATCCAGGCAGTTTAAAGCAAAAGCGATTAACCCCCAGACTGATTGCTGGATCTTCCTACAGTTCGCAGACCAGGAGCTAGAGCCACTACTGACACTGCAAAATGGCTTCTGTGCAGCTGTTTCTTCAGCAGCTTTTTGCCCCTAGGGGAGGCAGCCGCGAGTTCCCCAAATACTGGTCCCAAAGTCCATAGGGCACTAACCTCTCACTTTGTCCTAGGCATATCTGTGCTGATCATTCTGGAACTGCCACAATTGCTGATGTTCTGGGGTTCCACCAGCCGGCTGAAGGCCTGGCCGCCCTGGGGCTAAAACCTCGGACCTGGGCTTGGCTCTGTGGGCTGTGCTGTCGTTTCCCAGCGCACTGTGCTGCCTGCTCTCAGAGCACTGTGCTGGCCGCTCCCTGCAGGGCTGCTGGGCTGTCCTCAGCAGGAGGCTAGCTTCTCTGTGCAGTTCTGTGGGTGCTGTGGCTCCAGAAGTTGTTCAGAGCTCCCTTTCACATTGTTTGAAATTTGTGTGGGGCAGAGCACATTGGAAATGCTCCCAAGGTTTTTCTGAAACCATCCTGTTCATCATTTATTATAGCACAATTGTATTCCATCACAATCATATACTACAATTTCTTCAGTCATTCCTCAATTGATGGGCATTCCCTCAGTTTCCAATTCTTTGCCACTACAAAAAGTGCTGCTATAAATATTTTTGTACAAATAGATCCTTTTCTCTTTTCTTTGATCTTCTTGGGAGGGAGATCCAGTATTGCTGGGTTAAAGTTTTATAGCCCTTTGGCCATATATTCAAATTGTTCTCCATAAAGGTTGGACCAGTTCACAACTCCAAACAACAGTGCGTTACTGTCCCAATTTTTCCACATCCCCTCCAACATTTGTCATTCTTTTTCTGTCATGTTAGCTAGTCTGACAAGTATGAAGTGGTACCTCAGAGTTGTTAATACTATTTATCATTTAAAGAAAGGCTCCATTGATTTCTATGCTTTCTAGTGTTTTTAATAGGAATGCATATTGTATTTTATCGAAGGCTTTTTCTATATCTATTGATATGATCATATGATTTTTGTTGTTTTTGTTATTTATATGATCAATTATGTCAATGGTTTTCCTAATATTGACCCAGTCCTGCATTTCTGGTATAAATCTCACCTGTCATAATGTATGATCTTTGTGATATATTGCTATAATCATTATGCCTATATTTTATTTAAAAATTTTACATTAATATTCATTAAGGAAATTGATCTACTGTTTTTTTCTGGTTTTGCTCTCCCCGGTTTAGGTATGGAAACCACATTTGTGTCATAAAAGGAATTTGGTAGGACTCTTTCTTTACCTATTTTTTTTTCAGATAGTTCATATAGAAGTGGGATTAATTGTTCCTTAAATATTTGGTAAAATTCACTTGTAAATCCATTTGGTCCTGGAGTTTTGTTTTGTTTTTCCTCCTCAGCGAGCTCACTAATGGCTTGTTCAATTTCTTTTTTTAAAGTAGAGTTATTTAAATATTCTTTTGTTAATCTGGGCAGTTTATATTTCTGTAAATGTTTACCCATTTCAGTGTTATGAGTCAGTTTCACTGGCATATAATTGGGCACAATAACTCCATCTTCATTGGTGGTGCATTCATCCTTTTCATTTCTGATACTGGTAATTTGGTTTTCTCCTTCTTTAATAATCAAATTAACCAATGGTTTATCTATTTTATTGTTTTGTCTCCTACTTTGATTGATTAATTTTTTTGTTTTCAATTTAATCAGTCTCTCCTTTTTCAGAATTTTCATTTGTGTTTAATCAGAGTTTAATTTTTTTTAATACATTCTACAAGTTACTTTCAAAATTGTGCTCCCTGTTTTTTATTCTGAACTTCCTCCTCTTCTCTCTGGTTCATTTGGAACATGTTGCAGTGGCCCTCTCTCTTTCTTTTTCTTCTTTCTTTTGCTGTCACTATCAGTAACTCTTCTTTCACCCCTCTTCCCATCCCCATTAAAATAAAGGAAGTAAAAAACCAAACAAAGACAACACCTTATAATGAATAAACAAAGTCAAGCAAAATAATCCACACAGTGGATATGTACAAAAATGTATGTCTCTTCCTACACCCTGAGAGAATCACCTTTTGTACAAATTCTTCTCCAGTTTCTGCTCGTGTCACTGAATCAGTTTATACCGCCAAGGATTCTCTGAAATCATTTCTTGTCTCCTTTTGGCACAACAGATAGTATTCCATTGTATTCACACATCACAATTTGTTCAGCTCTTCCCCCATTTTTCTCCCCTTTTAGTCCCCACACTTCAGGATCAGGAAGTTTATTTTTCTTGTGGCTATTTCCCCCCTCTTAAGCCCTCCTTCATCCCTGCCCATTCCCTAGTTGAGTTTGATGTGTCTGTGCATCAGCGTGAGTGTGGGTGTATCTGTTTAACCCTACTCTGACACTTCAAATACAGTGAGGCTCATCTGATGCTTATCCCCCCCCCCCCTTCCTCCATATTTATATTCGGATTTAACCTAAGTTCCACCTGCTTCTTCCTTCTTTATTCATGAGTGTATTGCTTTTCCTCTTCTCTTTACCCTCTAACAATCTTCAGAAAAGGCTCAATCCACCTCCAAGTCTTTTGTTTTTTATTATTTAATCTCCTCAATGCCCTTTGAAAACATTAAGATTTTGAAAGAAGGGACAGGTAGATGGTACAGTGAATAGAGCACTGGCCCTGGAGTCAGGAGGACCTGAGTTCAAATCTGACCTCAGACACTTAACACTTACTAGCTGTGTGACCTTGGGCAAGTCACTTAACCCCATTTGCCCTACCTTCCCCCCTCCAAAAAGGAAAAAAAAAGATTTTGAAAGGATACTTGCACTACCAAATAATATCATATCACTTCTTCCAACTGCTAGAATAAATTTATCTTTCTAGGTTTCTCTTTATTCTTGTGTTTATATTTCAAAGTTCCTACTGATCTATGGTATTTTCAACACAACTTTTTGAAAGTTTTCTTTGCATTAAAGATCTGTTTCCAACTAATCCAACCATTCTGGAACTATGGCCAATTTGGAACTATTCCCAAAGAGCTATAAAATTGTGCATGCCCTTAGACCTAGCAATACCACTACTAGGTCAGGATCCCAAAGAAATCAAAGAAAAAGGAAAAAAGACCTATATGTACAGAAATATTTATAGCAGCTCTTTTTATGGTGGCAAAGGGGATGTCCATCAATTGAAGAATGGGTGAGTAAGTTGTAGTATATGATTGGGATAGAATACTATTATGCTACAAGAAATGACAAAGGAGATGCTTTCAGAAAAACCTGGGAAGACTTATATGAGTAGATGCAAAGTGAACTGAACTAGAACTAGGAGAATAGGAGTACACAATAACAGCAAGATTTTAACAACTATCAACTGTGAAAGAATTAGCTATTCTGATCAACACAATGATCCACAACAATTCCAAAGGACTCATGATGAAAAATGCTATCCAGCACCAGAGAGAGAACTGAGGAACTCTGAGTGTAGAATGAAGCATATTTTTTCCACTTTATTTTCTTGATTTTTAAAAAAATGGCTAATATTTTGCATGACTTCATATTATAATGGGTATTGTTTTTTCTTGTGTTTTTTTTAATGGGGGGGATTTGAAACTGAAAATAAAAATAAAATTTAAGTCTACTCCCCACCCCCCTCCCTTCCTCCCAAAATTATTATATTCAACTTTGCAGGATAAGTTATTCTTGGATGTAAGTCTGTATTCCTGTCATTTGGGATATTGTATTCCAAGATCTCCCCTAGTTTTTAGAGAAAGTGATAGGTCTTATATGATCCTAACTGTGATTCCTCCTTCCTGGATGCATGCAATATTTTTGCAAATTTGATATGGGAGGTCTGGATTTTGGTTAGGACATTCCTGGGACTTTTACTTTTGAATTTAAGGAGGTCATTGCAGATTATTTCGACCTTCACTCTTCCCATTTGTTCTACTAGATCTGGGCAGTGGGCAGTTTTATTTGTGATTTCTTGAAATAAAGTGTCAGGACTTTTAAAAAAAGTCATTCTTTTCTTAAAAAAAACAAAACAAAAACAAAACATTTCCAGGGGCGGCTAGGTGGTGAAGTGAGTAAGAACATTGGCCTGGAGCCGGGAGGACCCGGGATCGGTTCCAGCCTCAGTACTTAGCACTCACACATAAACTAGCCCTGTAACCTTGAGCAAATTACTTAACCCCAATTGCTTAAAAAAAAAAAAAAAACCAAACATTTCCACATTAGTCATATTGTAAAGAAGAATTAGTACTAAAGGGAAAAACCACAAGAAAGGAGAGAGAGAGAGAGAGAGAGAGAGAGAGAGAGAGAGAGAGAGAGAGAGAGAGAAGATAAAGAAGAAAAAGAAAGAAGGAAGAAGAAAGGAGAAAGAAAGAAGGAAGAAGAAAAAAAGAAGAAGAATATACTTCTGTCTGTATTCAGACTCCATAGTTTTCTCTGGATATGGATAGCATTTTCCATCACTGGTCAAAAATCATGGTTTTCAAGGAATCAAATGATTCATATATTATCTCCTGTGACCTCTTTTCAAGGTCAGTTGTTTTGTGGTTGCTGTTGTTTGTTAGATAGCTGATGTTTTCTTCAATTTTTAAAATCTTCTGAGTTTATTCTAATATTGCTTCCTACCTCACAGAGATTTACTGATTTCTCTTTGTTTAATTCTAGTTTTCAGGGAATCCACTACTTGGTTTTGATTTACCACTTTCTCTTGTAAGCTATTTACTCCAATTCCTTTTTCCAGAGCTTTTGTATAATTTAAACTCTTGTTTCACTTATTCTAGGAATTAATAGAGTTCCCGTGAAAAATTCATTTTCTCCTTTTGTCTGCATGAAGTCATTACAGGGTTACTTTCTCCTTCTAGGCTAGATTTTTGGGATCTTGACAATTTTTTTTCATCCTGATCAGTGTTGGATTTAATTTCTGAATCAGAAGGTTTGGCCAGATG
Organism: Gymnobelideus leadbeateri; assembly: GCA_011680675.1. NCBI lineage: Eukaryota > Metazoa > Chordata > Mammalia > Diprotodontia > Petauridae > Gymnobelideus > Gymnobelideus leadbeateri. Next base: position 109,486 of record WOXC01001655.1, read on the forward strand.
ATCTCTCAAGTTCTTCCTGCCTTTTAAATTGTATAAGTCTACGAACAACTGTTTAATCCTTCTATGTAGTTCTTCCATTAAAATGAATGTTCTTAGAGCACAGGAAACAGAGGTGGCTCCTTCGTCCTCTTCCTGTCGCATCCTCCCCTTTTCCATGCTTCTCAGTGGCTCTGGCTTTAGCCAATAGGCACAAAGCCTCTGTCTTCATTCATGATTTGTAGTCTCCTCTATTTTGGAGAATGAGTTCAGCTCTGTGGGGTAATATGGTAAAAGCTACTGGAAAACCACAGGGAAGGTATGAAGTCTTCTAGTACAAGATCATAATCCTGTGCTGTTAAACTTAGCTGACTTTCTAAAAAGAAAATTAAACTATTTGATACAGATCCCAGAATCAAAGGAACAAAGACAAGCTCTTACAGCTGTCATTAAGGCCGACTCTCATTTTAAAGATGAAGAAAAAAGAGGACAAAGATAAGTTACTTGGCCAAGGTCACACAGGCAGGACATTGTTAATAGTGATGATGCTATTGCTTCCACATATGATGGTGGCACTACTGACCTACTCATCTTGAATTGCTCTTCCAGAAATGGAGATGGGTTTCTCCATAGTCCCTCTTCTTCTCTTGCCCTGTTCCACGTTGTGACCAACAGGCTATTTATAAGATATCTGGCCATGGATGTGGGACAGAGTTTGCCTCTGTATGAAGATAATTCACCATCTAACAGGGCTTCAGTCTGCAACCTCAGCCTCACAAGCACCATGCACTTCAGCCAGTCAGAAGAAGACAAGTTGCAGGTGATTAACACCAGGTTAGATGTTTCCTCAGATCGAACATTAGGGATGCTTTCACTGTACTCTGTAACTAAGAAACCAATCTCCTCCATCTCAGGGAACCCTGAGTTTATTTCACGACCCATTGCCCAGATTCCCCAGTGCCATTGGGAGTGAGGGGTTGGGGTGAGGGTTTCCTCTTTCTTTCCTCTAGACTAGATACCTGCTAATCCAAAGCAGCTCCCAGGTAATGGCCAGAGCCCTTTGGCCCAGGCAAAACTCCTAGGCTTTCTGGAGCAGAATGTTTTCCAGAGAAGTATCAAGAGTGTTGAGGGAAGCACTGAGGTACAAAGAAACAGCAGGACAGAGTGAGAAGGGTGCTCAATGTGAGACAGAGGCCTCAGTTCCAGCCCTAGCTTTGCCAACAGCTAACATTTCTAAGGTGAACAGTAGCTTACCAAGAGCTTTTCCTCAGGAAAACCCTGTGTCAAAAGTGGCATTAGGACTATGATCTCCATTTTGCAGATGAGGAAACTGAGGTGATTTGCCTATGGTCATGCAGGAGTACAAGGAATAAAGAAAGTGCTTTCTGAAATGTGAAGTTCTACAGAGACACGAGCTGCTATTGTAATCATGGATGGGACAGGAAAGGTCAGAAGTGGAAGATGTTTCAGCCCAAGCTCCCCCACCCCCAGGAGGAACTAGACTTTAGTGACACTCAGAGCACTGTTCTACTAGGCTGACTGAATAGCAGCACTGAAGCCCTGGCTGCTTCACTCGGGGCTCCCTGCCCTTGACTTAGTCCTGGCAGCTGGAGACAATCAAGATACCATCCTTGTCACTTCATCTATTACTGTGCAGCTGACTATGGGATCAAAACCGAGGAGAGAAGAATGGGGATGGGCCATCCCTAATGGAGCTGGAGGGAAGCAAGATGGTGATCATATTATATAATGGACTTCCCTAGCCAGACAAGCAAGAACTCCGGCTCCACCCTCCTCCTCCTCCTCCTTCCCACAATCAATTCAAGAGATTCTTTTTTCTCAGGGGGAAATGTTCTGGGGTTGCTTTGGAACCATTACTGACAGATGTCTTTTCATGTTAATGGCACTCACATTAAACTACACATTATTCATTCAGCAGTCTTAGTAATGGATAACAGTCATAAATATTTGTATAGCCCTTTATACTTGCAAAGCATTTTACGGTCTCGGAATAATTATTCAAATAGGCTAGGCTCTTGATACAGCCACAAGCAGCCTTATCATCCTCTTTTCATTCATAACACCTCCCGGCACTGGACCATCTCCCAGAACACAACCAGACCACTGGGCAAAGACAGCGGCAGTGGGAAAAGTAGAAAAAAAATTGGGGACTCCTTGTTTTGTACATTTCTTCTACATTACCTATGTGTGTCTCTGGGGCTTGTTATTCAAATGGACAAACATTTAGTAGGTTCTTACTGTGGTCTTGTACGCTGCTAAGGTGTAGGAGGAGCTGAAACAAGGCATGGCTCCTTTATGTTCATGGTTTGATGGAATAAGGAGAGCCCCCACTTTCCCCATGCATTATCAGCCTGGAGAGGCCAGTAGTGCAAATCTGATTCTTCTCATGTTACAGATGAGGAAACTAAGGCCCAGAGGGATCAAGGTCCCCACAATTCGTGTCTGAGTCAGGCTCCTGGTCCGGTGCTATTTCTTCTACCTGCAGCATGCTAGAGGAACTCAATTACATAGAACTTTCCAAAGCACTCTTCTTCACCAACTCCACTGACCATCATGATTCTCATCACTGTTCTGTGGGATTTCAGACACACAGGTTGGCATCCAGTGAGAAGAAGGGATGGAGAGGAACACCCACACTGCCCAAGGGGATCTCAAAGTTAGTAGTCAGGGTTTGAGTACCACAAGAGGCTGGCTAGACTCCTGTTGCTCTGAGCTGAAAGTGAAAATAGTGGAATAGCAGCAGAGGCCCCTGGATCCTGTCCCCTGGATCCCAGAAACTGGGATGGCCTGAGTCATATTAGGATGGTGGCCTGGCTCCAAGGGAACATAGTCCTGCTTGCTGTTTATGTTCAGATACTTATTATAAAGACTGAAATGACACAATGTCAGTCCAATCTGCTCTCTATTTGAGATGTGATGGCCTTAAACCAGGCTTTAATAATCTCCCACGAGCACCAAGGCAATTTCCTCCTCTGCATTCCCAGTTCTCTTCAGTTGGATGGGAAACTGATCCTTGGTGTGGCCACCAAAGTTTTCTACTACTCGTTCAGATCTGCCAACCCAATGCCTTATGATCGGGATGAAGACATCCACCTGAACAGTTTACCTCTTATGAGAGAAAAACTAAGAGGAGGCAAGCAACTCCAGCTCCAGTCAAAGAGCTAAGAACCCCACTCTGGCTACCAGTTCATATTTTCATAAAGTTTTGTAGTTTCCAAAGTACTTTGGCAGCACCGCAGATAGGGAGGTAGTGTAAATAGTGTAGATGAAGGTCCAGGTGCGCCCAGAATCCCAGAGCCCATACAGATTACTACAAGGACTTGAACTTGGATCTCATGACTTGAAATCCAGAATTCTTTTCCAGACCCCTCGGTATAGAGGCAGCGAGATGGCACAGTGAATAGAGAGAGCACTGGGCCTGAGACCTGAACACCAACCCAGCCTCAGGCAAACTAGCTGTGTAAATCTGGGAAAAGCATTTAATCTGCCTGCCTCGGTTTCTTCAGCTGTCAACATGGGGATAACAGCACTTGCCTCCCAGGGTATATTGTGATGATCAACTAAGATAATATTTGCAAAGTGCTGAGCACACTTAACAGTTTGTTTCCTTTCTACTCTCGAGTCGTAGGACTCTGGGAAGGCTGGTTAATCTCCCTGGGCCTCAGATTCCTGAGGAAAATGGCACTGGTGTACTAGACTTGGAATCAGGAAGACTTGAGTTCAAATCCTGCTTCCGAACTTTACTAGTTGTGTGACTTTGGAGAAGCCACTTTGCCTCTTGTAGCTTCAGTTTTCCCATCTATAAAAAGGAGATGATAACAATAGTGCCTCCTTTGTAGGGCTGTTGGCAGGATCCAATGAGATCATATAAATAAAGCACTTTGCAAACCTTTTGGTGCTATGTGTTAGCCATTATCAGCATCAGCAAAATGAAAGGGATGGACTGGGTCATCTCTAAAGTCTCTTTAAATTTCCTCCTGCACCAACCACCTCTGTCAGTCTTGGACAAAGTGACATCTGTCCTCAACATCGTGCTTAAAATAAAGAGCAGGAGGAGACTGGTTTAACCCTTAAAGGTACCTAATAAATGCTTTGGGTAAGAACAACAATACATTACAATCTAAACCAGCTTGCCAGGTACATTTTCAATCCAGGGTTCAAGTTAACTATAGTCAGATTCTGGAATTTGGTTGAGCAGCAAAAGAGGGAGAAGGTGTAACACAGGTGGTGCCCATCTGGGATGTAAAAGTATGAAATTATGTGTCTGCTCTAGGGAGAAAAATGACTCTCCAAGTAGCTGTTGTAATCACCATATCTTCAAAGGCAAAAGGTGCCCAGGGGTGCCGCTACTGGGCACCTGGAACGGTTACACTTACCAGGACCTACAGGCCATAGTGTCAAGGCTTTAAAGTGGCAGAAGATAATAAGAACTTATACTGACTTACGTTTATATACATTTTAAGTTTGCAAAGCACTTTTCTTGGTATGACTGTGATGTAGGGAATGCAAGTTAACACTTACCTTCAACTTACACATGAAGAGACTGAGGCTCCAAGAGTCACACTTAGGATCACACTAAGTAAGGATGTGACACAGGGTGTGGCCCTGGTGACCCTGGAAAAACCCCTCAACCTCTCTCTGAGCCTAAGTTTTCCCTATCTTTAAAAATGAGGAGAAGAATAGCATCTGTCCTCCAGGTGTCTTTGAGAGGATACAACTGAAAGAAAAAAACCCTGCTAAGGGCTGGGGGTACAAATAGAAAAGGCAGTCCCTGCCCTAGAGGAGCTCCCATTCTAATGGGGGGACAACACCTAGGAAGGAGTCAGCTACAAGATGGATGGAAAGGTCCCATGGGCAGAGGGCCATGCCTCTTCTTTAATGCCATTTCCACTGAGAAAAGCCCATCAGCTGCTGTGGCTGAGCTATCTGACAGTGCCAAGGGCTTTCCTAAGGAAGAGTGGCCAGCTCTGAGTCCACAGGGATTGCTTCCTAGGATGATGTCTGCAGGCGTCAGGTGCTCCCTCCTGGGCTTTGAGGGGAGATGGTGACTAAGGAGTAGGTGGGTAGCAGTAACTTTTATTCATGGAATTAGATTAAAATTCAGTTCTTTAATCCTCTTTTTCTATTCTGGTAATGTATGTTTATAGAAGTTTATTATTTTCCCCTAAGGACTGCTTTAGTTGCATCCCAGAAATTTTGAGGTTTTTTCCATCATTGTAATTTTTTTTTTACATAGTTATTATTTCAACTATTTGTTCTTTCACTCACTCATTTGTTAGGTTTTCAATGTTAGTCTCCATTTGGGTCTGTATCTTTTGTTTGTGGTCCCTGAACTTAATTGTAGTTTTTATTGCATTATTGTCTATAAATGATAACTATTTCTGCCTTTTTAAAATATGTTTGCAGTATCTCTGTGACCAATACATGGTCAATTTTTGTAAAAGTTTCATGTGGTGCTGAGATTTATGTATATTCTTTTACTCTCCCATTTAGAATACTCTATACCTTTTAACTGGTTTCTCCAGTAATTTCTTCATTTTCATATCTTTTTTTTATCTTTCTGTTAGACTTCCCTAAAACTGAGAGAAGAGTAATGAATTAGACTGTAAAGACTGTATTAGTCTTTGTCTTCTTGTAGCTCTGCCATTTCTTTTATGAATTTGGATGCTGAGGAATTTGTAACAGAAATGCAGATTTGAAGATCTTCCCTGCCCCTAGGCCCTTTGATTGGCTTAAGTGACTCTGAGAACCTTCTTTAATTTGAAAATATACTCTGCCCCCTAATAGGCTGAATGTGGTCACATGGAGCCTGTGGTAGGAGGCTTAGTTTTCAGGAATGACCACACCTTGATGCTGTGTGATTGGGCAGTGGGTCAAGAGGGTGGTTACATTCTCTGACCCAGGAGAAGGCTATATAATTCCTGATGTGGCTTTGCTTTGGGCCTCACTTTGAGAAGTGTGTGATTTGACCAGATGAGACTCTGGGCAGCCGTTGAGAGCCCCCCAGGCTTTGAAAACCCAGATGTTGATGCTTCCCTCTCTGGTAACTGTGATTTTGGTATTGATAATGGTTGGACGTCTGCTTGATCTGTCTGTATACTCTGAAGTTCGGGGTGCTGACCTTTTCCCCCTGAACTAGGTAAATGATATATGTTTGATTGATTAAAGTAAGCTTGTTAACCCATTTTGAGTTGCTTTCCTTTAGAAAAGCAGATCTAAGAACCTGTGTTGGCAGCTACCCTGGGGATGTTGGGGTGCTTGCTGTTACAGCATTGGAAGCATATAAATTTATGATATTGGTTTGTTGTCAATGGTTCTTTTCAGCATAATACAGTTGCCCTGTTTATCCCCTTTTTTTGAATTTTTTTTTTTTGCTTTGTCAGCATGATGGTAATTCCCGTTTTTAATCCTTTCTTCTCATTTTTTATCCTTTAACATTTGTATTTTTGCTTATTAGTTCCTTTTTCTCTCCTGTTTTTATATGGTTACATAATTCTTCCTCTTTTTTTCCCCTCTCAGTTAGTAAGGTAGTTTCTCCCTTCCCCTACTCCTCTTCAAGTAGCTCTATTCATTAGTTTTATTAATGAATAGTTATTTTATTTTTTATCAAATGCTTTATTAATTTCTAGTTTACATCATTCATTTCCACAAGATTTTGAATTACAAATTTTCTCCCCATTTTTCCTGTACCCACAACCCCAAAATAGTGATACCACTGGATATCCCCTCCTCCAATCTGCTCTCTCCCATATCTTCTCCCATTACCCCCTCTGATTTTCCAGTAGGGCATGGTGGATCTCTATGCCCCAGTGCCTGTATACCTTATTTCCCAGTTACATGTAACATAATATTAATAATATATATATATATTTTTTTCAACATTTGATTTTAAAACTTTGAATTCCAGATTTATTCCCCTCCTCTTTTGTTACCCACCCTTACCGGGAAGATAAGCGATTCAATATAGGTTGTACATGTGTAGCTATGCAAAACATTTCCATAGTGGATATATTATAAAAGACTGACTATACTTCCCTCCCTCCTATACCACCTCCCACTTGTTCTATTGTCTACTTTGATCCTGTTCCTTTTCAAAAGTGGGTGCTTCCAACTTCCCTCCCACTCAGCCTGCCCTCCCTTCCATCATCCCCCCTCTCATCCCCCTTTCCCCTACTCTCCTGTAGGATGAGATACCCTAATTAGTGTGTATGTCATTCCCTCCCTAAGCCAAATTCAATGAGAATAAGGTTGACCTATTGCCTTTTGTCTTCCTATACATCCCCTCCATTATACCATTTTTCCTTGCCTCTTTTATATGATAGTTTACCCCATTCTGTCTCTCCCCATCTCCTCTCATTATATTCCTCTCTCACCTCTTAATTTCACCTTTTAAGTATCATCCCTTCCTATTCAATTGGTCCTGTGCCCTCTATATATACTGGTACACATACACACACTCACATATGTATTCATACACCAATATACCCTCCTATATAGACATATGTGTGTGTGTATATGTATACACACACACACACACACACACACACACACACACACATTTCTATTCCCAACTATTCTCATACTAAGAAAAGTTTCATAAGTTACAAAATTGTCATTTTTCCATGTAGGAATATAAATACTTCAACTTTGATAAGTTCCTTATGATTTCTTTTCCCTATTTACCTTCTCATGCTTCTCTTGCTTCTTGTATCTGAATGTCAAATTTTCTATTCAACTCCGGTTTTTTCATCAAGAATGCTTGAAAGTCCTCTATTCCACTGAATAACCATATTTTCCCCTGAAACACGATATTCAATTTTTCTGGGTAGGTGATTCTTGGTTTTAATCCCAGCTCCTTTGCCTTCCAGAATATCATAGTCCAAGCCCTTCGATCCCACAGTGTAGAAGCTGCCAGATCTTGTGTTATCCTGATTGTGTTTCCACAATATTCAGATTGTTTCTTCCTGACTGCTTGTAATATTTTCTCCTTGATCTGGGAATTCCAGAACCTGGCTATAATATTCCTAGGAGTTTTCTTTTTGGGATCTTTTTCAGGAGGTGATTGGTGGATTCTTTCAACCTCTATTTTGCCCTCTGGTTCTTTTTTTGATCATGGCTTTCAGGTAGTCCAATAATTTTTAAATTATCTCTCCTGGATCTAGTTTCCAGGTCAGTGGTTTTCCCAATGAGATACTTCACATTGCCTTCTATTTTTTCATTTGCTTGGTTCTGTTTATAAGTTTCTTGATTTCTCATAAAGTCACTAGCTTTCATTTGCTCCAATCTCATTCTGAAAGAATGATTCTCTTTAGTGAACTTTTGAGATTCTTTTTCCATCTGGCAAATTCAGCTTTTTAAGGCATTCTTCTCTTCATTGCCTTTTTGAGCCTCTTTTGCCATTTGAGTTAGTCTATTTTTAAGGTGTTATTTTCTTCAGTCAGACTCTCATTTCATAATTTTCTTGCATAATTCTCATTTCTCTTCCCAATTTTTCCTCCACTTCTCTTATTTGGTTTTCAAAATCCTTCTTAAGGTCCTCTATGGCCTGGAACCAGCTCATATTTTTATTGGAAGCTTTTGGTGCAGGAGTTCTGACTTCACTGTCTTCCTCTTGTTCCATGCTTTGATCCTTTTTTGTCCCCAAAATAGGAGTGTAAAGTTGGATTGGTCTGCTTGCTTTGCTTCCTTTACCTGCTCATGTTGCCACCCAATTACTTGACTTTTGAGCTTTTTGCCACAGTAGAACTCTGCTAGCAGACAGGGGAGTTTCGTCCCAAATGCTGGGGTTTTCTCAGTTGCCGAAGGTATTATTTGGGTGCCCTCTCTGAAGCCTCCACATGCTCTGGTTCACTGGTCACACACCCCAGGACCCCCACCCTAGACCACAATCCAGATCCAAGCAGGTTAAAGCAAGAGTCATTACCCCTCAGACTGATCACTTGGTCCCTTTACAATCTGCAAGCCAGAAGCTTAAAATTCCACCTAGCAGTGGTTACATGGCCATGGCCTCAGCAGCTTCTCCCTCCAGGGGATAGAGGCCAGACCACACTACCAAAGTTCTCACTGCACTGACCTCTCACTTTGTCCTTAGCCTCTATGTGTTGATAATTCTGAAAATTGCCACAGCTGTTGGTCATCTGAAGTCCCTCCAGCTGGCAGCTGGTAAGGCCGCCCTGAGACTAAAACCTCAGGGTTTGAAGGGGTCTGGGGTCTGCTCCCAGAGGGCTGTGCTGGCTGCTCCCTGCTGGTCTGCCAGGCTGTCCTCAGCAGGAGGTTAGCTTTTCTGTGTCGTTTTCTGGGTTCTGTAGCTCCAAAGATTGTTCAGAATCCCCTTTTACATGAATTGGGGGAGGTGGAAGCCGAAGCCCCGTGGAAGTCCTGTTTCTACTCTGCCATCTTGACTCTGCCCATCTGTTCATTAGTTTTTGAAAAAAAATTTTTTTTTTTTTGCTTCTCTTTCCAAAAAGGATTTTTCTGGTTCTCTTCATTAACCATTCTCTTTTCCTGTCTACTCTAGACTCATTCAACTATTCATGATCCCTTTCTGGTCTCTCTCTTTTCTCTTTAGTCCTAAGGCAATAACAGCTTCCAAGGGATCTCCATTCTAGACTCTTCCCTTCAGGCAGTTTCTACCACTGCCTTATAGAGCTGGTCTGGTGGATTCTCCTTTTCCACTGTGCCTAACTCCAAGAACAATATTAATTATTACCGGGGTCAGAGAGGACACTGCCCTATGGATATACCCTCCATCACCAAATTTCTGATTATACAGCCAACCACTTATCTACACCCTTCCCTGATTACTTTTTCCCCCTCATTTGCCTCAAAATTCCCTCCCAGGGGGGCGGCTAGGTGGTGCAGTGAATAGAGCGCCGGCCCTGGAGTCAGAAGGACCTGAGTTCGGAGCCAGCCTCTGACACTTAATCCACACAAACAAAAACCTAGCCGTGTAACCTTGGGCAAGTTACTTAACCCCAATTGCCCTAAAGGGGCGGCTAGGTGGCACAGTGAGTAAGAGCACCGGCCTCGGAGTTGGGATGACCCGAGATCAGATCCGGCCTCAGAAAATGAGCACCCACGAATAAATAATGACTAGCTATGTAACCTTGAGCAAGTTACTTAACCCCAATTGCTTTAAAAAAAAAAAATTCCCTCCCAGGGTCCATGCTTTTTCCAGGTGCCAGTTACCCCAAGGAATTCTAAACACCTCCCACCCCACAGTAGGATGAGTAGAATTTTCAAGCCATTCCAGTGCAAGGATTCCTTTAGAGACCATTTCATTTCACCCAGTGGAGCATTCATCAGTGGAACCCACTCCCACCACCAAAGGAAGGCTTCCTTCCTTTGCCCTACCTCTTTTCTAACTTTCCTCCCTTCTCCCCAGTCTTCTCTGAGACCACAGGGGTCACCTTCCCTTTATTGCTAGCCCTTGAATTAACCCTGGCACACCATATGTTCCTTTCTATCTCTCTATTCTCCTCCTCCTCCTCCCCTTTCATGTACTCTCCTCCCATGACATAATATAGTTCCACCAAAAAAAAGAACCCAATAAAAACAAAACCAAAGCTGGTTGATCTGTAGGCACAGTGTCACTAGGCTGTGTCCAAAATGTCCCACACCCACTTCTTCACTGTTACCTCTTTACTTGGTTTTCTTCTAAAAAGGTTTCAAGTGGCTAATACTGAATGTTGATCTTTTTTCACATATGGTTAAGCTCAGATTTGCAAAGTTGGTCACCCTAGGCTAAATCCTGAGTGCCACTGACCTTTGGAAGTCTTACATCATAAGGAGGGGTCCATTTCTAGTTGTCCTGATGTGACTGGACCCAAATGGCTCCAGAGGAGAAAGTGAGGTGGTGACTTTGCACAACCCCCCCCTTCCTTTTCATCCAATTCATTTTAAAGTTATAGCATCACCTTCCTCATGCCATGGTCCTCTTTTCGAATAAAAAACAAACAACATCATAATGAAGGAAATAATAGAAAAGCACTGCCTAGAACTTCTGAACAAAAAAAAAATGAAATACCAATGGAAATATTCACAGCTCACCTTCAGAACAAAACACAAAGCTGCAAACTTCAACACACATAGTGGTTAAAATAAATAATTCAATTTAGAAACAACCGAAAGAGATCCCCTCTTGCATTGCTGTTGTTTGGGGTGTTTGAGAAATAATATAGCAGCTAAGGACAGCAATAGCAATAGAGTGACACCTTGGAGACTAGTAAAAACATTTAAAGAGATCAGGAGGAAGATCTCCAAATACAATGGAAAGGAAATTCAAATAATGCAGGACTATTCTACACTGACCAAAAAATGTAGGAGGGAATGGAACAATCTATTCCAATGGATAGTGGAGAACAGGATGCAGCCCAGAGTGGCCTACTCTGCAAATCTGAACATTTTTAGAAAGAAAACCACACGTGCTCCTGTCTGGATGCTCTGCTCTTTCTCTCAAGCTTTGTGGAGGACTCATAGAGCTCCCCCCATCCCAACTCCACATACACACGTGGCGTCCTATGGTGTCTACTTCTAGTGTCTTGTTCCATTTTCCTCTGTTCCTTCGTTCTCTGACCTGGCACAACAATTCACAGAGATGAGGAGCCTTTCAGAGCTTTGCTGGTTGGTATCTCATGGGGTTGTCCACCCTAGCACTATCAGTTCAGAATTTGGCAGCACTGGTGCTGTCAGGAGATGGCTGCTTCCACAGCCTGGAACCAGGGTCTCCATGGCAAAAGGAGGGAAGAAAGATTGAGATGTGGAGATAGGCTTTGCTTTAAGTCTGTGTTGGGTCCTTGAGTCTGCTAGTGTAGCCTTGATGCCCAGAGTATGGGACAAGAAAGGTGCTAAGTGAGCCCAGGGTCAGTTAAAACAGTCTATGAGCTTTTGGTTTTTACTTTTAACCTATTTTTGAGGGTGTCCTAGACCATATAAATAGCTAAAATCCTGGCACATAATCTCTTATTTTTGAGAGGTTGAAAGACTGTGGGGATCATAGAAAATGTCTAGTCCTCCATTTTTGTGGCTTTCTAATTCTGTGACCTACAAGGATCCATTTCACACCATTGTTCTATATCAGTGCTGTCAAACTCAAAGAGAAATGGGGCCACTAAACCGTACGTAAGTATCCCCGTGGGCTGCACATTAGTCCTAAAATGTAAAGTTATCTATGTTCTATTTTATTTTTGTTTATTTTGTTAAATACTTCCCAACTACACTTTAAGGTCTTACTTTAAGGTTCAGGTCTTACTCAGGAGTGTTGCAAGCAGTGTGTCTGACACCTCTGCTCTGGACAGCCACCAAAATGATTTTCCTAAGTTGTTCTATCCTTTTTAGTCCTGTCTGATTCTTCATGACCCCATCTGGGGTTTTCTTGGCAATCATACTGGAGCAGTTGGTAATTTCCTTTTCCAGCTCATTTTACAAATGAAGAAACTAAGGCAAACAGTCAAATGACTTGCCCAGGGTCACATGGTCAATAAGTGTCTGAGGACAGATTTGAACTCAGATCCTCCTGACTCCAGACCTAGTGCTCTATCCACTGTGACCCCTAGCTGCCTAGATTTTCCTAAAGCCTAGTTCTAACCACATTACCTTTTACTCAGTAAACAGCAATGGTGCCCTCTTACCTCTAGGACCAACTATAAACTTTCCTGTTTGGCATCTAAAGGTCTTTATAACCTGGACACTTCCTGCCTTTCCAACCTTTTCAGACTCTACCCCCCTGCACCTAGATACATACAGTCCGGCCGCACTGACCTACTCACTGCTGTGCATCCAGTGCCATTTTCCCTCTTGGTGCTTTTGCAGTGGCCGTGCCCCAGGCCTGGAATGTTTTCTCTCCTGGCCTCAGCCTCTTAGAATCCTAGGCTTTCTTGAAGATTCTTTTTTTAACAGCTCTTCCCCTATGCCCTAGCTGTAAGTACTTTCTCCTCTAAAGCTGCCTTCTACACAGTCTGTATGTAGCTCATGTACACATATTTTTTTACATGTTGTCTCCTCCACTAAATGTAAGCTCCAAGGGCAGGGACTATATTTTAGGTTTCCTGTGTATCCCTAGTGCTATGTATCCCTGGTTTCTAGCAGAGAGTTAAGCACTTAAATGTCTGTGGGTCAACAGACAAGTCTAACCTTTCTCCACTGCCCCACTCTGCCTCTTTCTCCTAGGCTTCCCTTGACACAATAAGTAGAAGTGGATTATTTCATGGCTGGTTTCTACCAAATATCACAGTTACAGATTCTCTTGTAGACCACACCAAGCCCCTGGATTAATTCTAGAATGTGGACCAAAGCTCAGTTCTTATATTCAGCCTTCCATACAGGAAGAGGAGTAAACCTTGGTGGTGTAAACTTGTTAGAATGGTGAGTCTGACTTGCTTCATTTTCAGCTCATGACTTTAATGAAATTCATGCCTGACAGCACATTTGGCACTGGACAACCTTCAGAAAGCTCAAATAAACCTTTGCCCGTGTCTGGGACACAATCCTAAACGGACACTAGATTTCCCAGAAAAGGGAATGAGGGAGTTGTCACCTGGAGTTTCATAATGCTGATTGGTTCTGACAAACACATGCATGTGTTATGTTATGTGTTAACATTCCCCTGTTAGATCATTTCAGGCTGTGTGGTTAAGGGCACTGATTAAAATATGCCAACCAATCACAGAATCACAGAATCTGAGAGTTGGAAGGAAACCCAGAGGTCATGCTACTGGGGTTTTGGCAGGCTTCCCACTCACCACAATCTGACTACAGGGAAGTGTCTGAATAACGCAATGTGGCACTCATGCTTTACAGAATCTAGAGCTAGGGCACAGAAGGAGCACATAGGAACTATCTGAAGCTGACTAGAATTGATATGGGAATGAATTTAATTAGAATTGGAAAGGGCACTAAATTTGGAGTCAGAAGGCCTGGGTTTGAATTCTAATTCTGTCCTTTATTTTATGTGAGATGTTGGGAAAATCACTTCCCCTTTCTGGGCCTCAGTTTCCTCTTTTGTAAAATAAGGGGCTTGGACTAGGTGGTCCCTAAAGTCCCTTTCAAATCTAAATCTGTGATGCTAAAATCCCCAGATTACTATCAGTATCAAGAAGACAACAGTGAAAAGAGAAGCCTTGGGGGGGGGAGGGGGGAAGGGGCTGGGAAAGTGATAGGATTTTAGCCTAGAAAGAGATCTTAGAACTCTTCTTCTATAAGAAGAAGGTCCCAAAGCTTCTAAGGGACAGAACCAGGACTTGAACCCTGCTCTTCAGGTTCCCAGTCTGGGGCTCCTTAAAGCACGTTGCCCCTCACCAGTACCATCATTCCCAAGGACACCATCGTTTTCTCAGTGTTTGAGAGGGGACTAATACTGCAGCAATCTCAGCTGACTACCACACTTAAAAGCAGTCTCATTGTCATCTAAATGCCCACTGCCTGGTGGTGGTAGTTGTTTTATTTAAGTCATATTATTCCTTAGCTCCTTATCTAGGATGAAAACTTCCTGAAAGCAGAGAGAACATCTTCTCCATACCCTCTAGAATAAGGTCTCCTACAGAGTAACTGTTCAGCAAACACCAAGGAATTAAACAAAGGAAGGCAGGCTTAGAGCCCAAATCACCAGCTTCCTCCGCTCAGTAGCTTCAATTTCACTAACATTTATTAAGGACTTACTAGGTGCAAGACACTGTACAACACTGATGAGAAAAATAAAACAGCAACTGCACAGGAGAGAACATTTTTCTGGGTGCTGGACAGATACAATATGTATATAGGTAAAGGGGGTAGAGGGCAGGGTGAAGCCAAGATGTCAGAGTAAAGAAAGTATTCCTGCCAAATTCTCCCAATATTTTCCTTCAAACAACTTTAAATCATATCAAATTGGATTCTGGAGTAGCACAGACAGCAAAAGGTTGGGGTGAGACATTTTTCTAGTCCAAAACAATTTAGGAGGTCAGAAGGAGACATCTGTGAAACTAAGATGGGGGCTGGCTTGAAGGACAGTATAGCAGAAATGCCATCTGTTGGTCTTAGAAGCAGCAGTGGTAACAGCAGCAGTGGTATTAGGAGCTATCACTACCCAGAAAAGGTAAGAGGATGAACAACTGGTCAGAAAGAGATTACAGATAACCCCTTTGCAGGTACTGGGTGCAGGATCAGGTACCATTTGGCTACTCCGTTGATGGAACCCAGTTCCAGGTTGCATTTACAGGGTAGAAAGGAGTGCTTGTAGTTGCAAGGGAGCAGAGATCTCAGTTCCAGGTTGTAATTCCAGGGCAGAGAGGAGTGTTAGTGCTTGTGTTCCCAAAGGAGCAAAAACCCTTCCGGAAAAAGGACCAAAAAAGCAGTGACCACACTTCTCATATCATACCCCCTTGAAAGAACCAAAAACTTAGAGACCCCCAGAACTGGAAAAAGCAGGATGAAAAAGCCTGAAAGTGGAGGCAGTCCCCACCACCTCATCCCCAGGTGAGCAAAGCCCAACTATGATATAAAGTTCAAAGTCAAGAAACAGACTAGAAAAAATAAACAAACAACAACAACGATCAGAAGAACCTGTCCATAAAAAGCTACTATGATTCCAGGGAAACTCAAGACACAAACTCAGAAGACAATGATGGGATAACATCCACAAGCAAAGCTCTAAGAAAAATGTAGATTAGACACAAACCCAATAAGAATTCCCAGAAGAGCCAAGGAAAGAGATATTAAAAAGAACAAACAAATTATTTTAGAAATCAAACAATAGGGTTAAAGGAAAAATTAGGAAAAGAAATGAAAGCAATGCAAGAAAATTATGAAAAGAGAATAAACTTCTTGGTTAAGTAGGAACACATAAAAAATACTGAAGAAAATAAGTCCTTAAAAAATGGAACTGGCCGAATGGTAAAGAAAGAACTCCTTAAAAAGCAGAATTGGTCAAATGATTAAAAAAAATACCATATACAAAAGTTCACTGAATAAAATTATTCCTTAAAAATTATAATTAGTCAAGCAGAAGCTTATGACTCCATAAGACACCAAGAAACAACTGAAGTCAAAAGAATGAAAAAAAAAACATAGAAGAAAATATAAAATATCTCATTGGAAAAATAAGTGGCCTGGAAAATATATTTAGAAGAAATAGTTTAAGAATCATTGGACTACCTGAAAGCCATGATAAAAAAAAGTCTAAACATATTTATTTCAAGAAATTAACAAGGAAAACTGCCCCTACATCTTAGAAACAGAGGGCAAAATATAAATTGAAAGATTCCACCAATCACTTTTTGAATGAGATTCCAAAATGAAAACTCCCAAGAATATTATAGCCAAATTCCAGAGTACCCAGGTCAGGAGAAAACATTGAAAGCACTCAGAAAATACTATTCAAATACCAAAAAGCCACAATAAGGATCACATAAGATTCAGGATTTACCATAATATAGGAGTAAAGGGTTTGGGATATGACATTCAGTAAGGCAAAGTAACTAGAATTACAACCAAGAATAACCTACCCAGCAAAATTGAGTATAATTCTTCAGGGGAAAAAATAGACAATTAATTAAATAGAGGACTTTTGCACTGCTGACAGACAAGGTGAATAGAAAATCTGATATTGAAACACAAGACTCAAGAGAGGCATAATAAGGTAAACCAAGTGAGAAATCATATGGAACTTAATAAGCTTAAACAGTTCAGTATCCCAAATGGGAAGATGATACATGTAATTCCCAAGAAATTTATCATCATTAGGGTCATTAAAGGTATCTATTTAGAGGATGTGGGTATGAGTCTACTATGTTGAAATGATCTCAAAGGAAAAACAGAAGAATGAGAAAGAGGCATGTACTGGGAAAAGAGGGAATTAAGAGGAAGAATGTGGAAAATTACCTCGTGTAAAAGTAGTGTACACGAAAGAGTTTTACAACGGGGGTGAGGGGGGGTGTGAGCAACATCTGAACCTCACTCTCATCTGAACTGGTTCAAAGAGGAAAAAATATATATACAAACTCGGTTATAGATATCCATCCGACCCAATAGGGAAATAGGATGGGAAGGGGCTAAGAGAAAGGGGTGTGATAAGATGGAGGGTAGATTATGGGAGGCAGCGGTCACATATATACAGGTAAGTAAATGTACAAAGTTCAAACCAAGTAATTCCCCAAACTAGAGAGCACTAACAGTGCGGGGAACGTTAGTAAGGAGCAGGCTCCCCGACTCCAGAGCCAGCATTCTTTCTGCCTCAGCACGATGCTTTTAAGAGACTGCAGCGCCACCCACACTTTCTTTGTCAGTCTTACGCCTGTGATTCCACCATAACTAAATAAATAAAAAGTCAAAGGCTACTTTTGCCAATGGCATTTGCCAAATACCTCTGCAGGTCTCTCATGAGCCTCGTCTTTAAAGAACCATGAAGAGCCAGTGAACACTTCTGCGTGAAAGCTGCACTTGTGGCTTCTGGAGTTACAGCTTAAGGCACAATTTAGTGTCAGGCAGGTCGAAGAATCCCAGCCCGGGAGGCCAGAGCTCTGGGACCTGGAGCTAGCTGCTTCCCTTGCCTGAGCCTCAGTTTCCTCATCTACAAAAGAACCGAGGAAAGGAACTTGAGGAAGATTCCTTACTATCTTGGCCCCTTGCTGCCCAAGTGTGTACTCTACTGCTCCTTTGTTCCCATTTAGTATTTCAATGTCATAATGTACTGACCATTTTCCTATTTGCCTTTTATCTCCAAAGAGATCATAAATTTGAGAATGGGACCAGAAGCAGAATCGGGAATTTCCCTCCTCCACCGCCAGCTCAGCCTTTAGTAAAGTGGCCTCTGTCCAATGCGCACACAAGAGAGTTAATCTGATGTGAGAAATGAGGAATGAAAGAGGACGACGCGCCTCCAGGCGCTGCTGAGGAAGATGCAGGGAGGACTGGTGAAGTAAGGGCCCAGGTTCCTGTGCAGAATAAGCCAGGCAGATGTGCAGCCTCCTTGCCCCCATCTTGAGCTCTCTGTAAGAGCCTGGGGCTTTCTGGGAATATGGTTTGCATTTCCAGCACAAAGCCGCTCACTCACACGGTTAAGATCAGTGACTCCACCAGCTGTCAACCAGCACTGCAGTAATTAATTGGGGAGGTTCCACAAGAAACTTGTACACACTGAGGCCTTGCCTTCTGCAGTGCTTGAGATGCAGTGACTGACGGCAGAGAAAAGCAGCTGAAGGCAAAATGAAGCTGCACTCCTCTATTTCTCAGAAGGCAACGAGTTCCCTTGAGGCGGAATGCGATGAGAGAAGGGTGGGAGCAGCTCTGCTAAACTGGGGCTCCTGAAAGCAGCCCAAGATGGGCTAACCCCCATGCCAATGTGGGGCTCACTACTGGAGTGGAGGCCTGAGGGAACAGCTTATGAAACTACAAAGAAAGTGGCACGGTGACATTTAATCCAACAGCTTCTTTCCAGTGGATCTTGCTTGGCTCTTCCATTCATTCCCTTACCAAACCAATGAATCCTGATTGTGTTTATTATATGCAAACCACTCTGGCTGCTTTCTTGTAATTATCTCTCCCTGGGCCTCAGATGATTCTTTTTGCATTGGGTAAAGGGCCACAATCAGGCTCGAGAGGCAAGCTCTTCTCACTTTATCTCATCAGTTCAGCCAATCATTCTGCTATAGTTAACTGATAAATTTGGGAAGGTCCTGATTCCCAAACAGCAGCACTCCTCAGATCAGGGGCTGTGTATCTAACCTGCTTTCCACCCCAACTCTGGCCATACTGTGGGGAAGGTGAGGCAGGCCAGGGCTGCAGCCCCTCCCTCCCTCCCTCCTTGGGCCACAGCTACTGCTGGACCATGCATCTGCTACTAGGTCTTTCTTTCTGGGGGCCAGAGGTGTGGGAAGAAGAGAAAATAAATACTTATTAATTTTATAAAAATTAAGTTTAATTGTTTTTTAAGAAAAAAGTTTTTGGTGTCAAAGTCCTTAGATCCATCAAATGGTTCAGAACTTAATAATGGTTTTATTAAAGAAAACGTTTTAAAGATGCTTTCTGGGGGTGGCTAGGTGGCACAGCAAATAGAACACTGGCCCTGGAGTCAGGAGGACCTGAGTTCAAATCCAGCCTCAGACACTCAACACAAAACTAGCCATGTGACCTTGGGCAAGTCACTTAACCCCAATTGTCCTCCCCCCCAAAAAAAGCAAAAAGAAAAATCTTGAAAAAAAAAGATGCTTTATGTGTTGTTGTCTCCTATTATAACATGAGTTCCTTAAGTGCAAAGATTAGCTTTTCCATTTGTATCCTGGTGCTTAGCAAAAGGCTTTGTACTCAGTAAGCACTTCATAAGTGCTTTTTCATCCATTCATTTACTCATTCACTCATCCATTCATTTACTCATGCATCCATCCATTTATTTATTCATTCCAAAGTAGATCTTAGCTGAATTCAAGAAAGTGATAAGGACCCAGAAGATATAAATGACATCCCAATAACACAATGACTTCCCTGTGATTTATGAGCTTTAGCTTTTGACTTCACAATATCCTGGAAGCAGAACCAGGGACTGGACTGGGAATCATGAAGACGCAAGTTCAAACATTGCCCTACGGTATGACCCTAAGTAAGTCACTTGGGCACTCTCAGACTCAGTTTCTTCACCTGTAAAATGGAGTCATTGAACTTGCTGGCCTCTGCACTCCCTTCCACCCCTAAATCCATGATTTTATGATCCCACGCGGGGGGCGGGGATAGGTTGTGGAAAGGGAAGAAATGGAGTCAGAGTCAGCCTGGCTTCCTTCTTGTTGCCAACACCTGAGTGAGTGATCAGGTGAACACTGCAGAATTAATCTGAGTCACCTGTGTGTGAAGGAGACTCAGGGAACTGACTGGTTTTCTGAGTTTTAATTGTTCCTTATCCTCTTACTGGCAGAGAGAAGCTCCAAGTAAGGAAACACTGTTCCAACACAATCTAAAGAGGCACCAACACCCCTAGAGTGGGTGAGCACGAGCACTCCCACGTGTGCACGCCCCCACACACACTCCCATGTGCGCACACACATACACACAGAGGAACGTGAAGTGACCTCATGCCACCGTCAGCAGTCAGGCTGGGGTCAGCACCCTCTCTTCCTTCCAGAGGCAGGTCTTGAGCACTCCCTTCTCCCAAGGAATGCTGCTAGACCCAAAGAAAGAAAAAGATGAGAATGTGACACACTACTTCTCCTTCACAGATCCATTTACTCAGCATCAATTAAGCACCATCTGTGTACCCCCATAGCATGGTAGGCCAAGGAAATAAAAAGCTGCAGCAAGTCATAGTCTTGGCTCTTGTTATCTAGGAGGGGAGGCACGGTGCACACCACTGAGTTAAAATAGGGGGTGCCTCACAGAAGCACAAACTAGGAGACATTCAGTGAGGAAGCTCATTTCTAGCTAATGGGAGTGAATCAGGGCACCTGTGTGAATCCAGAAGGAAAAGCAGATTTCCACAGGTGAAATCTGAGAGCAAGAAGAAGTGGGAGAACTGTTGTGGAGCTTTGCACAAGCTCTATTCTTGGCCTTCATCAGACATGTAAACTTAAAAGAACAAGCACTTTTAAAAGGTTACTGGCCTCTGCCTCAGTTTCTCCATCTGGAAAATGAGTAGATGGCCTCTAAGGTCCCTTCTTGCTCAGATATCCTAGGAATCTGATTCTAGACCAAGAGACATACAGTGATTAATACCTATAAAACCTAACATACCAAGCCATCCTTGGGCGCCAGTTTTCAAGCCTCAGGAGGTGAACTTCTGGTAATTTCTACATACTGATACTGGTTTACTTTATTTTGATTTTCCTAACCTATATATCTTCCATGTAAAAAACCACTATCCCAAAACCTCTTTCTAAGGTCAGGGCACCTAGTGTGATCCCATATGTTCCCTTCTTTTCAAAATGTGGAGTTAATCACCACTTCTTACACAACAGCAATCATAAACCACTGTCTCAAACCCTGGATTTTCCATTCAGTTTTACAACTAGAAACAAAGGGAGTGGCTTAAAGTTCAGAGGAACACATTATAATATTTTCCTCTGAAAGGAACAAGCAAAGGGCCTTCCTTGGGGAATTGGGGGAACAGAATAAATCAGGCCTCTGGCTGTGGCTATCCCTTTGGCCCTGAACAAATCCCTGTTTAGACAGTCTGTCCAAAATCAATGCAAATGAACTGCCCATCCAAGACAAATTTTTCAAAGCCCCCAAATCTTAAGCTAATGTTTGAAGCCTAGCAATTCCTGTAGCAGCTGATGGTACCCTGTAATCCATCCCAAGAAGACAACACACTCCAAATCAGGACCATTCCCCACTTGACATGTATCCTTTCATGGATGAGAATATTATCACAATTGGCTCCATTTAAAAGAGCTGGGGAGGCAGGGGAATTACCAACACCTCTTATAAGTAATTGAACTGGAACAGAGGTTCACCTGGATAGACCTCATTTATCTAGAACTCTGTCACTTACAGAGCATTCCTCTTACCCTGATGCTGTGAGGGGGGTAAATACATGCATTATTACCCCCATTTTACAGGTGAAATAGCAGAAGTGTCAGAGTGATCTGCCCATGGACACACAGTGAATCAGTAGCCATTGAAGGGCAGCTCAAATGCCACCTCAATGCTCACTCCCCCAGCCTTTGACCTCCTGATTCTCCTCTCCTCCATACTCTATTTTCTCTAGACTTTCAAGACACTGTACTCTCCTGGTTATCCTCCTACTTCTCTGACCACTCCCTCTCAGACTCTTTCACTGGATCCTCATCCAGGTCATTCCCTCTAACCCCAGGTGTCCTTCAGAGTTCTGTCCTGGGCCCTTTTCTCTTCTCCTTCAATTTGGTGATCTCACCAGCAACCATGGATTGAATGACCATTTCTATGCTGTTGATTCTTCAAATCTACCTAATCTGCTCTGACCTCTTTGCTGACCTCCAATCTCACATCTCCAACTGCCTTTCAGACATATCAAATTGGATGTCCATCTGAAACTCAACAGGTCCAATATGGAACTCATTATCTTTTCCCCCAACTATCTTCCCTAGGAGACAGCATCTTCAGAGTCCTTCAGGCTTACCACCTAGGAGTCATCCTGGATTCCCCACTGTTTCTTGCCACCACCCCGATCTAAGCTATTGCCAAGGCCTGCTGACTCCATCATTCCCACATCTCTCAAACATACCCCGCTTCTGTCTGTTAACACTGTCACTACTCTAGTGTAGGCCCCTCATCCCCTCCTCAAACCTGGATTATTACAATAGCCTGCTGGTGGGTCTGCCTGCCTCAAGTTTCTCCTTATTCCAAGCCAGCCTCCATTTAGCCACCAAAGTGGCTTTCCTAAAGTGCAGGTCTGACCATGTCCTCTTCTTACTCAATAAACTCCAATGGTTCTCTACTGTCCCCAGAAGCAAACATAGAATGCTATTTGGCATTCAGAGCTCTTCATCACCGAGTCCTAGCCACTCTCTCCAGTCTTCTTACATCTCATTCCCCACCATGAACTCTTTGGTCCAGGGACCCAGACTCCTGGATGTTCCAAGAACATCCATCTCTTGGCTCTGGGCATTCCCTCTGGCTGTGCCCCATGCCTGGAAGGCTCTCCCTCCTCATCTCCATCTACTGGCTTCGTTCAAGTGCAACTAAAATCTCATCTTCCACAAGAAGTCTTTCCAACACCTCTCAATTCTAGTGCCTTTCCTCTCTTATTTCCTATTTATCCTGCATATAGCTCATTTATATATATTTGTTTGCATGTTATCTTCCTGTAAGACCTGCTAGCACAGGTTCACTCTTGAACAGTTGGACAGGAAAGAGAGCTTCAAATGGGTTAATAATCTTATTTTATTCTAGTCTAGTTTTCTCACAAGAGGACTGCTAATAACTGGAAGACCAAGTCATGTAGGATTCCCTAATCACCCTTCTTGCAGGGGCTGGCGAGAAGTGGGGGGCAACTACCCCTATGTCTCTATGGGGTTAATCTAGACAGGCACAGCTTGTACACTCCCCTAAATCCTATCAAGCCTCAGTGGGGGCCAGTTAAGGCAAACACAGCACTCAAGCTTATGCATTCACCCCTAAGGTTCCCTAATCACTGCCTACTGCCCACCTGTTTTATAGGGCAACAGACAAAGAAGGCATATTGCCAGCAACAGCCCCACAAGTTTACATCAGTCCATCTCTGCTTCTCACCATGCAGTCACTAGCAGTGGATGTTCATATTATTTATCATTATAAAATGCTACACAAGCATAGTGGAGATGTTTTGAACCATAACCATGAGAACTCATATCTAATATCTGGGAACAGGAGACTGTTATGGCCATGGATCCTGGGAAATGGAACTTAAAGAAATAATAATGAAAGTCCACTTCACACACACTGAAATTCGCCTCACTTACACTCGCTCTTTAGACTGTGAGCTCCTTGAGGGCAGGGACTGGTTTTTGCCTCTTTTTGTATCCCCAGAACTTAGCACAGAGCCCAACACATCCAGGTGCTTAGTAAATGCTTACTGACTGATTGACCTCCTATGAGAGGCAAATCCTAAGCAGTTGCAAGTGAAATAATTTTGCATAATGTTTTTGTATTTACTTATAAGTATCCTGTGTCCTGAATTTCCACACTTCCCCTCCTAAATGCCCCCAATAGAATAAAAGCTCCCCAAGGGTAGGTATGTTTTGGGGGCGCCTGGCTCCTACTAGGCCTTTAATAAATGCTTATTGTTGAATGCCCTTTTTACTAGATGATACTGCTTCTAATGGTAATTAGCTCTTGAGGATGGCAAGTACCAAGGCTAACAGGTAAGTTGCTGCCTCCAAAGGTGTGACTGAGGATGGAACCAGAAAAGGCAGCATGGCTATTTTCATCAAGTGAGGACCCAGATAGGCTCAAACTTAGCTTCTTCAGAGAATGCTCTACCAGGGGTCGGGAACCACATGTATCCTCAAGGCCACAGCTTCCCTACCCTGTAGCTAGACATAGCAGTTTGTTACTGGATTTGAAGGAAAGGTGATATGGACAACTCTGCTAGCAGAAAGCACAGTCCCACCCCTTTGGGATAGGGAGCCTCCAGTCCTACATTTGATGTTTCACCAATAGCTGTGTAAACAAATCCTAAACTCATTGTTTGAATTTGCTCAGTTGGGAAGAAAAAAGTGCCACTTCACTGTAATTCCCAACTGGGTGCTTTTTAAAAAGATTAGATGTTATTGCAATGGTGCGCGCACACATCTGACTTCCTTCCCTCAATATTTGTTTGACTTCTTTCTCCAATGGGGATCCGGTGCTTTGCAAACAGTTGGGAGAGGTCAGCCTCCACTGCCTCTTCTCTCAGCACCTCCCTGAGCTTTTGCTTTGCTGGCCTGTATTTCTTATCT
Source organism: Gymnobelideus leadbeateri (assembly GCA_011680675.1). Classification (NCBI taxonomy): domain Eukaryota; kingdom Metazoa; phylum Chordata; class Mammalia; order Diprotodontia; family Petauridae; genus Gymnobelideus; species Gymnobelideus leadbeateri. The sequence continues at coordinate 133,836 of WOXC01001655.1, forward strand.
TCTTGCAGCAATGCTCTCTGCTGTGGCAACTTGCGTCAACTACTTTCCCTCCAGTTCCCATGGGCCTTCAGTGTGTAAATCAATACAAGCTGTAGGTAGAGCAATCCTTGCAGATTACTCAAAATTCCTCAAGAGAAGCCAAAAGCAAGGGACTTCCCCTGTTTTGCAGAATGCATTAAAAAAACCATTCACTTCTAACTATGGTTAGTCTTCAAGTATAAACGACACATGATAGCTCCTTACTTGACTTGAAGACTAGAAAACTCCTCAGACTGAGTTGAATATCTGAACTATCTCCTCTTTGAGGACAACAGCTTCTTCAGCAATTCTTCATCATGTACTTGAAGAGTGGATGTTAAGAGCCATCTTATGATCATGCCTAGACTGGGTAATTTTGGACAACAACAGCCACTCAGATACAACAGACAAGCCACAATCTTAGGATGCCTCCTGCGGAAGAATACTACAGTCACATCCAGGGAGATTCTCACTTTCATGAAGCTCAGCCTTGGCAGGCTTCTGAGCAAAATATGATGCAAGGAAAGTCTATATTTGTGCAGGCCCAAAGGCGGCTTAGGTCCAACTGGGTTTTTAGAAGAAGAGTTTGAATGAACCTATTAGCTCAGAATGGATACTTGGTCTAACTCCTGGATCTTAATCAGGATGCTCTCATTCTATAGTCAACTCACCAGGTGAGAGACAGAAACACAACAATCTTCAGCCTTCTTAGCTACCCCACTGTGCCTAGATGTTGCATGAGTTGTGGCCTCACACACAGAGGGCCAGCCAGAAGGGATCTCCAAAGGGCTGACTCTTGCTAACAAGCTCAAACGTTCACAAAGACCTGGCAGGGTCTACCTTAGGCATATGTCTATAAGGTAATATAATGATGTGCCTCTCTTTAGAGATGCTGATATTTATTTAACCTTAACTGTATGAATATCTCATCCTGTTGCTTTGCTATATGACAAAGAAAAGATCTTGGGTTCTCAAAGTCTGTGCCAGTAGAGTGCATGCTCAAGTGGGTTCTACCAATCTGGAAAGGCTTCCTGCATGATTCCAGGGACAGGCTGGTGCCAAAGGACAGGAGGCTCCATCATCAAGAGCTTAAGCTACTAGTTGACAAATTCTCTGGCCACGATGATGTAGGAGATTGCATGAGAACCTAATCTTCTGTAAATGTTCAGGCTGACCTGGAGGCCTAAGCTATCCCTAGAGAACATGGTGGAGCCATAGTCAGAAGGAAATGTTTATGTTGAATGTTGAGGCCCTCCCTAGAATCCTGTAATGAGGCCTAAGCACATGTGACCAGATCTAGAGAAGACAGAAATTTCATTTTATAATCAAAAGGCACCTTGGACAGTACAAGTCAAACAGTTAGACACAAGCTCAGACACCAATCAAAAACTCAATAGCTTTTATTGCTTGGAGCATACATGATCTGGGGCTCATGCCAACAGGCAGATGACAGAAGCATTAGTCAAATGACCACTCAGGTGCTTCAACCTTCTGACCATATAATTATTATGCGATATTATATAATCCAGTTCATCTTAAGTAAAATTTCACTAATAATAAATAACAATATTATTTATCTGATAACAATAATATATAATAACAACTCTCTGACCCCACAGACCACAGCATGCCAATACTATTTTCTTGGCAAAGATATCGAGTATCTTGCCATTTCTTTCTCCAGTGGATGAATGCAAACAGAGGTTAAGTGACTTGCCCAAGGTCACACAGCTAGTAAGTGACTGAAGCCATATTTGAACTCCGGTCTTCCTGACTCCAGGCCCAGCACTCTATCCAATGACCTACCTAAGGACAGTAATAAGAATAAGAATGACAGCAGCATGCATTTATAGAGCACTTCAAGGTCTGCAAAGTGCTTTCCACATGTTATCTTGATCCTCACAATGACCTGGATAGATACTATCATGGGTCCCATTTTACAGATGAAGGAACTGCGGCTGAAAGGCCAAGTTATCTGCCCAGGATCACACAGCCAGTAAGTCCAACGTTCTATCCACTAAACCACCTGGCTGCATAGCTGAAAGGCAATTTTAGTATCCAGGAAAGGCTAAGTGGTATGCTCATGGGTCACACAACTAGCACGAAGACTATCATCAGCACTAGGTATTCTGTACACCTTGTCAAGTATACTATCTCTTCTCCCCCAGGAAACAGGGCAGCTAGGCAGCACAGGAGACAACACCAGGCCTGGAGTCAAAAAGACTCAACTTCCTGGATTCAAATCTGGCCTCTGACACTTACCAGCCATGTGACCCTGGACAACTCACTTAACCATGTTGGCCTCAGTTCATCTATAAAATGAGCCAGAGAAGGAAATGGCAAACCTCTCCAGTATCTCTGCCAAGAAAACCCCAAATGGGGTCATGAACAATAAGACGTCAACAACAAAAAACAGGGCAAAGCGCTTTTGGGGGGAAAATGTGACTGGAATACACATTAAGTTTTGACTTTATAACCAACATTAACGCAAAGAATTTCACTTCTCCCAAGTGAAAAGTGTTTTAACACTTGAGTGCTACTAATATATATACACATATATTTTTTATGGTGAAAACGAAGATCAAAGTTTAGAAGGAAAAAAGAGAGATACCCTGCTTTATACAGCCAAGTCTGGGTGGCTCAAAGTTTCTGCCACATGTTTCAAACTCTCAGGGATGGGGGAGGGGCGAAGTGGGGAATCACTGTGTTTCCCAGCTCCTTAGTCCTGAAGTAAAAGCAGATGAACTTAAAAAAAAAAAAAAGAATCAAACATTCTGGTAACACTATATGCTGCTACTGTTCCCCCAGGAGTCTCTTGCAAATAAGTATCAAGAACTCAATAGATACTTTCCTGGTAAAATACATAAACAGATAAATAAATTATCACTGGCTGAGGAACATTTCAACATCTGGTAGCTCACAAAAGCCTGTCAAACAAGTCAAGAGACACACAGGGCCAGAGAAGATCAATCTACAGTTCCTGATTTGAGAACTGGAAAGGAAAAGTTATATCCCTGCTTCCCCTTTCCTTCCCCTCCCTTACAAGTGAGAGCACAACCCATTTAAATCAGTGAGTGACCATGATGTTTTCTTCCAATGAAAGAAATAATGCTGGTCACCAAATCTTAGGAATTTAACTGAAGCTCAAGACTGCTTCAGTCACAGGCAATGGAAAGGAAAGCAACCTTCCTAACTGGCTCTGTGTTCATTCCCTGGAGACAGGAGCTTCTCAATGGTGTAACTTTAAAGTCAGATTCAGTCTAGTTTTGCTATGTTCAAATCCTGCTGCAGACATTTAACTATGTGATCCTTAGCAACTCACTTAATCTCTGTTTGCTTCAGGTTCCTCATCTATAAAACTGGAATAACAATAGCACCTATCTCCCAGGGCTTCTGAGAGAATAACATGAGGTAATATTTTATAAAGCACTTTACAAACCTTGAAGTGCTGTATAGAAAAGCTAGCTATTTTACTAAGAAAAATTCCAACTATTATTCCCATAATTTTCCCACGGCATAGGATTCTACCACCATGCCTAGATGCCCCCCTGGATTATTTGCGCATGGAATTACTGAATATTAGAACTGAAAGGGACCACAGAATGGAAATTCAAAGCTGGAAAGCACATGAGAACGTTGGAAGAGACATGAAAACATAATCTTAGAACTGGAAGGGTTCTCATACATAAAATGTCAGGGTTACACAAGACCTTAGAACACAGAACGTCAGAACCAGAGACCCCGCCCAATTCCCCCAGTTAACAGAGTTAGAATAGAGCTCCTTAGAACTTGCTGCCAGATATTTTTGGCCTGGAGTTTCTTATTTTTGTCCCATTGATAATTCTGTGTTCCCTCCTCCTTTTTACACCACACTTAAATGATCTTCTCACTGCTTTGATAAGCAAGTGGGGGGTGTTCAAGCATTCTGTCTGCTCTGCTGTTCCTTAGCCAAGCTATACAGGGTTTGGCTTTTGAAAATTCTCCATAAATCAATTGTTCCATTCCCTTAAGCAAAAGTGCTGCCCTTTGAATGAGCTCCAGCTTGTCTTGGCTCAGTGTGTGATGTCTCCATCTGTGTTCTGTGCCTCAGATAAAGTGTCATCACAAAGTGATGACTGGCTCCTCCTTCTCTAAGTTCAGATGTAGGAACTCCCTGTATCCCCCAAACAATAGTCACCATGTCCACTGCTCAGAAATGTTGATGGGGCTCCTAGTGCCCACTGAGCCAAGTCTCAGCTGCTTGGCATATAGTCTACTTGTCACCCGAAAGCATGCTCCGTCCTTTACCTGTCTTTCCTCACTCACACTGTGCCATCTAAGATGCCCTCTTTCCCAGTTTCTGCCTAGTGACATCCTGCAAATTCCTCAAAGGCTACATCCTCCATGATGCCTCCCCTGAGCCATCAGTGATGGCTCCAGTGATGGCTCCCTTATCTCCTCCATGGAACTTCCTAATTCTCATATGCATTTATATTCTCATCTATGGTTTATTAACCTATATTGTGCTCTGTTCTATAGCTGTACACAAGTGTTACCTCCTTCACCAGATGCTAAGTTCCTTGAAGACAAGGGCCATTTTAAATTTGTATCCCCCCCCCCAGTACTCCATCTTCAGCATTAAATATAAATGTAATATAATGCATATAAATGACACTAATAAATATTTGTTGGGTGGATGGATAGATGGATGGATGGATGAATGGATGGATGGATGGAAGGTTGGATGGATGGATGGATACTCTACTGAAAAATATTCTCCAAAGTTGTCTACTGTCACTTTTAGACACTCCTGGCTGCACCTTCACCTAGGATATTAATTTATGTATTTCACATGAAAGCCTTCTTCTGTGTAACAGTCTGGACTTTTGCCCACAGTGAAACACGATGACTTGTTTGCATTTCTAACCTCTTTAAAATAATTTTCACTGAAGGGGGGGTTTTAAGTAGATCATCCAATTTATTCTAATTTCTTTAGACAGCCCGATCCTTAAATACTACTCAGGAAAGCAATCCCAAGCTCTTTGAGAGAAGGGACTATATTGTTTTTTGATCTCTGTAGATTTTTAGTTGAACTGAGTTAAATCAGCCTAAATTGTATTTATCCTTTTCTAAAAAATCTCTCTATGGCAGAGCTGCTCCAATTCTTCTTAATTTTTCTCCTAATTCTTTAGGACTGTTAAAAGAAAGATTCATGATGAAGAGTGGTATGATGGTTCCTGCCTTCTTGCATGTTCAACTTCATATTTACCAAGGATGCATGTGTGCACACATAAGGACATATGTACACTTAAGACTGTGACTCTCATTAGCATGACATTGATCAAATGTATGGGATATAGAATACCTGTGGAATGAGTACTGGATTTATAGTTTATGTCTGGGTTCAAAAGTCAGCTCTGAGTATAACTGGGTATCCTTGGGCAAATCACTATACCCTATTGGACCTCAGTTTTCTCAAATGTAAAATGAATGGATTGCATTCAGTGATGTTCAAGGTCCTTCCCACCTCTAGATCCTAACACATATGGGAAAATATGGATAAAAATGAGATTTTATTGAAGAATTAAACTGAAAGCATTTTCTTTTTTAAAAAAATGCTCTTCAAGGCAGCTAGGTGGCACAGTGAATAGAGCACCAGCCCTAGAATCAGGAGGATCTGAGTTCAAATCCGGCTTCAGACACTTGACACACTTACTAGCCATGTGACTTTGGGCAAATCACTTAACCCCAATTGCCCTCCAAAAAGCACCAAAAAAATGCTCTTCGATTTGTGAAGGTTTGAATTAAGCAAGGAGGTCTTTGATGCTTTCCATATTTCCCAAAGGCAGAAAGAAATAAAGGTAATAGATTTGAAATCCAGGAACCAGAAGGGCCAAGGATGATAGAAAGTATACTACAGACCACCAGAACAGAAGGAGGAAAGAGATAGGGAGCTTGGGCAACAGATCACATGCCCGGCAAGGAGGCATAATAGAGTAGTGATAGGGGACTTCAATTATCCAAACTCCTACTGTAGTTCTCTGCCAAAAGCAGGACAGCTAATAACTTCTTTATTTGCCTTAGAATTAAGTTTACCTTTTAAAAAGTGGCACAACCAACAACAGGAAATGCTATTTCAGAAAATCTAAGAGGCAGCATGGCAGTGCGAATAGAAAGCCAGACTCTGAGACAGGAAGATCTGGGTTTGAGTGCTGCTTCTGAACCACACTTGTTATGTGACCTGAGTCAAGTCACTTATTATCTCCAGGACTCTAAGCAACCCTCTAAGAATATAAGAAATAGGGAGGGAAGTCTCCTCATCTGGGAGTTCCTATCCTAAGGTAATCACAAGTCTAATTCCCATGCCTACACAGAAGATAGAGGACTCCCATGGACTATAAAATACTACAAAGGGAAGTTGACTTAGAAAGGGAGACGTGAAAAGATGAAATTCTGAAGACCCAAAGGGAAACATTTCTAACAAGGAGGAAACACGGAATTTATCTGAAGATCAATACAGGTAACATACCAACCAGCCAACTGAGATTTTAAATAGATATGTACAGAAGGTGGAAGCAAAATCAGATAGCAAAGGATGGGAGCAGAGCAGGATGCTGTAAAACATGTCAGGGCCCCGATGCTCAAAATGAACCAAGAGTTAAGAACCAAGAAAGTCTTGTGAAGCTACATAGGGAGTTAAAAGCAGCTCTAGGGGTGAGAGGGGCAATGATGGCAAAAATCAGACAGCAAATAGAGCATCTCGATTTTTACTTTGCTCCTGTTTTCTCTGCCAAAGAGAATGAAAACTGGAAATGACAGAAATGACTGATAGGGAATGTCGTTTATGGGTGCTTGACTCTAAGAGAAATCAGGAAAACCTGAGTTCAAATCCTGGATCAAACATTTATGAACTCCAAATCAAGGCATTGAGTTTTCTCTGTACTTTAGTTTTCTCACATGTAAAATGAGGAAACTGGACTCAGTGTCCTCTAAGGTTCCTTAAAAGTCTAATTCTCTGACCTTATAATCCCCAAGATGAGCTACGTCCTCCAGCAGACATTTTTGAGTTACCATCAGCAATATCTGAAAGATCGAGGAAGAGTCTTTCTAGGTCACATGACCAATAAGACAGAGGACTAGATATGTTCTCTGATCCTCACAGTCTCTCCAACCTCTCCAAAATAGGTTTTATGCATCAAAGATGAAGCAACTCCTGTTGTCTCCATAAACTATGACAGACACCAAGAACACAAACAAAGTAAAAGCTTAATGAACTAATGAGAGAAAAGGGCAATATTCCCTACACCCTACCATGTGCTCACTTAGCCCCCTCCTCAACCACTTATCATGCTCCCAGTCATAGGGCTGTACAAGTCAACCCACATGCTTGCAACCAAACCCAACTCTACACCTCCACCCACTCCCCCTCTGAACACAGAGGAGATCCCAATGGCAGAAATTTGCTCAGGATGCAATAGCACCAGGGTAGTGCTCTGTAAACCACTAGAGCTTGGCCTGAGAATGGAGGAAGACAGGGAATAGTGTGCATGGGACCATGTGTGTAACAGAATGGATAAATTGCCTCCAAAAAAAAAAAGTTGTAGGACATAAATTTCAAGATATAGTGGATAAACTCGACAATTCCATTGACAACATATTCTGCAAGCAATTAGTGGAAAAAATAACCTTAAAATGTAAAGGATAGGAAATTCAAATAATGCAAGACTATTCTGCACCCATGAGTAATTGTAGGAGGGAATGGAATAACATGTTCCAAAAAGCAAAGGTGCTAAAGATGCAGTCCAAGGTAATTTACCCTATAAATCTGAGCCTAACTGTAAGTGAAAAATGCTGAACATTTGATTTTAGAAAGAGGCATTTGAAACATTCCTAGAAAGAAAAATCACGCTTGGAGAGATGATTTGCTTCTTAAACACCCCAGACTACAGAAATACAAGAGGGGTAAACAAACATAGCAACCAAGGACAATAACAAAATAACAACAAAGAAACGATTAAGATATTTATTTCTAAATGTTTGTGAGGAGACAAAGGTAAAAGCAGAAGCAAAATAGTAGTTATGGTAGAGAAACAGGCCTGAAATCTAAGAGACTACGCTTCCAAATTAAAATAAACCTTGAGCTAACCTTACTTAAAAAAAAAAAAAAACAGGGCAGAAAATCAACAAAATAGTGACTTCCTAAAACTTGTCTACATGCAAATCAGTGTGTGTGTGAGTTCGAGTGTGTGTGTGTGAGTGTGTGTGTGTGTAACAAAATTACAAAATGGGAAGGTGCATAAAAGAAGGGACAAGAGGAAGAAGATGGGGGGGAATGAATGTGATGAACCCTAATCTCTCAATTGCCAAAGTGACTTGCAATTCTTTTGAGAATAATGTGCAATATTGGCAATAATTGTCTTTTTAAGTTAGACACGATTATTCTGTGAATCCATTAGAACCAAGTTTCTTTCTTTTCTTTCCCCCCTCTAATAGTTCCTTTATAGCTACTTCCATTTCCTTTTGTGAGATTGATCATTTAAAATCTCTATTCATCTAGTTTGGGTTATCTTAAATTTCTCTATTGCTTTGGTATTCTCAGCTTTGTTAATATAACTGTAAAAAAGGTTCTAATAATTTTTTTTTTAATTTCTCCTGGTTTTACTGTGATTTCACCTTAATCTTTTGCTATTTTGAGTTTCTGACTTGTTCTTTTTAATAAGTTTGGCTAGAGGTTTTATAATTTTTTTTATTTTTTTTCAATGAACCAATTTTTAGTTTTATCACTTCTATGGCCTTTTAGGCTTCCAGTTTCAGTTTTTTTTCCTCTAATTTTCAATGTGTCCGCTTTTATGCTTTTGGGTGGCTTATTTATTTGCTGGCTAAGTTTGTTAAAATAACATTCAGCTCTACTTTGTTAATGTATGTTTTTAGTGATATGACTTTTCCCTCTGAGAACTATTTACTTGCATTTTGGAAATTTTGTCATGTTAATTTCATTACAATTTTCTTTTATGTAATTGTCAATGGCCCATTCATTATTCAGAATTTCACTGTCAAATCTCCATAGGAGTCTGGATTTTTTGCTTGTAGCCTTTTAGCTGATTACTATTTTTGTTGAATTATGACCTGTAAACAATGTCTTTATGCCTTTTTACACTTATTTGCAATATCTTTCTGCCCTAAAACAAAGTCAATTTTTCTAAAAGCTCCTTGTAGTGCTGAGATATATCTATATTCTTTAGCAGTTCCATGCAAGTCTTTTATGACTTTCTTCACCAATTTGCTCTGTATTTTCACCCTTGTTATCTATTTGTTAAATTTGTCCAAAACTGAGAAAGGGACAATAAACGTCTCCTGCTCTTATTGTATTATATCTTCTTATAATTAAGTTAATTTTTCTTTATGAATTTAGATGCTATAGCATTTGGATTACAGAAGTTTTATCTTGATATAGATTTGTTATCTATGGCTCCTTTTAGCATAATGTAGTTTCTTTGTTTATCTGCTTGCTGGAAATTTCTGCTTCTGGTTTGTCTGATAGCATGACCGTAATTCCTGCTTCCTGGGGATTAATGTGTTGCAAAAGTGAATTTTATTCTAGCCTCTCGTTATTTTGTTCATGTATTTGCTTTTTTAAATATGATTCTTGTAAGTGAGAGATTGTGGGGTTTTGTTTTCTTATCCAATCTGCCACTCTCTTTAGTTTGATTGTCGATTTAATACATTCACATTTAAAGTTATGATATTTAGGTTTATATTATCCTACGTCGTCTCTAATACTGTTTTCTTTTTTCCTGAATTAGGATGGTCCTATTCGATCTTGGTAAAGACAGTACTCAGTCTCTCATTATTTTCGTTTAATAGACTTTAAGCCAAGAGCTGTGTGGCTGTCTTCCTATTACCTTGTAGCCACTTCACCCTTCTATCTGTTACCCTTTCACCTAGTTTTACGGTTGTTCTTAACCTGTTCTTTATCTATAGAATTCTTTCTCACTTTTTTCCCTCTCAGTTAAGTAAAATCCCCCCTCTCTTTCTTAACTTTTTTTCATAGCGACCCTCTCCTACCTTTCCTTTGTAGCCTTGCCCAATCTCCCATAGCCCCTTTTCTTCTTCACAGACACAGGAATCATATGCCATAGACTATCTTAGGATACCACACATATTCCTCTCAATCTTCTTCCACCTCCCATTTTATGAGCCTTCCCACTCTGCAGTTTAGTCTCACAAATTCACCCAGAGGCTTAGTTCATAATGTTCCAGGCCTGTTCTCAGCTCTTATAGTTAAGTTCTTTTACTCTTAGCTCATTGAATCCTTTTAGAAAGAAATCTCTTATTTGTTCCTCTGTTATATTGTTTCTTATCTCATAGAAGTCTTTCTCTTTCTAGTTTTTTATTTGTTTTTGTCTTTCTTCTAGGGGGTAATTTCATTACTTATGCTTTATGTGGTTGCAGTATTTGTTTATCTTTCTTATGTTTCTCTTGTCTGGGGAGTTTGCAAAGCAAATAATCTGTTTGGGTTTTGTTTATTTGTTTTTTATAGAAATGCTTCAAATGCCTTTCTTTTATTGAACCTCCATCCTGTAAAATGGATGACTTAGCTGAAGTCTGCAGGCAGGGGATTTCACTTAGGGGTTCATCTTGAGCCCCACAATTTTTGGAACACATTATTCTATTCCTATCTTTAGTTTCTGCCTAGTACCTGATAGTCCTGTTATTCAAAAATCTTTCCTTCATATTTAAAGGTCTTTTCTCAATGTCTTGAAGAATTTGTTGTTCATTGTTGGAACTGTTAAATTTAATCACTATGTTTCTTGTGGTTTGCAGCAAATGAGATAATATTTGTAAAGGGCTTAGCCCAGTGCTTGGAACATAGTAATCACTTAATAGATTCCTGTTCCTGTCTTTCTTTCCAATGGCATTTGTTTTCTAGAGGTAATTTGTGTATTCCTTAAACTGGTATTTTGTTTTCTGTGTTCAGAAATAATGGAAAATTTTCTTGTACTTTTTTCTTGCATTGTGGTGTTTATAGTTTTTTTTTTTAATTCTTAGGCTCTTTTGGAAGACCTATGATCCCTTGGTTGTCTATGTATGGACTGTTTTCAAGACCTTTTTTATTTGTATGAGGATCGTGTGCTCTTATAACATTATCATTTTTTGTTTCTTTTTTTTTTCAGGTTGATCTTCATTTCTATGTATTTGTATTCCCAGGCAATTGCTCTCACTTTCCTTTCTTTGGAGATACCTGCTAACATGTATTCAAGTAGTTCCATTCTGTTAATTATTTCTGCTGTGCAAGCCATAAAGTTCTGTTTTCATGATTCTTCTTTCTCTCTTGAACCATTCAAGGGTATTCTGCTGTGGTTGCAAGTTCTCTTGCAACAGGCCCGCAGGGGTGTAGAACCTGCAGCCTGGAGGCCACATGTGGCCCTCTGGGTCCTTGGGTGGGGTCTTTGGACTAAGCACAAGTTTTACAGAACAAATCCTTTTAGTGAGGACCTAGAGGGCCACATGTGGCCTCAAGGCCTCAGGTTTCCCACTCCAGCTAGGGTCTCTACCTTATCTTTCTTTGTCTTGCAATGTATCTGAATGATCAAGTCTGGATTCATTTGGGGGCCATCTTCCCTTCTGGTACTGTTTTCTTCACTGTTGATTTATCTGATTGTGCTCAAGCCTTTTAACTGTATTTTCTTCCTCCTAAGATTTCTGGTAATTTCTTTTTCTTTTTTTCTCATGTTCCCCTATTGCTCACTTTCTAATTGTCCTTTAATGGCAGTTTGCCTGAAGGCTGGACCTCAAAGCTGTCACAGACTCTTTCTATGCTGGGGGAATTCCCTTTTTATTGGCTTCAGTCCCTGTCCCAAGTGACTTTTTCAAGGACAAAACTGGCACCAGGTGGTTGCTGGATCCTCTGCTTCATGCAGGTCTGGTCCAGCACCACATACAAACTGGTGCTTTGTCCCACTTCCTCTATTCCTTAGTTCCCTGGCTGAGCACTGTTTCAGTAAAGCATATCACTTCTGCTTTCATGTACTTCCACCTCCTGACACACAGGAAGTACATAAACATTTGTTGATTGACTGACTTATTTGTCATGCAATGCCACATGCCAGTTGGCCCCAGGACTCTGACTTCCCATCTTTTGAGGCAGGAGGCTGCCCATGGAGGGGCGATATTCTCTCAGAGGAGGTCGTTTTCCCAGGCATGACCTTCCCCCTCCCCCTTTGGTACCCCCAGCTGAGCCCATAGTAAGGACCTATCTCTCTTCCCCCGTGGGAGTGCTCTTCTGTGGGGCTCCTCCCCGGAATGAAGTCCAGATTGCCCTTTTTATTTTCCTATTTGAATGCTTGCTCTTTTGACACTTCACTCAATGTCTTAGAGCCCTTCTTCTTGCTAAGATACTCCAGGAGTTATCCTTTCCTTCCTTATTCTCACAAACTCAGTTACAATGTATCAGAAATTTCTCTCAGTCTTCCACTTCCCCTCTCCTCTTTTATTTCCCTTACAATTCTGCAGTTTAGTCCTACAGAAATACAGTGATTCACATGGAGGGGGAGGAGGCAGCTTAGGAGGTTTAGTGAACATTCACTATGAACTTTCATACATTCACTTATGAACATACATACTCTCTTGGGAATCCATAGAGTTTTGTCTTTCATCAAGTGTGCTGGTTCTATTTCTTCTGTCTTGTAATTCTTATTTAGAGAGGTGTACAAACCCTTGAATGCTTCTTAGTCATCCTGCCTTCTGATTTTAGTATCTGTTGATTCATCTGTTTGTGCTCTAGGTTTTTATCTGACTTTTCTTCTCCTAGAGAACATTGGTGGTTTTAGTCTTTTTTCCCTTTCCCCTGTTGCTTGCTTTCTGACTCCTCCCCACTTGATGGTGGCTTTATCATCAAAGGGAGATGTCAAAGCTGTCTCAGCTTCCTCTCCTGCTGAAAAATTTACTTTTCACCAGCATTTCACTTAAGTAGCTTCTGGGGGGTACAAGATTAGTTCCAAATGGATTCCAGGGTCCTCTGCTTCAGTTGCTATGAAGCTACACACACTGGTCCCTGTCCCAGTTCCCTCTAATCTTTAGCTCTGACAGTGCTAAATCAGCATCAGTCACTTTCTGTAGGATTTCAGGAAGACTAGATGGGTGTTGGGGCAGAGTTCTTATTGCCTTGGGATTCCCTAAATTTAGGCTGACCCAGGAAATAGAAAACCGGATCATCTTTCCCTCTTCCCATCACCACTATCTCCACCCCCAATTCCTGGGCAGAGCTGATGTTCAGAGTTTGTGGCAAGAGGATGTTGGAGGAAAAGAATCGTTGAGGTTTGCCATAAGAGTCTACAGCAGGAGGGAAATGCCTTCATGGATCCCAATGTAAAATCTGCAATTCAGTTTGTAAACCCTCCCAGAATATAGAGGCTGGCGAAGGTATGTTCCCTACCATTAATTGATAAGGCTGTTACTTTGTTGGGTTACTTGTCCTGTGAAATAACTATGATAGCTCTATTCTGGGTGCAGAATTCCTTTTTGTGAACACTTTGAGTGTTACTGGGGACTGGAGAAAACGCCTAATCTTCCCTCTTGTTGGTCACATGACCCAGAAGCCCTCGTTTCCTTTTCTTTCAGTAGTAAACATGGTGCTTTCTTTCACAGGTTGGCACCAAAAAAGTGTGATGTTGGGAACACGACCAGCTCATTTTCTCTTCACGTGCTACACAAGTTTTCCTGACTGCTAAATTAGTCACCATCTGTGCCTTCTGTACATACCAAACATAGCTTCTTGTTTTAAACAGTGACTCAAGATGGCATGTGAAGACAGCAATGCAAACAACTTACTCTCTGTCCATCATAGCCTAAAAGAGACATCACAAAAAAACACTGAAGGTGTGGGGCTCTAAGAAGCTTTTCATCTTGTTCCTAAATTATTTCCAACAAAATACTGAAATGACCAAATCACAATCTAGCGGCTTTCAGTCAAATCAGTTTAAAACTACAGCTAAGAATACTGACAAAGGTCTTAGAATCTTCCCCATCTCCATTCTGCCACATCGTTAGAGCTGTATCATCCTGTACTTTGTCCTCCTTCTAGACAGATGTTTTCATGAGTCAAGTACTCTAATGATTTTTAAAGGTAAATAATGGTAGAAAGAAGGGGGAAGAAACATTCAGTTCTGCCAAGTTTTGTACTTCTTCCTCACTGGTTCCCCTTTATTGATAATATTTCTACCCCTTTTAGAATCCAGATGAAAAAGGAAGGACAGGTTGTGATCTACATCATCACTGCATCCACCTAGGCCATCTTGTTGTGTTTTTGTTACCACTATCATATTCCTCTATGCCATTTGCTCTGGAGCTCCAGAATTCATGCCCCCAGTGTCCCTGGGGATAGTAATCTAATCATCTTTAGAACTGTCAGTCTGGGGTCCAGCAGCCTTAACTGTTGTCTGAGTGAACCCAAAGTTACCTCACTCACTGTATCTAGCTGGTGTCCAACTCCATACCAGACCATGTTTCATTTTCACATCCCATTCAGTCATCACTCGGGGCATTTTCCTGTCGTCCTTGTCCGTCTGAAAAGCACCACCCAACTGACTGCTCTACACATCAAATCACCATCCCTGTGACTCCCCAGATACTTTCTTCTCTGGTCATCACTCTCCCATATAAGTCATCTTCCCCAATTAGAATGTAATCTCCTTGAAGGTAAGGGATGGTCTCATTTTTAAAATTTGTATCTCCATACTTAGAATTTTGCCTGGCATACAATAGCTGTATAATAAATTATTTTTCATTCTCAGTCATTTATCACATCGGTGAGATCACAAATCTATCAATGCCAAGAAAGCCTTACAATCTTAGAGTTAAACAGGACTCAGATGAGTCCATAGATCAAAGAACCTCAGTTTTAGAGGGTTTTTTTCCTTTTCTTTAGAAAGATCTGAGTTTATCTCATCAACAAAAGTCTGAGTAGGAATTCCCTGGAAAGCATCCTTGGCAAATTCCTCAATGAGCTTCCACTGAACAATCTTTACAGAGGGAACTCCATTCTCTCTAGGGGCAGCACAGCCCACTTTTGGATGACTCTAAGTATTAAGAAGCTTTACTCCTTTTTCAAGGAGTCAAAATTTCCCTGCACCCTCTGCCCATTGCTCCAGGTTCCTCTCTCTGAAACTAAGTTGAACAATTCAAATCTGTCTTCTACATGAATGACAGGTCTTTAAATATCTGGAGACAGCAATCCCTTCCTCCTCCTCCCCCATCCTGCGCCTTCTACAGCCTAAACATTCAACAATTCAACATTTAATTCATTCCTTTACCTCTAGGCACCTCTGATCCTAGAAAGGTAGTTTATCCTCTCAAAGAAAGAAATCTGAGCCACTATACAAGGAAGTACCTTAAAGGCCCTTCTCTAACATTCTCTTTTCTCTCAGTTGTAAAAGAAACTCACATAATAAAGTCTGAATCAGAAGCAGTGATGACATAATATACCATCAGAAGAAATTGTTCTCCTGGTTGTAACTTGGGGGAGAAGCAAACATCTTAAGAGTTATGGGAATGCTGGGCAGATTATGAGAAGCCTTCCTTGGATTTAGTGTCAAAATTATCTCAAATGCTTAAGAAAGAAATCTGAGAAAATTGAATATAAACTTTTTCATTTGATCTCTCAACTCTTTTTCTAAAAGCACTGTTAGGTGAGATACAACATTGAGGTAGCATGGAGCTGGTCTAGAAGCCAAGAAATCTTGGGTTTGTGCTTGACTGACAAATATTGGCTGTGTGACCATGGGCAAAATCATTAAAAATCTCAGTGCTCTGGGTAATTCCTTAAAACGGTAAGTGGCAGAGGAGATACCAGCCTCAACTGGCAGAGGGAGTTTTATCACATGTGAGCGCCCTCTCTCACACCCTTTCATAACAGAAGCATTAATATGGCACTCTGAACATTATTGTCAATTTCACAACAGTTTCTCTTAAGTTCACCCAATGTTATAAAATTTAGTTGCTGACATCAGAGAGGACAGGTTCTTCGATTTCCGACAATTGTAGAGCTAGAAGAAAACCTCAAGGTTCAATATCCTTGTTTAACAAATGAAGAAAGTAATGTCTAGAGCTAGAAAACTGACTTGGCCAGACAAGTTAATGGGAAAGCAAACCCAGACTCTCCAGTATTCTTTCCACTATACTGTCTCAAATATATTTTCCTAAAAAACAAATCCATACAAACAAAATCCTTCATACAAAGGTTTTTAATAAAATCTGGTGGGATACACATGCCAAATCTGGATTGGCTCCATCAAAGTTCCTTATTTCTAAAGAATTTCAAATCCAAGCCAATTCTGAACCCAATTGAAGGCAGTCACCTCTATTAAAAGGAGGTGAATTGGGGGAATACATTTTGCCACTTTCCCCTGTGTCTAGCTGTGGCTAATTGATTTGGACTCTCTGTTTTCCTTAGATTTGATACCATCATTACCACAGCAGTCACTGAGCTAAGCCTGTCTCCATCATGATTTTCATATACTTCCTCCCTGACAGGACTCATCAATCCCTATTGCTTTTTACCCAGCCAAGGCCCAGCACTTTCCCCTGGGGAGACCTTTGCTGCTCTGGATACTTAACCCCTGAACCTGGCCTAATCCATCACCTCCAACTGAATAGTGACACCGAGGAGGCCTCTCCCTGAAGGCAGGGCTGCCCGCCTTTCCACTTGGAAAGCAGGGAGAGAGCCAATCTCGGCGTCTGTCTGCTTTCTTGTCCCCACTGCCTGGTGATCCCCATAATGATGGCTTTACTGTTGGGGTATTTGGCTGTATTTGTTGGGAGGGGAGGGGATGCATCTAATGCAGCATCATTTATGTTTTTGTTAAACCCTTAGGAGGTTCCTTTGGGAATATCTGATAGACCTCTCTTCCCTTGAGTATCCTCAGGAGAAACTATAATTCTCGAATAAGGTTTTCCATCAAAATCTTCAAGGAAAAAACTTACACATATTCTTCTGGACAGAATTCTACCTGAATCTTATTACAAGGATAAGAAACCCTAACTCCAGAGGGAAGAACTGATCTTTCCTAAATCCAACACAAGGCTGAACAGCAAGCACTCCCTAAAAAACAAGACAAAAACTCACACCTGCATCTATCTACATAACACAGGGATCAACAAACATCTCTGACTTACCTCATAACCAAACTGCAGCTCATCAGCAGTCAGCATGATGATGTCATCATCAATAGCAAGCACTGCTTCTGTTTCGATCTCATCATATGGGAAAAAACGATTACTCAGCTTGTTTTCAGCTGTTCTCACAACTTTCAAAGGAACCCGGATCTTGGGCCAAAGAGAATCTGAGAGGGAAAACACCAAACAGGAAAAAGTAGGTACTCACTTTATTTCAACATAAATATATTACATATTTGTATGTAACTGTTATATTTGTTTTGCCAACTTCTGATTATTTCCAAATGGGGGAAGGAATGGTGGTGAGGGACAGGCCCTGATAAATGTGCTTATCCTCATGGCAATGAGGTCTAAGAGAAAGCACTGACCTGGGGGCAGACAACTATGAATGAGTTCTGTCTCCCACACTTACTGATCTGTGGGATCCTGGGCAAGTTGCCTTATTTGTTTGAACCTTGGGTCCTTTACAAGTAAAATGGGAGTGCTAATACTTGCACTACAAACCTGAAGGCATTGATGTGAAGAAAGAACCTGAAAAATATTAAAGTGATGGAGAAATGAAAGTTATTATGGCTATAAGGCAAGTATTAGGAGGTTTATGGGTATCTTGTTTGCACATTAAAAAGGAAACCTTTATTGTGTACCTACCGAATGAAAAACACTGACTGGCACTGAGCATACAAAATGAAGTTATATAGCTCTTGCCTTCAAAGAGCTTCCACTTCCACAGGGGAAAATAAGGCATGGGAAGATACTTGTAACTCCTAAGAACTTTCTCATTATTCAAGCAGTTAGAGGGAATATATAGGCTGTAAACTGAATATGAGATGATATATTAAAAAAAATTAAGGGGTGAGAAAGAATGAGGCACTGGGAGAAGGGAGAAGGGAGAGGTAGAATGAGGTAAATAATCTCATATAAAAGAGACATGAAAAAGCTTTTACAGTGGAGGGAAAGATGCGGGAGGTGGAAGAAGTGCTTGAATTTAGCTCTCATTGGAATTGGCTCAAAGAGGAAATAACACAAACACTCAGTTGGGTATAGAAATCTATCTTGCTCTATAGGAAAGTAGGAGGGGAAGAGGATAAGGGAGGGGGAAGGTACTGATGGAAGAGAGGGTGGCCTGGGGGAGGCAGTAGTCTCAAGCAAAACACTTTTGAGGATGGACATAGTTGAAAGGAGAAAGAGAACAGGATAAAGGGAGGGGGAAACAGGATGGTGGGAAATACACAGCAATCATAACTATAAAAAAAATTTACAGCAAGTTTCTCTGATAAAGGTCTCATTTCTCAAGTATATAGAGAACTAAGCCAAATTTATAAGAATACAAGTCATTCCCCAATTGAGAAATGGTCAAAAGATATAAATAGGAAGGTATCAGACAAAGTAATCAATGCTATCTAGTCATATGAAAAATGCTCCAAATCACTATTAGAGAAATGCAAATTAAAACAACTCAGAGGTACCACCCCATCCCTATCAGATTGACTAATACGACAGAAAAGGAAAATAACAATACTGGAGGGGATGTAAGAAAATTGAGAAACAAATGCATTGTTGGTGGAGTTGTGAACTGATTCAACCATTCTGGAGAGTAATTTGGATCTACGCCCAAAGGGCTATAAAACTGTGCATACCCCTTGGCATAGCAATTCCACTACTAGATCTGTATTCCAAAGAGACTTTTTTAAAAAGAAAAGAAAGAAAAGGAAAGGACCTATATGTACAAAAATATTTATAACAGCTCTTTTAGTAGTAGCAAAGAATTGGAAATTAAGGGAATAGTCATAAATTGGGGAATGAATGAACAAGTTGTGGTATATGATTGTGATAGAATACTATTGTGCTATAAAAAGTGATGAGCAGGATGCTCTCAGAAAAATCTTAAAAGACTTACATGAACTGATACAAAGTGAAATGAGCAGAACCAGAAGAACATTGTACACAGTAACAGCTATATTGTACGATGATCAACTATGAATGGCAGCTATTTTTAGCAACACAACAATCCAAGACAATTCCAAAGGACTTGAAAAATGCTATCTACCTCCAGGGAAAGAACTGGTAGAGTATGAATGCAGATTGAAGCATACTTTTTTAAAAAAAACTTTTTTATTTTTTTTAAATTTTTGAGGGGGGAGAGGTTGTGTTTTCTTTCACATGATTAATACAGAAATAAGTTTTGCATGATTGTACATGTATTACCTAATATCAAATCACCTGCCTTCTCAAAGAGGGGGGAAGTGAGGGACAAAAGAAGGGAGGAAGAAAATTTGGAACTCAAAATTTTTTTAAATGTTAAAAATTGGGAATATAGTTGGGAAAAAAACAAAATATTAAATTAAAAAAATTATTCAGGGTTTGCTAGACAACACTACATTCATCCTGATTTATTTTAAAGGCTGATGACAGTAGCACAAGTTTTTTTAATTTCCTTCCATGCTACTAATGACTTGAACCAACTCAGGTTCAATTTCCTTAAAAATAAAAAAAGTTCAGTTTAAAAGAATATGAAATTAAGACTTTTTGGTTAAATGCACATCTCCAGAAGGTTTCTTTTTTCCCCACAACCTATCTGAGAAGATGAGAGGGGAGGAGCAAAAGCGATTGGTTTTAGGCAGGACAACTTGGGCAAAAAGTTGTTTAAGTGACATAAGCCAAGTCTGGAGCAAGCCTTTTGGGAAAGCCAGATAAAAGCACTAATATGTCAACACATCTCAATGTACTCGATCCATGAAGATCACACCTCTCCTACTCTAGCACATCTGGTGTCCTCCCCTCAGTCGCCATTGTCCTAGACACCTCCCTCATATTCTCTGGACATTTCAAGAAGCCAGTAGGCTGCCCACTGGTCATTGTTGTGCCATAAGCCCATCTTCTCTTTGGACTGTTTATTTGATACCGCCCTTCATACCACTTGTACACAAGTCCCAATGGGAATGGACTACTCTCTGCTTGCCCTCACCAGAAGCCTCACCACTGCTCTCTGTGATACTCAACCTCAATGCCTGGGAGTCTGTGGCATCCCCAGAGAGCGTTCATGGAAGATCACTGATCTTCAGGAAGAAGCTTGGAATTGTTCAGCCTGCTCCATGGCCTCTGTTTAAATGGCTACTGCTAAATCCCCTTTTTTCTGGGTGGATAGTTAGGTCAAACTCTCTTAACTAAGAGCATGGGAGTGGAACTGGAAAGAAGATATGGAGCAAAGACCAAAAAAAAGCAGATTACCTGCCTACGAGTCTTTGCACCTGAATTGCTCATAATAAGGAAAAGAGGCTTCAATGTGGAGATGGGAGAACCAGATCCTTCCCCTCACTGTGCCATGAATTCACAGGTTGACCACAGGCACATCACTTGTCCTCTCTAGTTTCAGTTTGCCCATTTTTAAAGTGATGAGACCAGATGAACCCTAAAGACCCTTCTAACTCTATAATTGTGCTTATCCTCGTGGCAATGAGGTCTAGGAGAAATATATAATTCTGTAATTCTACTATCTGAGCTATTTTTCCACATAGGAAGGTGAGAGGAGACTTGAGTACATCTCTGTGACCCTGAGCAAGTCACCTAAACAGCCTGGGTCTTGCTTTCTTAATCTCTACACTCAGGAGATGGGATTCTGGATAAGAGACGAGACCCCATGTCTGTGGAGTAAATTTAGGGAGTGTGTGAACCGAGGTGGGAAAAAATGATCACAGCTTTATTTTCACTAACCTCCACCAAAGCTGAGTGTTTCTTTCAATTATTTAAAAACATGATTCTGAGGAGTCCCTAAGCCCCAGCAGACCAGCAAAGGATTCCATGAAATCAGAAAGGTTACAAATTCCCTGCAATGAGCATCTGAGGTCCTTTTCTAGCTCTAATTTCCGTGATCCTATCATTTTCAAACATCAGCTCATCAAGCATATAGATAAGTCTGTGTGTAGGTCCAACCTAGTAGACATCTTTGTTCAGTCACATCACTCCAGAAAATCTCCCCTGACTCTGCCTCCTCTGACAACTTTGATTTAAACAGAACCGCTACCATTCGTTAGCACCAAGATGGGAGGGTTTATCTTAATGAAACAATAAAGAATGCAGCCCTAGTCAACTGTGCAGAGTAACAGTCCACTCTCCTACTTCTCTTTCTCTTACACATACACACACACACACACACACACACACACACACACACACACACACACACACACTTACATCCAAACACACAAGAGTGGGGAAGCAGTCGTCCACTTTGGCAAAATACATATATTACCTCAAGCCAGCTGGAGCTTGTATTTTGACATGCTGAACCTAACAGGACATTAAAACTAAAGATAATTTGGCTTATTTGTTTTCCAGATGTGGACATCCAAAGATGTGCATTGTTGAAATAGAACTAATCTGTCCACCTATCCTGTAATGCTTTCAGATGTCAAAAGGCTTCGGGATTTTGATGGGGACATTAGCCAGGGAAGCTGAAGGGAATGATATGGAACTTGGGTTCAAGAAAGAGGATCTAATCCTGATATTTACTGAAAGTATAATCAGCATGATTTCCCACTTGAGACTGACCACACAGAGTCATAGAAGAGCTCTGTTCCAGGGGATGCTCCTGCTGGGGATGAGGAGCCAAGGGCCAGAACTGACTCTGGCTCCTACCCTTGCCTTCTTTTCCTTCCAGGTGAGGGGGAGGCCATCATGATGGGGAACACATGACAGGGGTAGCAGGCCCAAAAGGAAAAGTACTGTCATCAATTTCTCCTTCCCCCAAAAGAACCCTGCTGTACGGGAAGAAGAAGAGGGTTAGAGATGGACCTGAGAAGAAGAGACACCCATAACAGGGATGGGAACTTGGGTAACAATAAGAAGTTGGTAGAGCTACTCTCAAAAGGTGCTTTCCAAAAGCAGCTTAGTTTTCTGCACTTCACTAAACCTAGGCCAGGCCTCAGCTTTTACAAGTAAATAATAACCAATGTAGAGAAGACACTTCCCATCATCTAAACATTTACTGGCCTCCACAGACAGATCCTGGCAAAGCCCCCAAGGAGTTCATTGACTTACTGACAAATGAAAAGGTGTAGGCAGAGAAGCTTAGGAATTACTCCAGAGAGAGGGTCTCCAGTCACATTGGTGGGCCTAGGTTAAACTAGGTTTTTCTTTCTCTTTCCCCTTTGCATCTTTAATGGAACAAGGCTGACCCCTTGTATCTCATGCCTCATCCTGTTTGGGGGTGGGATGGAGAGGTGAAAGCAACAAAATAGAAATGTCACCTTCCATGCATGGAGTATTCAGGAAAATATTTCTTAAACATTTGGCTAACTTTATTAAAGACAAACAGTCAGGCAGGATGAATCAGTAACCTCACTCCTTTTCACAGGCTTAGCTTTTAGCCCAACCTGAAGAGAAAAAAGGACTTTTTGTGTCAATCTAAAAAAAGGCTGAAGTGTATTGACTAGCTCTTGTCTCCATGAGGGATGCCAAAAAAGATGTGTGAGCAAAGGAAATGTCTTTCCAACTTGGCAAAGGTGCTAAAAAGTATATGAGATGACTGATGGTGACCCTAAGCCCATGTGGCCTGCCATCACCACAAGTACAACCACAGGTCCCAAGAATCAACACTCACTTCCTTGCCAAATGTTGAACCACTTTAGGGCAGCTGGAATCCTGAGAAAGGACATAGAACACTAGGGCCAGTATCAAAAAATGGGTCCATTTTCTCAGCCAAGCCAATGACAACTTGAGAACGAGAAAGAACACTGACTGTGGAGTCAAGAGCCCTGGGTTCAGATCCCATCTCTGGCCCATCACCTATGTGATTTCAGACAAGCCATTTCCTCTCAGCTTCTTCATTGGTGAAATGTTGTGGTTAGACTAGTTGATTTCTCCAGTTCTTCCCTTCCCGACCCAAGTCCCATGATCCCTTGCCACCTCCTCTGGATTCCCCATCCTGCCCTTCCAAAGCCAAACCCACCTTGCCTGTCAAAGTATTCAAATAACCAGTTGGATATGGTCACTGGTGAGGAGGGGCAGATGTTGCAAGGCTATCTCAACCTCAAAATTAAAATCAATTAAAACAGAAGACCTACTGCAAACTTGTCCAAAACGTACACAAGATTAACCTTATTGAGCTAAGGACTCTAGTCAAACAATCTCGTCTTCTGTTAAGCTTGAAAAGCAAGAAGGGGAAGAGGAGAAATCAGTGATCATCCTTCTCTTCTGACAGAATTCAAAACCAATGTCATGAAAGCAAGCCAGAAATTTCTACTGCTAATCCTAAGCATTTACTTAAACTTTAAACTAGTAATTTTGATTTGCGTTTAGTGGAGTTAAAGAAAGGAGGAGGAAAGAGGGAAAGGGATAAAGAGACAGAGTCAGAGACACATAGAAAAAAACATTTCTGCCTACACCAGTACTCCAAGCAGCAGACATGTTAACCGCAATATTTATTTTAGTAAATGCAGAGAAAGTGAAAAACATCACTTTTGCCTCTAATATTTCAAAGCCCTGGATGCTTTGAAAAATTACTAATACTTTACATTAAAAGTCACATGTATTTGCAGGCATGGGGACTAGTCAGAGCTGACAGCTACATTTACCAACTGAATAAACACTCTACCGAAGATTAAACATGGTTCATGTTCTTTCAAAACAACCATATCTCTGGGGCCAACACCTCAGTTAAAACCACCATAAAAAAAAGTGGGTTCATTTTTAAAAGTGTCAAAACTGGGCCCTTATCAGATAAAGCCTCTTCATAATGTCCCCTCACTCCATACCCCAAATTCAAAAGATTTAAAAAACACTCAAAGCTCTCAAAGACCCATGATTTCTGGCTAGAAGGGATTGGTTTTCTGAAGCCAGCAATACAGTCAGCAGTCACAGGTCACAGAGCAAGGTTAGGAAGTTTAGCTGTCTGATTCCAAAGCCATTGTTCTCTTCATTACAACGTGCTGCCTTCCCTTCCTCTTCATCCCTGGCATCCCTACTAACAGCAGGTTTATCCCAGGGCTTATCCAGGGTCCTCTTCTCTTCTCCCTCTAAACTAGTTAACTTGGTGATTTCATCAGCTCCCATGGGTTCAATTATCACCTCTTTTCACACGACTCCCAGACCTCTGTATCTTTCCCTAATCTCTCTCCTGTGCTCCCAACCCACATCAACAACTGCCTTTTGGGCATGTGAAACTGGATCTCCCAAAGACATTTCAAACTCAACTTATCTGAAATAGAACTTTTTAAATTTTTCCTCCTATACCCTCCCTTCTTTCCAAACATCCTTTTCCTGGAAAGGGCACTCCCACCCTCCCTGTTAACACTGACTCCCAATCCAGGCATCACCCTTGCATCCTCTTGCTCCTCTCACCTATACAGCCCACTGACAAATCCGGCCATTTCCAATCCTTCACAACATTTCTGCCATCTGTCTCCTTCTCTCCCTCACACAGCCGCCACCTTGGTAAAGGCCCTTGTCATCTCTTCCTTGGACTATTGCAATAGCCTAAGCAGTCTTCCTGCCTCAAACTCTCCCTACTTCAATTCATCCTCTATCCAATGCCATAGTGGTTTTTCCAAAGTGTAGGCCTGACCATGACTGCTCATAGAGCTCCAGTGCCTGCCTGTTCTCTGGGGTGAGACATACACTCCTTTGCTTGGCATCTAAAACTTCACAACTGGCCCCTGTCTAGCCTTCCTACACTTTCCTCTCCTACACACGCTCTACAGGCATTTCCTTAAACATCACACTCCATCTCCCGTATCCATGCCCTCCCCTCTGCCTGGAATCCTCTGCCCTCTGTAGCAGCAAGTACCCTAGCATACCCAGGATGGCTACTAGCACAGGTTCTTAGATCTGCTTTTCTAAAGGAAAGTGACTCAAAAAGGGTTAACAATCTTCCTTTAATTAAACATATGTCATTTACCTAGTTCAGGGAAAAAACTTCAGAGTATACAAACAGAAGTTATAAGACAGAGAAACAGATCAAGCAGACAGGCTTCCAGCTGACTGACCATTACATCCATACCTAGTCAGTTACCAGAGAGGGAAGCACCAGCATCTAGGTTTCAAAGCCAGGGGGGCTCAACGGCTGCCCAGAATCTCGTCTGGTCAACTCCCACAACTCTTCTCAAAGTAAGCCCCAAAACAAAACCTCACATAAGGGTAGCCTTCTCCTGGATCAGAGAATGTCACAACCCTCTTGACCCACTGCCCAATATCAAAGTAACAAGGTGTGGGCATTCCTGAAAAACAAGCTTCCCGCCACAGGCTCCATGTGACCACATTCAGCCTATTAGGGGGCAGAGTATATTTTCAAATCAAGGAAGGTTCTCAGAGTCACTTAAGCCTATCAAAGGGCCAAGGGGCAGGGAAGAGCTTCAGATTCCCATTCCCATAACACCCCCCTCACTTCAGCCCTTAGATTCCCTGGCTTCCTTCAAGCCTCAGTTCAGATCTTAGCTGCTCCAAGAGGCCTTTCCTGCCCCCCTCCCCAGCTATTTCCCTGCCCCAAGTGCCTTCCAGCTGCTCTGTATAGATCTTCAGCCACCTGGTTGCCTCTCCCATTAGAATGGAAGCTCCTAGGTGGCAGGAATTTTGTTTTCCTTTTCTTGTATCACTAGCGCTTAGCACAGGGTCTAGCATATCCTTAGCACTTGTTAGTCTGACATGACTTCACATTTTCCCTTGCTCCTTTTCTTTCCTTTTCCTCCTATCATTAAAAACCTTCCTTGATGTCATGATCCTCTTAGAGAATGAAGGACAAACAACAAGGTGATGAAGACCGTGAACCATAATTTATGCCAACACAAAAATAGAATAAACAGTGCACTTCTAGAAAAGCATGATATAAAAGGCAGTTTTTAGAGGGGAAAGATTCACTGTGCTTCAGAATCATGCAGATGGTATGAGACATTTGGAAAAAAATGAGTCATTTCACCGATTCACACTATTTCTTCCCAGATTCACAAAGAAAGCAGATGTCATTTAAAGGGAACCGAGGGCTCACTGCATCAAAGGAGCTAACCCTCTCTGCTCATCAATGGTCAAGTTATTTCACTTTTTGGAGACTCAGCCACTTCCTCTCTAAAATGAATACCTCAATATCTGTGCTACCTGGGCATATGGTAGGAGGGAAAAGCTTTGTAAACTCTTTTTTTTTTTTTTGGAGGGAAGGCAAGGCAATTGGGGTTAAGTGACTTGCCCAAGGTCACACAGCTAGTAAGTGTGTCAAGTGTCTGAGACTGGATTTGAATTCAGGTTCTCCTGACTCCAGGGCCCCGTGCTCTATTCACTGCACCACCTCACTGCCCCCAAACTCTTTTGCATATCCCATGAGGCTATAATAAGAGTTAAATGTTTTTGGTTTGTCCAGGTTTTTGAGGTTTTCAAAGTTACAAAAACAAAAAAGAATCATCATTTGACAACCTCCTGACACATCACAGGACACAATAGCAGGCCCATGCTTCTGATAGCTATGCCAAAAGAGCACAGACTCTGGGAGAGCATTGCCCAAAGACCAGCTTACTTATGTTTACCCATGCTCATCGCCAGGCAACCTAAGCGCTGAATTTTTCAGTCACAGCAATTGTTAAAGACCATATCCTAAGTTACAGAGGGGCTGTGGGGCTGTGTTATGATCAGTATTGGTGGATGAAGGGCATACGCTGAAATCCCTGCTCCTCGGAGTAAATCTAAAATATCTGTATAATGTTCAGTTATTTTCTTCTTCCTTTGTGAAGCCTTAGAAAGTTATGTTGGTGGCATCTCCCAAACCATCTCCCCTAGCATCTTCTTTTCACAAAATGCTATGGAAATGAGACTTAACATCATTACTGCACTTAGAGAAAAAGAAATACAGGGCTTTGAGGGTCCCCAAGCTGATCTTGGACATAACATCAACATGATTTGGGGGTGGCAATGAATCAAGGAACATAAGAACATTTGAAGAATCAAAGTTGTAGGTAATTCAAGAGACAATTGGAGAGGCATGATGGATATGACTAACAACATATCAGAAAATATCATATATTTCTAATGAGGACCAAATGCAAGACAGACATCATCAAAATTACAAAGGACAAGAAAAGGTGGTGGGCCAGCCAAAGGCCTCGGGCTGTTTTAAGGAGGGCCTCCCATACTGTGTTTGGAACAAGAAAGACAAGGACTTAAGACAAAAGCAAAGTGGCACCCTGATCAGGGCCTCAGACACCAGCCCTCACACATGACTGTGGCTCCCAGAGACGGACAAAGTGTGCTTGGAGAGTTTGGCCTCCATTGGCATAGATCCTTAATGAGTGGAATCAAACGAACTGGTATTTCCCCAGTCTTCTGGTTAATAGATTCATACTTCCCGCTCCCCAAAGCACTCTAATTCATAGGAAACATCTCCTGAAGTAAAAATCTCATTTCTCCTCTGCTCTCACCACGCTTTCACAAAGGGCTATCTCTCTGTTGCGTTTTCTCCTCTGCCTTCCCATTCCATCCTGTCCCCTGAAACCCTCACTCTAATGTTAAACTTCCTTCCATCCTATATTTCTTATTTTCACAATCTCCCCATCTTACTGTGCTCATGGAAACCTGGCTCTCTCCAGAAAACACAACGTCCCTGACCAGTAATAAAAAACCTAGGGCATGAAGTGGATTTGGCATCCTCACTGCTCTCCACTGCCTTCCTTCTCTTACTTGAGAGCAGGGTCCTTAGGCTTGGGCTTTTTTAAAGGTGCCAATTACAAAGAGCTAAATTTAGCCATGAAGCAGAGAAGAACGCTGTGACAAGCAGAAGAGGTGGGGGAGCAAATGTGCCCTCCTTGGAGGGTTCAAGGAATGGGCCAGACTAAAGTGCTACGGAGGCCCTTCTAATCCTCACCTTTGGGGATTCTGTGAATGTAGCGGAGATTACCGATACCTGGTAGAGAACCTGAATATTAATGGCAAGAGGATATTAAGTGAGGGGCACAAGCCCAACCCAATATGGCCTGAAAGGGCTGCATGTAACCCAGGGGATGAAAGGTCCCCATCCACAAGGTCAATGGTCCATAAAGGGGCACAAGTATTATGACAAACTAAAGAATCTCATCAAGCAGACTAGAGGCAGCCTCACATCAAGCAGCGGCCGGTCTAGACCAGGAATGTCCTCTAGGCAGTGGCCAGGAGTTGAGATCCCAGCTTTACCAAGTCCAATTAGAAGAGAATAGTTATAAAGTGCAGACACTACAGCCAGGCCATAAACCAGGCCTTATCAGTGACAGGGAGGCACATTACACCAACTTCAAACTCATGCCTTGCTCTAATCCATCAGAAACTTCCTGGCTTTAATAGGCTATAAATGGCAAGGGCTTTGAAGTCCCCGGGATTAGGATCTGGGATAGACAGACTGAATGAGAAACTCAATGCAGGTGGAAAGTACTCTATGGGTCTGAATTAAAAACAAATCCAATTAATCAAAAAGTCCTCATCCCTGGCTGCCAGTGAGGAGATTATAGGAGTGGCCAGTGCATTAAAAATAAACAAATAGGGGCAGGCTGATGGCAGGAGTGACAAAGTGCTTAAGGGCGGCCAATGGGAGGCTTTGGCCAGTGCTCATTTTGGGGTGCTAAGCCAAAGGCTATGAGGGGCATGCACTGCTGACCTTCCCAGTAAGAGGCAAGGGCATCTTCTTTTGGAAAGCCAGCACAGTATCAGAGCAGAGATAAGGAAGGAGAAAACTAATGCCTTTTAAGTTGAGTTTTTGTGTAAACAAATCATCTGGGATTGCTGGGGGAAGCTGGGGTCTGTTTTCCTCAGGTTGTGAGGCTTTGATCCCCTGTGATTCCAAAGTCTTCCCAAACCTAGGCCACAGTAGACACCATGCACAGCCCTGACTAAAGTGGGCCACCCTAGACCATAAATGGAGCTCAGGGTCTCTTCTGGGCAGACATCATTCTGCCTCTTTTCACCATGGTCACAGTACCGGGTAAGGTTCATGGGCACTCTCGATTTAAATTCTGGTTTCGCCAGTCGTTACTCTGTGTGTACTTCTCCTCCCTGGGTCTCAGTTTCCTCATTTTTAAAACAGTGGCCTAGCACTAGGTGATCCCCAGATCTCCTTCCTGAGGTGCCAGGGAAGTGGAGGGTGTCGTTTCCATGCCTGTCTCTGAAGGTGACCTGGATCTGAGACCTTGGCTGAGCCTCTAAAGTAGAAACATCTCTAGGGAGCATCATGGAGACAGGAAGTCACCCAAGCAGAAACCCACACCAAGGCCCCATCACCACTAGTTCTCCTCCCTTTCTTACCTTCTGGAGGGTTTTTATTCTGGTTGTTCCAGACGACTAGCAGCTTGGAGAGGCTGGGCACTTTGGATACCTCTGTAATGACCCTGAACAGGCTTTCCACACGGTCGTAGGTGAGGACGATGGCTGTGAAACCCTGGGACTGTGGTGGGATCAGTGGGAGGAACAAAGGGTTGCTCACGCTGCTCCATTTCTGTAAGATGCCAAAGAAACAAAGATCAAAACAACAGGACGGTCCCTTTTCCTTCAAATGCCCAAGTAACTTCATCAATCTGCTAACTACCAGCAAGATGGAGGTTCAGAGACCTTCCTGAGTGTCTCTCTTTCCCTCTAACTCAACACGACCTTGCTGGAAGCACACTAGGACAAGGGCACTAACTGTGGTGGGCTCAAGGCTCCAGGGGGCTTCCATCCTGACTCTACCATGTCCATAAGGCACGTGACTCAGTTCTCTAAGCCTCAGAGTCTTCCTCTATGAAATGATCCTTACATTACCTACTTCACAGGGGGATTTTGAGGAAAGCAGTTTGCAAGCAATGAATCAGTACCAATATTTGGAGGTTATGTTATTATTGTTTGGAGAGAGAAAACTGCACATCCTGGGAGGCTGGGTGATGGAAGATGAATGAAGCCAGGATGCCCATGGGACTAAGGCACACAAACAACTGCTCATTGCCATGATCTCCCTGATGTGGTATATGGGAGACTCTGCCCTGGAATTCCCACCCCTGAAGAGATCTGAGGGACTCTCTATAACTATCTGACAGTTTCCTGGTATATGTCACATAGACCCTTAAGGTGTCCTACAACCACACCCAGACCGCTGGTGGCAGCCACCATCACTGTACATGACAGCAGCTGTTTCCCAGATGGAACAATTTAGGACAAGAAATGCATAAACCCCACGAATTCCACATGAAATGAGAATTCATGGAGACAGGATGGGATGACTGGAGCTACAATGTAATGAGAAGAGTAGGGCCAAAAAAGCCCACACTGCACCAGATCTGAATTTCACAACAGAAAGAGACACTTGGAAAGGTCACACTCCGAATGCTGACTTCCCATGACTCTCATTTTCTCCTATTCAGCTATGCACGCCCTTAAAAAGGTGGGTGATCCCAACTATTTTTTATTAGCGTCTAACTACATGTCTTAAAATCCTCTGGAGTTTCCATCCCCAAAGTCTTCTCATTCCTCATATTCCACAAATTTATATAGAGGCTTAAGGGCAGAAATGATACAAGATTCATCATAATTAACCACCAGGGGTCATAGACACTCCCATGTAGAAACTGGTGAAGGAGGAAGGAACGGAATAGAGAGACTTAGAGAAGCTGTGTGAGGGAGGGCGTTAGTGAGATTCTAAAGGGGAAGGGGCTCAAGAGTCTTCTCCAGTACACTTCTCTGACTGTGTCATTCTTCTGCCTGAAAACATTTAGTGGCTGCCTACTGCTTTTAGGATGAACTACAAACGCCTCAAATTGTCAAATCTGGCTCTGGCTTGCCTTCCCAGTTTAATTTCAAGTTATTCCCCTCACATCCTTGATGGGATAGCCAACATAGAACACTAGCTGTTCCTTGACCTTAACATGGCAGACCCCACATCCAGCTCTGCACAGCCCATCCCATGTGCCAAGAAAGCACTTTCTTCTTATCCCTGCCTTTCAGAAAACTCATCGCAGGTCCCACCTTTTCTTCTGGAAAAGCTTCCCTGATTCTGTTCCACCCCACCCCCACCCCCGTCGTTAATGTGTGCTCTCTTCCTTCCAATACTTTGTATTTAACTGAGTAGGTATTTGGCCTCCCAGTAGAACAGGAGCTTCTTTATATTGGGGACTCTGCTAGTTTTGATTGTGTATCCCTAGCACTGGGCCTTAAGCAGACACTTAGTGCGTTGAATTTAACTGAATGAAGAAATGAGGTTTGATTTAGCATTTCTTCTTCTCCATTTTTCTCCAAGAGAGGCCACTAAAAGTCATTTCCCCTTTGTGGCTAAATCCAGTCACTGGGCAAAGCCCATCTCCAAAGAAAATGGAATGAAATACAGCAAATATTGAATCCTAATACAAAATGGGCGCACAAATTTAAAAAAGGCAAATACTGCTATTGACACAGAAAGAGAATATATCAAAACTCTAACAAAATCCAGTTTGTTCTTTGGATGGGATGGTAGAGGTGGGAAACCAACAGACTCAAATGCCACTGATCCCTCAAAAGAGAGGGCAAGTTCCCTGAAAGATATAAAAATCAATTTCAAGGAACAGTTCCATGGGAATTCAAACTGGAGCACCCCTTGTGGTGCACAACAGCTCTGTTTTCAAGACACAGCCAGAAAAAGCAAGCCAGATTGGTTGGTGAGACACACAATGCATGGCTTGGGTCTCTTCTCACCATAGAGAATGTGTGCCTGTGTGCCAATACTTGCTTGGTGAAATGAAGGGAAGGAGGACAGATGAAGAATCCCTCTGGGTGGGGAAGAGCCAGCAGCCTCTCTCCATGTTCTGCTCTTCTGCACCCCAACATCGCCCAGCATAAGGACACAGAACTAGGTAGGCAGGCTAAGTGGCACACCACGGACACATGGACATGACTTTAGTGGCATTAGACACTTGATTGGCTGAGAAAAGGATGGAAATTCTGCCACTGTTTCCCCATGAACCAGATAAACTCAAATCAAAACAGAATGAGAAGTAGAATTAAACAGACCAATAGCTTTGCTGGGCCCTGTCTGAGTCTAAGGCACAACGACCCTTTTCTAGGAAAGACACCCCAGAGTTACCTCTTCTCCCCTCTCCCTCAGCTCCTATAATTTGGATGTCTCTGCCACAATTTCCTTCTCCTCCGTTGTAATGGAAATGCATATTTTGAAGATCTTCCCTGCCCCTAGGCCCTTTGATTGGCTTAAGAGACTTTGATTGACTTAACTGACTCTGAGAACCTTCTTTAATTTGAAAATATACTCTGCCCCCTAATAGGTTGAATGTGGTCACATGGAGCCTGTGGTAGGAGGCTTGGTTTTCAGGAATGACCACACCTTGATGCTGTGTGATTGGGCAGTGGGTTAAGAGGGTGGTTACATTCTCTGAGCCAGGAGAAGACTATATAATCCCTGATTTGAGGCTTTGCTTTGGGGCTCACTTTGAGAAGTGTTGTGTGATTTGACCAGATGAGACTCTGGGAAGCCCTTGAGAGCCCCCCTGGCTTTGAAAACCCAGATGTTGATGCTTCCCTCTCTGGTAACTGTGATTTTGGTATTGATAATGGTTGGACAGTTTGGAAGCCTGTCTGTTTGATCTGTATACTCTGAAGTTCAGGGTGCTGACCTTTTTCCCCTGAACTAGGTAATATATGTTTGTTTGATTAAAGTAAGCTTGTTAACCCATTTTGAGTTGCTTTCCTTTACAAAAGCAGATCTAAGAACCTATATTGGCAGCTACCCTGGGGATGTTGGGGTGCTTGCTGCTACACCTGTCTCACACAAGGAAGTGAGCCTACTCCTTACCAAGGCTAACTCCTCTAACCTATACAAGTGGTCCCATTCCATCCTGTCTCTTCCAACAGATGCCCTCTTGGTCATCCTCACTCTGTCTTTGCATAGCCACTGGCATAAGTAGGAACTTAATAGATGTTTATTGATTGACTAATTGGATTAATCTAAGTGACTTAGATGAAAAGCTAAATCATAGAATCTTGAATTGAAATGGCCTTAGCAATCAAATCAAACTTCTTCACTTTGTAGGTAAGCAAGAGGAAAGCAGTTACTTGCCTACATCACACAAGAAGTAAGCAGAGCTGAGATTTGAAACAAGGTTCTCTGACTCCAGAGCCAGGCTCCTTCCTCTTGATCTTACCTCATGGCACTTGGTTTGCTTAGGTCCCAGGACCTCTGAGTTGGACAGGGCCTCACAGGCCATCTAGTCCAATCTGGATCTGAAAAGAAATCACATTCCCAACTGGTGGGGAAGAAGAAAGAAAAAGCAACAAGAAGAAGGGCAAGGAATGGAGTTGCCACCATGAGAGGTCTATCAGCAGAAGCTGGGTGATGACCTGTTTGGGGCTGCAGATTGTAGCAATCTCAGTTGGAAGGACCTCAGGAGCCAGCATCACTTCTGTCCTCATATAGGAAATCTTTTCTGCCACCCCAGGAGGGGGCAGCAAACCCATGCTCCCTCCACTTCTTTCTGTCTAAACAGACTTGTCATTCCTCCCTCACCCGTTCAGTTCGCTCTGCCTTCCTAATCTTTAGATCTTGATGAAGTTAAAGCCAGCCATATGACTTAATCTGCTGCTACTTCTTTGAGCATTTTCAATGTGTCGTTTAAAAAGTGATTCCAGGTAAAATAAGACATCCCCAAGGTCTAGAAATGAATGATGTCATTTCTAGATGGTGCAGTAGTTAAAGTGCTGGACCTGGAGTCAGGAAGACCTGAGTTCAAATCCCACCTCAGTAGCTATGTGACCCTGGGCAAGTTATTTGCCTTCTCTGGGCTTCAATCTCCTTACATTTAAAATGGGGGCAACAGCATCTCGTTCCCAGGATTGTTGTAAGGATCACATGAGATCAGACACAGAAAGTACTTTGTAATCCTTAAAGCATTCATTCTCGAAGTGTGGACCAGGGATTCCCAGGAGTTCTCAAGATCCTTTGGGGGAACTGTGAGGTCAAAACTATTTTCATAAAAGTATTAAAATGCTTTAATTTCTAATACAGTAAACATTGATACAAATGACCCACATGAACAAAAGCTTCTTAGGGAGCCTTCAATAAATTTTAAGATACAAAAGGAGCCCTGAGACCCAAAAGTCTGAGAATTACTCCCTTAAGGCATTACATAAATGCTAGCTATTATTTACTGAATGACTCCTGGGTACAGATACTTTCCTTTCATACTCATTTAGCCTTCCTGTCCATCCCAACCCCTATTCTACCATCGACAGAATATAAATGCTTACATTGCATCCAATACTGTAGCCTCCCATGAGGACACCTCCAGCATAAACAGACCATCACACCCTTGACCTCACTATCACCTCCATTCTACTTCCATGATAGAAAATTATGAAATTAATAATCTTTAATCAACAAATATTTATTAAGCATTTACTATGAGTTATAAACTGCTAGGCACTAGAAATACAAATATAGGGAATAAAATAATCTTTACTCATTCTCTCTCCTCTCTGTCATTCTCTCTCTCTTTGTCATTCTCTCTCTCCCTCTCCCTCTTATTCTCTCTCTCTCTCTCTCTCTCTCTCTCTCTCTCTCTCTCTCTCTCTCTCTCTCTTATCCCTACTCATATGTTACCTCTGTATCTATTAATAATCTCTACTTCTATTCTCTCTCTTTCCCTCCCTCCCCCCACCTCTCTGTTTCCCTCCTTCTCCCCCTCTCCTTCTCATCTCTATCTAGCTATTCATAATCTATACTCATGTTCTGGTTTATCTTCTAACGGGGGATACAACAAGAACATATTAAAATATAGATGGCATAAACATAAAGTTAACAACTACATGGGAGGAAATCTATGAGATGGAGCTAATGAAGGCATTCCAGGCATGGGAAACAGCCAGCACAAAGGCACAGAGATGGGAGATGGAGCACTGTAAAGGAGAAACAGGGAGAAAGGCAGTTTGGCTGGGCTGGGAAGGTAGGCTGGAATCAGTATGTGTCAGGCTTTAGAAGCTAAACAGAAGGGGGAGTTTACATTTAACCTAAAGGCACTAGGAAACCACCAGAGAGAGTTGAGTAGAGCAGTCTCCTGGTCAGATCAGAGCTTAAGCAAGGTGACTGTGGTTATAGTGTGGAGGATGGCCTTGAGTGAGAAGGGGCAGGAAGACCAACGAAGAGGCTGAGCCAGGCCAGAGGTAAAGCCTGAACTAAGGTGGCAGCTGGGTGAGGAGGGACAAGGAGCCAAATGTGAGAGGGTGTGAGGGTAGAAATGACAAAATTGCCAATCGTAAGGGAGTATGAGGAGTCAAAGATAATACCGAAAGGATGAAGCTAAGATGCTGGAAGGATAGCAATGACTGTAACAGAAACAGGGGTGTTTGGATGAATGGAAAGGCTTTGGGGATAACAGGATGAGTTCAACTTTAGATACATTTTTCTGTTTTCAAAATAAAATTTCATTCATGTCTTCTGTTTTTACATCTTCTAAATTGTCTCCTGCATCCTGTGTTCTCCTTTCCCCTCCCAGAGGGCTAATGCTCACAACAAAGAATATCTCTCCCTATGTCTCATTCTTCCCAAACCTGTGAGCTCAGTGTGCAAATCCCAATCTATCAATCCTGCTTGGGATTCATTTTCCTTTCTTCCCACTCTTGACCATACAATTCATCAATTCAAAGTTACATTGTCGTCTTCCCTTGAATCCATAGCACCTTCGTCCTCGCTCTACTCATTCCTTGCCAAACTTCAGCCAGTTCTGTCCCCCCTTCCCATTCTCATGCTGTGAAGAGAATTTGAAGAAGTCAGGCAACCTCACTACTTGGAAATACTACAATTCTGTAATCCAAATTCATATGGGCCCTCACTGCTGCACGGCAATCCTTTTACTCCTCCCTAATTGATTCTCTAACTCCCAGCAGCAGATGTTCCAAAACACCTCTTCTTTGCTTAAACCTCCCACTGCACCCTTTCCCCTTCCTCTCAGTAGATGAACTTGTCTCATCCTTTTCTGAGAAAAGAATTCATTTTCCATGAGTTCCCTAATCATTCCTTTTCTAGATCTCCAAATGCCCTGGCATCTTCCTCAATTCTTTCTTCTTTTCCTTTAGTCTCTGATGAAGGTGACCTTTCCTCTTCTCCTTAAATTCGTGATTCCACCTTTTCTCATCTCCTTCAAAAGACTGAAAACATAATCATTCCTCATCTCTACTCTTTATCTCTTGCTAGTAACTCATTCTCTGCTGCCTGAAAACACAAGCAGGTCTCTCCCATTCACGTAGAAAACTAGGTCTGGGCCCTGCCTCCACTACTACTTATCACCATAAGCTGGGCCTTAGTTTTCTCAGTAAAATGAGATCCTTTCCTGGCTCTAAATCCTAAACCTAGGCAACTTCAACATACCTGGATCTAGGCCTAAAGGTCAGTTCTGCCTCCAGTCTCAATCCAGGATTCAATGTAGGGGACAGAAGCAATCAGAATGGTTGGTTTCCCTTAAAGCCCTGTTCCCACACTGCCTGACCTGGCCATGAAGCTCCTATTTCTCCTCCATGTTATACTCTGTGGCAGAGGAAACCACAGACTGACAAACTGAGAGTTACAAGAGATATTAGAGCCTATTTCATGTAGCCTTCTCATTTTAGAGATAAGGAAATGAATACCAATCAATCAATATTTATTAAGCAGCTAATATGTGTCAGCACAATGTTAAGCACTGGATGGAAATTAGACTGAGTCACCCAAGGTCAAAAAGGTATTAAGTGAGACAAGCAGGATTTGAATCCAAGCCCCCTGTGTTCTTCCCAATGAACCATGTGACCTCTTACTTTACATATCCCCCTAGTAGCCAGCAAAGGCTATACAGCAAGCAGGCATGTAATCTAATCAGTGTTTGTTCACTGATGAAGCCCATTCACATACAAATTAGGTTAGACTGGATGCCAACTGAAGTCCTTTTCAATCATGGGATCCTGTTCATCTACTGGGGCTAGGGAAACATTCCAGACATTTGAGAAGAGTCGAGAGGGAGCAGGGAAAAATTTTGAGGACCAAAAGGAGCAAGGCATGAATTCCTTAGCCTCATATTTTCCCTCCATGTTCAAGAGAAGAATTAGGAAATGAGTTTACTGGAAAAACTGGAAAGAAGGCACTTGACCTAGAGTAGATGGTACCAGCTCTAAGATGGAGAGCCAGCACTAACTGTGGCTAAAACCTCTTTCTACCTCCCCCTTTCCCCTCTTTGGGTCTGCTCCTAACAATATTTTCCTTCTCTCACATTCTTATCCTGCCCTCTCTCCTCTCTGCCTTTTCTTACCCTTCTCTCATGTCTATAATGAATTTCTTCATCTTACCTTTAGTTCCTTTCTTCTTCGGATGAAGTCTTCCATGACCACTCCACAGTTTAAAATGATCTGTCCCTCCTCAAACTTCTTGTACTTTTCATTCCCATTCTCTTCTCCTAGACCTCCCCTCTGCACTTGTCACACTCTCTCCTATCACCAATATGAATGTATATGTCTTTCTCCTGCTCAACTAGAAGAGCCTTGAATGAAGGCCCACATTGAATCTTTGTCTTTATAGCACCTGACAGTAGTATGTACCTGATAAATATCTGTTGCATTACATTCATCTACTAATTTGCTCATGCCCAGTTTTTTGACAAGTAGGCATGCTACTTGTCTCTATTCCTCCTCTACAGCTCTAAAATAGGTACTCCTTGTTGAGTTGAGTAGTCGTGTCTGGCTCTTTATGACTCCCACACGGGGTTTTCTTGGCAAAGACACTAGAGCAGTTTACTATTTCCTTCTCCAGTTCATTTCACAGATGAGGAAATTGAGGCAAACAGGGTTAAGTGCCTTGCCCCAGATCACAGAACTAGTAAGTATCTGAGGCTGGATTCGAACTCAGGATTTTTGGACTTCAGGGCTGGCACTCTTTTCCACTGAGCCTAGTTACCCGATACGTACTCCTCTTCCCTTCTAAAACGTTGATGGTCACCATTTGGCAGCCTGTGGAAAGAAACAGCAAACCACTCTAGTATCTTTGCCAAAAAAAAAAAAAACCCCAAATGGGATCACAGAGTCAGTCACAAGTATGACAACTGAACAACAAAAATTTGGCAGCTAGCCCAAATGGGATTCATTCTGCTCTTCTAGAACATTTCTAGATATCAATTGCTTAAGAATCAACCTTGCTAAATTCAGAGATTCCTCATCAGAAGGCTGGTCAATGGGTAACAAATTTTTCTAGCTACAGCAACTCATGAAAACCAAGGTGTAGAAAGACTGTAATCTATATTTATGGAGTAAATACTCACTACCAATGAAATCATGGACCCTTGTATTACTGCTTTCTCACTAGTATAATTTTACTGTAAGACCAGAAACATTAATGTGGCTACCTTTTCATCCACTCTTAAAGCTCAGCTATAAGAGCTGTTAATCCACAATTGGGCTTCTTACTTACTCAGCAAATATGAACCTATCTGTCCTTGGAGTACACGGTGACAACTTAGAGAAAGGCGGCTCTTAACATTGGTACGTGTAAGCCTCCAAAACAGATGCCTGAGCAAAAGTCTACATTTCCCTGTGCAGGGGCTGGCCTATTCAACCAACCAAACCTCACCTCCCCACCCCCAGAAGCAACAAAAAGAATCTCACTGGACAGGGACGTTTGAAAAAGGGCATTTAGTCACCCCTGAAGTGCCATTAAGAA
This sequence comes from Gymnobelideus leadbeateri, assembly GCA_011680675.1. Taxonomy (NCBI): domain Eukaryota; kingdom Metazoa; phylum Chordata; class Mammalia; order Diprotodontia; family Petauridae; genus Gymnobelideus; species Gymnobelideus leadbeateri. The sequence continues at coordinate 172,627 of WOXC01001655.1, forward strand.
CTAACCCCCTGCTGACTGATTGAAGAGAGTGTCTATAGTCAGGGACCTCCTGACCCCACTTTCTACAGGAAATCAGGCAAATTTAAACCTCCATAATTTACTCAAGACTCTGACTCTTGCCAGAGAAAAGGCAAACAATGCTGGCAATTAACTGAGGCTGATTAAATCCCCATTACGGCAAGCAGGGCATGAAATCAGGAAGCTCAGCTCCCAGCAATGGAAGAAATCCAAACAGAGGAAGGCCATTTGTTGCAATTCTGCCTTGGGAAGCATGGAGAGAGAAAGTCCTGTTAAACCTGCTCATTCAAAGATGGAGAAGAGAAATCTATCACTGTAACAAAATGCTGACATTTAGCTAGAGAAAAAGCAAGTGTGCCACACCACTGTATGCTCCCCATCTCCCTACAAGTACACACACACACACACACACACACACACACACACACACACACACACACACACTCTGCTCCCCACCATTACAGCAAGTATTCATTTCAGAAGCTAAGACTGCTAGATTACTATCACATGACCCTGATCCATAATAGCCAGTTGTAAGAACCCAAAGCCGGCTTTTGAACAGCTGTCTCAATTTGCCAGCTCTGCCAGGCCCTGGTGTCCAACTAGGGTTGTAGAGCTAGCCCTGGGCTCTGAAGCTGAGAGGCCCAGGGGAGACCTGCTGGACACTGATCCAGACCAGAACCCTTCCAAAGCTGCAATCTTCTCTATGAAGCAGCAGGTTGGCTTATGGCACTCCTAAACCACTGGCAAGTGAAATTGTCCTGACTCCCATCATGATTCTATCTATTTTCTAGTAAATATTAGAGGTTGGAGATAGTAAAGTTAGTTCTAGAGTGGGCCTAACCAAATATTCTAGCCAAAGGGGCTACAGAATGAAAAGGGAAAGCTTCCCAATATGGTAAAAGAACAGCCTTTACTGAAAATACTCAAAATTGTGACTGTCATTTGTCTAGAATATTTTAAGAATGGTTTAATTTGAGGGCTATGCACACAGATCTGACAAACTTTTAAGTCCCTTTATTCCAAAAATAAGCCAAACCAAATACCATCAGACTTTGAGGAAACAAAGCTGAAATACAGGGTGATTCAGAGTCTTAACCCCTATAACTCACACCTACAGAGGGAATTTTTATGTCCTAATGTATAAATTTTTCTTGAAATAGGCAATACCAACTCACTAGATATTTGAGTAAAACACATTTGATTTAAATAGGGACATTCAAGAAAAACTAAGAGAAAAGTCACAGAAGAGAAGGGTGGAGGAGCAGACAGAAGACACTCCCCACTGCCCAGAAGCCAAACAGCTACTGGGAATGCAGAGCTCTACCTCCTCCTACCTTGGTGGAGAAGAGAATTTTTTGGTCATTTTAAAATATCAATTTCAACCTCAATGTGGTTTCAATTATGAATTACCAGACTCAAAAAAGCTTTGATTTATTCTATTTTGCTCCAATTATGCATGATGTGTTTCCACCAAAGACTTTGAGAAAGTATTTCATCATGCTTCCCATCCTGGAGTGGTCAAAGGGCAAAACCAAAGGAGTTAACCCTCCCATCTCTTCTCTAGGTTCTGCCACACTCAACTTCAATGAATGCAGATCAAGAACTTTGAAGTGAACTGGGCCAAGGAAGGGTTAAGCATTAGCATAATATTATTGAAGAGAATGAGGTGGATGTCCATTCTCCAAAATGGCGAGATGATATTTACGACTAATGGTCACTGGGAGTCTGGAGCAGGACAACGTAATGCAACCCACGTTTCCTTAACCATTAAACTTCAATGGCCCCAGCTTACCATAACACAGCAAGCTGCTCCGTATGTGCTGACTTGGAAAGCTAAAATTAGAGAGTCTTAAAGTTGTTTCCAAAGGTGCTCTCTTGGGAACAACAAGGGAGCAGAAACTATGGGAGCTGGAGTCTCTGAAGTCTATTCATTGTTCACTATATTTTTAGTTCATCTCATTTGTTGGTGGAATTCAGCTGGGATTCAAAAGCTAGACAATGGACGATCTGAGAAGAAACCCTGATTCTTATGCCAAGTTTACTGATCAATGCCCCAAAGTAGACTTCCCTAGCAGAGAAGGCCAAACCTCACTGACCTGGCCAGAAAAGAAGCCAAGAATGGAAGAAACCAAAGGCAGATTAATTTAACACTTCAGAACCAGATACATTTATATGAACCTGAAGAACCCACCAGCTCTTACAGGCAGCAGGACAAAATAGCAAGAGTCTGATTTGATTCTTGGGCTCAAATCTGCTACTTGCCAACCTCTGAAACTTTGAATTAAGCACTTCACTTCTTTATATGCCTCAGTTTCTTCAGCTGTTAAATGAGTCTTACTAGTTGAATGGAATATATCTGAGGGGAGAAGAAATCTCCATTCAGACCAATGTGCTAAATGTGAGCTATTGTATTTTTCACCTGCCCCAGAATTACAGATGAGGAAGTAGAGGCAAGTAGAGACCAGGTGACATTCCAAGTCATATAGCTAGAATCAAAATTCACAGAACTAGAGTTTCTGGCTTTCGTGTAATTTAGTCTATTGATCTTCACTCCTGAAAGCAGAACATATTTGACTGAATGCTGCTGCTATAATTTGGGTCCCATATTTTCTTTTGTTTTTCATTTTTTTACCTAGCAGTGAAGTTCGGGTCTGGTTAAATGCCCACCCCTCCTCACCTCTATAAAGCTGCTGCTGCCAGAAAGGGCTGAAACTGATTTATTTTCAGGTAGTAGAGGGGAAAGTTGACATTTTATCCTCTGACTCCAGGATGAAGCTTAGCCAGCAGTTTGCAGGAGCCTGTGGCTGGCTGCAGCTTCCACCCGAGGGATGGAAAAAAGCCAATTAGACGGCTCCGTGCAAAAGAAAAACCAAAAAGTTCTTGGAACAAGGAAAATGATGACTCCAAATGCTGATGCTTTTAATAATTCAAGTTATCTCAGACTACAAGTAATAAATGAAACTAACCCAATCTCTGCTAACCAGACTGCAGAAGGGTTTTTTAAAAAAAATATTATCTAACCAATAAGATGAATGAATATAACAAATTAGAGGGGAAAATATCACAGCATTGGACTGATATGTGGTCACTTGATATCTCCTAAGAGAACAACTGATTCATAATAAAAAAAAAAGATGTAGATTAATTTCTGAGAACAATGTTCACACACACACACACACACACACACACACACAAACACAAAAGTCAGCCCAACCTTTAAGTGTTAGAAAATCTCCAAAAGAAAGTTTTATTGGAAAAATTAATGTCCAGTTTGACCAAAACAGACAAGCCTGTTCTCTAATCTAACCAGAAGTAAGATTTTTCAGGAATATGAACACAGGTTTGCAATACTATATCTCATAGGAGAGATAAAATAAATTTATGAGTTCACTTGACTATACCATGTATGAAATGCTCTTTCAGTCTGACAAAGGAGGCCCTTTCCTTTCCCTGATCGGGGTAGGGGAGTGCTTACTGGCAGTCCAACTAGAGGTAGAAATCTGCTGTAGTGTAGATGAAGAGCTTACAGCTCAGTGAAAATGACCTCTCTTGGCAATGATTAAACCAGTTTCAAGCATGCATGCTTGAAACAACAAGGCAGTCATGACCAATTAAGTCAAAATATTTTTTTAGGTTTGGACCTAAGAGACTTTACCATCTTCAATTAAAATTGAATCTTTTGGACTTTAGAGCTAGAGTGGACCTTTAAATATCATCCTGTCCAACCTCCTCAAATGGAAAACAGGGAACCAGAAATCTATAGTTACAATGACTTATTCATTGAAGCATTTGCTTTAAAATATGTCAAGACTTATTGTCCATCCATTTGACCATGCTAAAAGTATGTTAACTTATAATATATAGATATTCATTGCTCCAAATGTATTCATCCTATTAAGTTTTGATTTCAGATGCCACTCAGCCTCTTAATATTTGTTATTGTTCAGTCCTTTACCTTGTAACTAGTTCTTCATGATCCCGTTTACATTTTACAGATGTAAACTGTAACTCATTTTACAGATGAGAAACTGAGGCAAACAGGGTGAAGTGATTTGCCCAGGGTCACACAGTTAATAAGTGTCTGGGATCAAATTAGAATTCAAGAAGATAAGTCTTCCTGACTCCAGATCTGGCATTCTGTGCACTGTACCACCTGGCTGCCCTCTCTTAATATATGTAGCCTCAGTTACCTTCTTAATATCTTTATACTGGATATGGCTTGTCTAGAGAAGACCAAGTTATTACCTTCATTCACTGGTTCAATCTGACCTGTTGATTCAAGCTAAAATCTTACAACACCTATCCTTTCTTGTCATACATTTAAGAGCTTTATACTTATCAAGTCCAAAAATATAATGATATTGGTAGAGAAAATTTCCATAAGATAAAGTTGCTATTTAATTCCCCCCTCCCACAAGGAGAGCCTTGGAACTTGATGTCATCCATGAATATTAAATGATTAACTGGATGTTTTGATATGACTTCCTCTGATCTGATAGTCAGGCTCCAATGTATTCAGGATGATGATAGTTTGCTTAAAACTAGGCAGAACCACAGCAGGTTTAAAATGTTTCCCTAGAAGATGTCATGTTTAATTCCAATTTTTCTTGATGCTATGGTGTTGGTGTCAAGTTCTAAATAAAAAATAGTTTTCCATGTAGGCATCAAATATTTCAGCATTCTCATAATTCTTGGGTCTATTTTATATATTTTCAATACATAAACAATGCATGAGTGCAGAACTCAGTTAAAAGCTTTTTGGTAATCAGTAGTGGAATGTAAGTATTATAGCATTTTGGGGTGGCTTATTCAATAACCACTGAATTGGCAATGTTTTTTACACCCTCGGGACTTTGGGGGCAACCTTTTAGCCCCACAGCCAATTTATTGTTTTCTTATACATATTAATTGGTCTTTTTTATAATACAAGTTATGAATACTTTGTACTGAATATATAAATACATAACTGACCTATATTTGGAGGTGTCATTGGTATTTTCCTCTTTAGAATAAACATGTGATGCTTTCTCTTAAGAAAGGGGGGAAAAGGCTTCCATCTTGAAATTCATGTGTTGCTGTCAAGTGTCTAAGTCAATAATTATGGCTTATATATTCAATCGATACACATCCAGTTTTGCAGAGAGGACAGAAATTGTTTTATTATTAATCTTCATAATGATACACAAACTGTTTCACATTTTATTCAGCTTGGACTTGCATTGTACTGGGGTCTCTTTCCACCATCTCGACGACCAGAAATCTCTCACATTCTCCTTGTCTGGGGGTCTTGCTTCTCAAGCTTCCACTGTGTCATTTCTGACTGATGACAAATAGTTGAGTTTGTTCTCCGTGCTGCTTTGACACCTTGGATCATCTTATTACTCTTTCAGTTTTCACTTTCAACTGCTAATGGCATCAAGAATTTCTGCCTATTTTCCAGATTCCAATCCAAATAATTCTTTTTAATATGCCCTTTCACCAGGTGTTTGAGGTTTCTATTATTCACATTGGATAGATATTAGTATAATCTTCCAGTTTCTTTCTGTAGGTCTTCAATAGTTTTCTCGAGCTGATTCTGTTAGGGTGATATTTCATGCTGTTGGTTACAGCAAATGGAGGAGTTTTGAATGCTGTAGATAAGTTCACTTTCTTTGGCAACATACTTTCCAGGGACATACACATTGATGATGAAATTTACACATGCATTGCCAGAGCTAGCTCAGTGTTTGGGGGGCTCCAAAGGAAAGCGCAGGAGAGAAGAGGTATTAGATTGACTGCCAAACTGAAGGTCTATAGTTATTATGCTGACGTCATTGTTAAGTGCCTGTGAAACCTGGACAGTCTGCCAGCACCATGCCAGGAAACAGAATCACTTCCACTTGAATTGCCTTAGGAAGATTCTGAAGATCACCTGGCAAGATAAGGAACCAGACACTGAGGTCAAGCATTCAAGCTCTGCTTCAGAGAGCAGAACTCTGATGCACTGGCCGAGTTGTTTAAATGCCAAACATACACTTGCCAAAAAGACTACTTTATGGAGAACTCACACAGAGCAAGCATTCACATGGTGGTCAGAAAAAGTGATACAAGGACCCTCTCAAGGTCTCTCTTAAGAATTCTGGAACTGTAGCAGGCATTGTGTCCAGGTCCTAAAGTGTTCCTATACTCTTTTAGCATAGAAATACTATGGCAAGAAATTCAAGGCCTTAAAATTAAATGTTTCAAATAAATATAAATACTATTATTAATACTCTTTTGCATGTAATTGGGAGATAAGATGTGCAGGCATTGGGACACAGAGATTCACCTTGCCCTAATGGTAAAGTTGAAGGGGGAATGGGAGAAGATAATGGGAGAGAGCAGATTGGAGGAAGCGATATCTTGTGGGACTGCTATTCTGGTAGGGTGGGTAGGGGAAAAACGGGGGAAAAAATTGTAACCCAAAATCTGCCGGAAATGAATGATGTAAAACAGAAGTTAATAAAGCATTTGTTTAAACAACAACAACAACAACAAAGAAATACTATAGCAAGGGAGGATGCAATTTTATGATATTTATAGTAGATAAAAGCTTTTTAAAATTATCCGCTCCTGTTATAGGTGGTCTATTCACTGGATTTGTGATGTCAAATAAACAAAAACAGACTCCTACACATTTTAAATACGCCCATCTCCTTTGCAAAATCAGTTGAGACACAGATGTTATTTTTGCCATTGCTTTCATTGAGTAGCACCTCCAAAATTCTTTCAAAGTATAGATTTTCAATGTTTTCAGGTTCTCTAGATTTAAAAAATTCCTCAATTCCAGCCCTTATATAATTTCATCTGGGTTTAGAAATGACATGATTTCTCATGATTGCCCTGCACCGATAACAGTCGCGATTACATAATGCTTCATGGTTTGCAAAGCACTTTAAATATGTAATATCATTTGATTCTCACAAAAAATTGGTGAGGAAGGTGCTATAATTATTCCTATTTTACAGATGAATAAATTGATGCTAAGAGAGGTTAAATGACTTTGTCCAGGGTCACACAGCTAGTAAGTGTTGAGGCAAGATTTGAAGTCAGGTCTTCCTGACTCTAAGAACAACTCTCTAACCACTATGCAACCTAGCTGCCTAAAATAATCCAAGGTACACTGTTGTATAACTTGAAACTCCATGTATAATTGACAAGAAGCAGTATGAGGTTGTGGCCTATTGCTGGTGGAATCTGTCACTGATTTTAGATTGTAATAACACAGTCCTGGCAGATGATGAAAGCATTCCAACGTGTGCTCTACCTTGTGTACACTCACAACGTGCCCCCTTTAGCGTCAGCATCATTTGCACCAAAGCACTTTAAGCAAGTGAGGTCCTCAGGCTTCTGATTTGTCCTAAGCTGCCATAAGAGGCTTGGGGCAGAGAGTGCTCTCTGTAATAACCCAAGCTGGTACACCCTTACTTTACCATTATCTCTTCCAAGAAATGAGGCTTTGAAAAGATTCCCATTCTTGGTGTTATCTTTTCATTCTTCTGATCTTTTTCAAAGGGGCCCAGATTAAAAACGCTCCTCAGACAAAATGCCATCCTGTTACCATTCCTTTAAAAATCCTTACCTGATCTGGCCATGCCCAGGTCAGGGGCTGTCCGCAGCCTTTTTTGTTTCCTCAGCATTGGGCACAGTGCCTGGCACAGGGTGGGCACTTAATAAATATTTATGACTGAATAAGAATTTGACACTTATCAAGTCCAAAGAATATTTTGATATCATTGGAGAAAGACTCAACACAATGAAGTTGTTTAATTTGCTTTTCAGTGGAGTCATAAAGCTTGATGTCATCCACACATACTGAGGGGTTAATTAGAAGCTCTGGTTCAACTCCCTCCTTAATCTGGAAGCTATATTTCATTCTAATTAGGAGATATGATAAGGGATTTAAGACTTGGCAGGACCATAATGGGATTAAACTCTCTTCCTGAAATATAAATTTTTTATGAATTGTTTATGACACTTTGTTAGTGGCATGTTTTAAATAGAGAACAGTTTTTCCTCTGAACATCAAATACTCTAGAAGTCTCACTATATGTGGTGTTGTTTTCTAGATCTGCAGCATATAACTAAACCACAGTAAGGAATGGAACCACGGCAAGGAATCAGACATGAAAATCAACAAAGCAAAAATCAACATCTATGCTATGGCACTTGCAAACAGACTGGTCAATAATTATTGATACAATTGCAAATTTCTCTTTCTACTGGCCCCTAAGACTCTGGGACACACCCTTTTTGCTTCACAGACAACAGATTATTTTCTTAAGTACATTTTTTTTTCATGTTGATGCTGCAAATACTTTGTACAAAAAAATTCAGTGGATATGAAGGGATCATTAATATTCCCATCATTTGGTAAAAATAGCTAAGCAATGCCTCCTGTTAAGAGAAGGTGGGGGGTGGCTAGGTGGCGCAGTGAGTAGCGTCGGCCCTGGAGTCAGAAGGACCTGAGTTCGGATCCGGCCTCAGACACTTAGTGCACACACAAACAAAAACCTAGCTGTGTGACCTTGGGCGAGTTACTTAACCCCAATTGCCCTCCAAAAAGCCAAAAAAAAAAAAGAGAAGGTGGAATGAGGCCTATGTCTGAGGGTGAGCCTGGAAAGTGCCTTGCTAGTAATTCATGAGTCACTGTGAAGCTTTCAAGCCAATAATTTTGGGCCTCAGCTGGCCCTGCTACAATTTTGCAGAGGCTAAAACATCAATAAGCTCCTTTGATGTAACTATCGTGTTGTTCCCTATATTAATGACATAAAGCTGATTTAATCCAACCTGCCTCATTAGGTTGGACTTCTAGGGTCCATAGAGATGAACAACGTTTATCACACCCTCCTTCTTTCTGTCTTGCCCTGGATTCCTTTACTTCTCAAACCTCTGTGGTGAAGCTTTGTGGCTGATGTTTGTTTCCTTCATTCTTTGCAAAGCTTGGGATCCTTGAATCATCTTAACCTTTTAATTTTTGTTTCCAATTACTGATTATGGAGATCTCAAATTTCCAATATGCTTTATTCTACAATCTTCCAATGTCTTTCCACACATCTTCAATAGTTCTTTCAAGTCGGTTGTGCCAGATAGTGCATGATGTCTGTCACTATGCACACTCCTTGATGCTTCCACCTGTCCTCCTATGATCTTTACCTAGCAACAGCTGCCATCTGTACTGCCATGCAGGCCCTGAAATGGTTCTACACTTACTGTCAAATAGTACTGTTCATGATGCTTATAGCAGATATTTTTCCTGAATGACTCTGTTTTGGTATAATTTGTTCTGTTACTAATATTCATACTATCAAACTCAAAAAGGATCTTTTGAAATTCCAGTCTAAGTATGCCTATCTCCTTTTCAAAATTACTAGAAAACAGTCCCATTTTTTGTGATCTATTTTATTATTAGATGAAACTTCTGGAATCTGCACTAAGTAAATATATTTAGTGAACTTGGGAGGTCAATTTTTTTCTCTCCAGATTTTAGTAACTCCTCAATTTTATCTCTTGTTTCATCTAATCTAGGCCTAGAGATACACTTACTTTTTTACAATTGCCCTACATTAGTAAGCAATACATTGCCATATGACTTGATGCTAAGGATAACATGGGGGGAAAAAGTAATATAAAGTCATTTTTTATAACTGGTTATATGCTTCCAATTTTTTTAAAGATATAGTATTATCTCATAATAAAAGTGTTCATGTCTTCAGTCCATTTCAGTGCTCTCATGGTTTGCCTGCTTTAGAGGTTGGCACCATTGGCACTAAGATACATGCAGGAAGGGGGCATTGGCATTATTATTTTGGCTGTTTTGTTTAGAGCTAGTACGGCATGATAGAAACCTAGCCTTGGAATCAAGAAGACAAGTTCAAGCCACAACCCTGTGTGACCTTGGGCAAATTATTGAACATCTTAACACCCTCAAGCAGCTCTCTAGAAGTAGAAAGTTCTTCAGGAGTTTCTGATCGGCAAGAGAAGATGGAATTTCCTCCCCAGGAATCTTCTATGCAAGTGAAAGCACTTTGGTCTTCTCTTGACCAAAAAATTTAAAAAACCATCACCATGATTATTATATATAGTCTTATCCACAACTCATAAATGACTTAGGCAAGGAAATGAGGTATTCCAATACACAGAGAAGGCTTGGCAAACTTGTTAAGTTGGCTGCATTCTGTTCCTTATGTAAACATTCAGACCCATTTGGAATTAACACTAATCTGTCTAAATTCTACGAATATATTTCCCAAACCTAAGTAGTGGGATGAAGAAGATGGTGTTAGCAAGTTAATCAAGATTCCAAAATAACTGAGTACGAGAAAAGTATCCCACACAGCCTAGAAGTGAAGGGAAATAAGTTGTAAAAGACTCTGAAATTTTTAGCTTCTCAACACAATATTCTATGGATCTGAAGAGGAGCTCATGGGCCTCATAGCTATGAATAACTGGTAAGGACCTGTAGACAAATACTATTTAAAGCTGCAGGACACAGCCACCATCTCAAGAAATAAGGATCACTATTTGGGCATCTTAACAGAGAAAACCCCAGGTTCCATACAGATGTATCAGAAGAAGGTGAAGTTTGGGCAGCCTATTCTATACCTGTTGCTGTTGCTGTCAAGTCATTTCAGTTGTGTCCAAGCCTCTGTGACCCCATTTTAGGGGTTTCTTGGCAAAAAGATACTGGAGTAGCTTGCCATTTCCTTCTCCAGCTCATTTTACAGAAAAATGAGGCAAAATGGTCTAAATGACTTGCCCAGGATCATAAGCTAGTAAGTGTAAGAGGCCAGATTTGAACTCATGAAGATGAAGTCTACCTGAATCCAAGCCCATTACTCTATCCACTGCACCACTTAGCCACCTATTCTATACCTAACATAGTTCTAAGCCCATCATATCCTAATTCAGAGGTCTAGAGTAAATAAGTAGAATTCTAAGGGGTAGAGAGGAAGTGCTTTAAAGCTGACCAATTAGGGAGTCAGGACACAATAATGAATCACTGAGTTACCTGCTAAGTAATGGCAAGCATATTCACAGCTCTCCCTTCCACTCTTTTTGGGGATAGGCTGCCATCAGACTGATCTTAGCTTTACATCCTGTGCCCCCATGTGGCAACTCATGTCCCTCCCTCTTGCTTAGAATGTTAGAGTTGGAAGGCACTCTATTTGAAAAGGTGTCAAATGGCCTGCAAAACTTCCAGTGGCCAAATGGGATTAAAACATAATTGGGAAATGTTTAACAAAACAAATAAAATACAATATAGCATAGATAATGTTAATTAGTGGTTTTCTAAGTCAATATGCAGCCTTCAGGGACCCATTTCTATTTCAGTTTGACACCACTGCTTTAGAAGTCATCAAATTCAAGAATGAAACCCCACTATATACAAAGTGCTTGAAAAGTAATTATTCTGTCCCTTCGATTAGAACTTCTTGATATTAGAAATGATGTCATTTTTCCTCCTTCTATCCCTTGAACCTAAAACACAATTCCTTGAAGGTAGTACAGGCTTAATAAATATTTGTTTAATTAAATTTTTCAAGTCCCTTCAAATAAGAGAAGCAATAAACTTGGGGGTAAATGGAATGCTGGCTTGATCTTGAGTAATGTAAAGAATGAGAAGGCATCCAGTGGTATGTGATGCAGGTAAATAGGAAACTGACCTGCTTCGGGCAAGGAAAAAGGATCACATTTCTGGACTGTACTTATGTAAAACCAGTGACCTACTCCATCATGGTATACACACTGGAGTCTTAATCAATCACTTTAAAGTGAAAGACAAGCATGGCCCACTCCTCCCCCTACTATGAATAAATTTGGAGAAGGTGAAGAATTCATGACAGCGCCTCTCTGAAAAGCAGGCCAGACTGTAATTTACTAAGGTCTATACTCACTCCTACCCCTAAGAGTCTGATATTGTAAATGAGTTGTAGTCTAGAGGGAAAACTCCCCTACAGACTGGCCTCACCGTGATCTTGCTTACTGTAGGTGAAATATTTCTCAAGGTAAGAAAAAAGCCAGTTGCAAATAAATTATGCTACTTAGGCCTCTTGTCAGTTGCTTTAACTGAACAATGGCTGAAATACACAAGATGGAGCTTTAAATCAGGGCCCTCTTCACATAAGCCTGAGAGGAAAGATAAAGACCAGTTCATCCCCAGCTGCAAGAGCTCTTTAGGAAGGAATTAGAAAAAGAAACAGAATGCTTCCCATTGCTGGTCTGTATTGCTTCCAGCAATCTTAAAGCTGCTCTGAGAATTGCCACAGGTCAGAAATCTGACCTTTTGGTCCAAGACTAAGACTTTGCCTCTTTCCCTCCCTCTCTTCTGAGCCAAGATTCTTCTGATGGGCAGAGAACAGGTCCTTGCCCCTTGTTCTCTTTAAACAGCTTGTAGTACTTTGTGCAGACGCCCAGAAGAAAGTGGCCCTATCTCCACCCTGTCTGTATTGTGGCCATGCCAATCCTACCTGACTGTGGGACAAATGGGCAGTCTTCATTGTCTGGCCCTAGATTGGCAGCACCCCATTAGGATGCTTTCAAACATAGGCCTTAGCCCCTCAAAGTTGCCTAGATCCCTATCAGCTTCCAGCTGGTTTTTTCACTGCCCCTTCACCCCAAGCACCTTTCTTTCTTGTCCAAATTAAGTTGGGCTATCAGTGGGTGTGGGTCAGCTTTTCAGAATCTGCTCTCCCAGAATTCCTCTGTGTCACCTTTCAGTTTCTCTGAACTGCTTAAAGGATGGCACCTGGTGCATGAATCCCCTTTCCAATAGCACTGCCAAGTCAGCCAGTCTGTAAGGGATAGTTTTTGGTGTTGAAATTCTTCTCGGGGCGGCTAGGTGGCGCAGTGAGTAGAGCATCGGCCCTGGAGTCAGAAGGACCTGAGTTCGGATCCGGCCTCAGACACTTAACCCACACAAACAAAAACCTAGCCGTGTGACCTTGGGCAAGTTACTTAACCCCAATTGGCCTAAAGGGGCGGCTAGGTGTGGTGCAGTGAGTAAGAGCACCAGCCTCGGAGTTGGGATGACCCGAGATCAAATCCGGCCTCAGAAAATGAGCGCCCACACATAAATAATGACTAGCCGTGTAACCTTGAGCAAGTCACTTAACCCCAATTGCTTAAAAAAAAAAAAAAGAAATTCTTCTCGAATTGGAAGATGCCATCACTATTTCAATACTCCAAGGACTTATCATTTCATCAGCATGGGTACTCTCTTTACCAACAAAACTTGCTATCTCCCTTAGTTTTTAAGAGCTACTGCTGTTGAAAATTCATCACCTTGTGGCTAAATTGGTATCACACCTCCCCGAACTAAGCTAGTTTGGTTCTTCAGTCAATAGACACTCAGGCTGTTACAGGACCCACACCAAAGTCAAAGTCTTATTAATTCAGTAGGACTAGACAGAATTTTTGTTCTACTATATAGCCTCCAAAAACCCAGGATTTCTTCCATACTACAGTGAGGCACAAGAGTGAACTTTAGTGGTCATATTAATAGTAAAAGCAGCTCACATTTATAAAGAATTTCAAAGTTTATAAAAGATTAAGAATATGGCCTTTTACAAAAGTTGGATGATGGATTCATGCTTTGAATAGATGATCTCTGAGATGGTAAGAGCATATTAATTTCTGCCATTCTAAAGGACAATAACTGACAAACAGGACAAAATCAATCCTGGCCTCCAGGCACCACACTTCCCTACTGAGAATGACTTTAAGATAAAGAGGCATGGCATCCCTGCACGGAATGCTTTTCAACCATTTACAGAACCATTTTCAGGCTTGTGAGTGTTCTGAATTGCCAACACAAAGCCAGTGCTTTGGCATCCAGTCCAATCCCATTCTGTTCCCCTGTCCATCCTCCAAATAACAGAATGATATTCTGGGTTCTTGCAAGATGTATAAAACCTCATAAACTCGTACTTGAATGTTTTGTTTTGTTTTAATTCTTCTCAGAACAGCACTGGTCATTTATCAGGAACAAAGTTTGCCCATCGAATTGTTTTCTTTTGAAAACTACAATCTAAGTAACCAATACTTGCAAACAAAGCACTTTCAATATTGCCTAGTCCTTACAGGAGGACTATTTTAGAGGGGTACCTGCATTCACTTACAACAGCTGGAGGATCATTCCACTCTTCATAAGAGATGGCAGCATATGGGTAGATCCGGTCATTGATGATCTGAAGGGTAGCCATAGCAATAGATTTCATTGACTGGAAGTAGGCTTCCCAGAACCATCTTGCCTGCAAGAGAAAATAACCGATACTGAAAGACCACAGAGAATGCTTCACCCGGCAAGAAGGGAGCCAGGTCTTTCTCCCTCTTTGTGGCTCTCCCACCCTTTTGTTTGACCCCTCCTAGGCTTGTGCACTTCCCACTGGAGCATTTGCTCTGGCTATCTGCGTGGGCGCTTGTCTTGTTTACTGCCTGAATCCTTAGCTTGCTCTGTCTCTCTCAGCTCTTGCCCTTATATGAGGGTACTTCAACATCTACACGGAGGCTCTGTCAAACTCCCTTTGTTGTTTTCTTGTTTCACTTGTGTCCAAATCTTCCCTTATCCCCCTTTTTTGGGGTGGGGGTTCTTGGCAGAAATACTGGCGTGGGTTGCCATTTCCTTCTCCAGCTCGCTTTTACAGTTAAATTCTCTAACCTCCCTAAATCCAATGATGTGTTCCTTCCCTCTCTCTCAGGGTCACACCGTGGATCTTAGCATGGAGTTCCCCTTCTTTAATCAAAAACACTAACATTGCTTTCTCTGACTCTAGCCTCCCATCATAACATCTCTCCTTAGGCCTTATCCCTCCTAAGTCTATTTCTTGTCTTCATTCAGATCTTGAATCCCTCCACACCTCAGTTCTTTCTAAGTCTTTTGACTTCACTTTGCTCTCTTCCAAGTCTTGACTCTATAGTTAGCCAATTTAATTCCACAGTCATCAAATGTCAAATCCTTTATTCCCTCATCTGATCATGGCTCCTCTTTTGCCAAACCCCAGTCCTAGATTACGCCCACCATCTGCCTCCTCCTCTGTAACTCACATGCTGATTAATGGAGCTGGAGGAAGTCACACAACCATGTTGAATGGGTATACTATAAATTCATGTTATCCAGCTTCAACTGGGCCCTCCTTGGAGGAAGGCAATCCTTATATTCTTCCCTAATTGGTTCCCTATTTCACTCCCCTTAAAGACTCTTTCAAACCTCTTCTCTTCTCAAGTTTTCCATACTTCCTTCTCCCCCTACTTTTCTAGCTGAGAACTATACCTCTTGCTTTGCTAAGAAAAATAAGGCCCTTTGACATGAGCTTCCTCTTCTACCCTTCTCTTCAACTCAACCCCTCTCAATATCTTCCTAGTATTTTCTCCCTTCCCTCATCTCTAATAACAAGATGACCCTTCTTGCCAAGGCCAACTACTCTATCTGTGCTTTTGATCACATCTCTACCATCTTCTCAAGCAGACTGCCTCTTCATCCCCTCATCCTCGTTCTGATCTTCAATCTCTAATGGTACCTATTTTCCACAGTCTTAAAAAAATCTTCACTATTCCCTATGATCTCCTTATGCTACTGTCCTGGATCTCTGTCCTTCCTTTCTGAGCAAACTCCCGGAAGCTTTCTACCCTATTTTGTTCCATTCACTTTCTCTCCTCTCTCGCTCTCTCCTGAAACTTTTGCAATCTGATTTACAACCTCATCACTTAACTCAAACTCTTTTCTCCAAAGTTATCAATGATCTCTTAAGTGACACACTGGATAGATTTTTCTCAGTCTTCATCTTACTTGACCAAGGTTGACCACCCTCTCTTCCTGGATACTCTCTCCTCTCCAGGTTTTTATGACATTACTTTCTCGGTTCTTCTCCTAGTTGTCTAATTGCTTCTTTCTCAGTCTTCTTTGCTGGTTCACCATCCACATTACATTCCCCAACTATGGATTGCTCTAGCCTTCCTAGGAATAGCTAAGGACGGCTAGGTGGCACAGTAGATGGGGCACTGGACCTGGAGTCAAGGAGACTCAACTTCCTGAGTTCAAATCTGGCCTCAGACAGTTACAGCGTGACCCTGGGCAAGTCACTTAACCCTGTTTGCCTCAGTTTCCCCATCTATAAAGTGAACTGGAAAAGGAAATAACAAACCACTCTAGTATCTTTGTCAGGGAAACCCCAAAATGGTGTCACAAAGTCACTTCACCCTGTTTGCCTCAGTTCCTCATTTGTAAAATGAGCTGGAGAAGAAAATGGCAAACCACTGCAGTCTCTTTTCCAAGAAATCCCCAAAATGGCTGAAAGCAACTGAACATACACCCCTCTTGTCCTCTCTATACTCTCTCTCTCTCCTGGTCACAACATTAGCTCCCAAGAGTTTAATTATTATCTCCATGTAGATGACTTATAGACATATCTATCCATATCCACTCTCTCTGCTGACTTTCAGTCTCCATTCTCCAATAACTGCCTATTGGACATTTCAAACTAGATGTCCCAGAGACAACTTAAACTCAACATTTCTGACACCAAAACAATCCTTCTTCCAAACTTCTCCATTCCCATCAAAGGTTTATTGCATTCTTCCAGTCTCTAAGATTTGTAACTTTGATATTCCCTTCACATATTCAATTAGCTGCCCAATCCTGCCACTCCTACCTTCACAACATTTCTTATTCTCTCCTCACTTAATGTGAACATGGCCTTTGCCACTTCTTATGGCAACATCCTCCTGATTGGTCTCTCCACATCAAGTCTCTCCTTACTCTGGTTGTAGCCGCAACAACACTAGCATCCCTAGAATGGCTACTAACACAGGCTCTTAGGTCTGCTTTACTAGGAAAGAAAGCTGTTCAAGGAGTCAACAATTTTTTTAAAATTACATTCACTAGTTCAGGGGAAAAGTCAGCACCCTGACCTTCAGAGAAAATACAAGCAGAGAGATAAAGACCAACAGACAGGGCTCTGACTGCCTGAATCAACTCTATACTTACATACATCCCTGGATTGAAGGAGCCTTTACATCTGAGCAGTCAGGGAGCTCTGAACATACCCCACTCCAGAATCACAAGATCCTTCTATTAAGTGGGCCCCCAAAGTAAAATACCAACTTAAAGTATATATACACTTCTCAGAGCCAGAAGGCATCATAACCCTCAAGACTCAGTGCCTAATTAGAAATTAGCAAAAGGTGTGAAAGCCTTCCCACAAGAAAGCCTCCCCTAGCAAGCCTCCCTTAATGGGCTTCCTGTGAGGGCTATCAATGGGCAGGGAAGATCTTAGTCTATCCTATACACATTACCAAAGAGATTTTCCTTAGATTCATCTCTGACCATACCACTCCCCTGCTCTAGTGGGCTCCTATCACCTCTAGTTTAAAATATTGACTCCTCTGTTTATTTTTAAAAGCTCTTCATAATCCAGTCTCAGCCTATCATGCCAGACTCAGTGAGCATCACTCCCCTCCTCCATGTTCCGCAATACAGCCAAACAGCCTTCTCTGCTCCTTACATATAGCACCAAACTCCCATCTACATGTCTTTGCCCTAAATGTACTTTCTCCTTACTCTGACTTCCTAGAATCTCTCTTTTGCCTCAAGATACAGCTCAAGTACCAATCCTACATGAAGCCTTTCCTGATTCCTCCCTCCATCTATCTTGTAATGCATTTACATTCATGCTCTTTATATTTATTTTTCTATATACTGCATTAGAATATAAGCTCATTGTGAGTAGGATTTCTTTCACTCTTGGCATTTGTATATCTAGAGCGGTGCCCAGTGCCTGACACATAGAACAAGTACTTACGCAACTGACTGACTGATGCATGGTATCTCCTGTGCAGTTCTTGAGTGGTGAGATGCCACAGCCCTCTCACAACCACTCTGGGTCCCTCCATTGTCCCTTTGGGTCACCCTCAGACTACAAACATACACCAGGTGATTTCACAGCCATAGAGCAGCTCTGGGAGATGATTTGCTCTATCTCTGACAGCTGAAACAACCTGTCTAAATCTGTTCAATTTTATACTGCTTTTCTTTTTTCTTTGCCTGTGAATTTCAAATCTGCAAAAGAAGATAGCTCCTTAAACTTTACTGCTCAGCCAATTTCCCAAGGAGGTCAAAGATGCAGGAAAGTCCCCTATACACCAAAATAGCACCTTGACTGAGGAATGAATGATTAATCACATTCTCATATGAATGGGATCAAATACTGAAGTCCAATAAAAACAATGAGTAAAAAATTCTGGAAGACAAGAGAAATTGTTAGGAACTAATGCAGAATGAAGTGAAGAGTGTTAGTATAATCTACAGGATGACTACAATAATAGAAAAGAAAGAAACCCAGAATGCCATCAGAATGACAGTGCAATCATGCAGGGAGTGACCAAGCACACGCTTAGCAGACTGACAATGAAGCATGTCTCCTTACTCTCAAGAGAAAGGTGGTCATCTTTAAATACACAGCCAGGATATTTCCCTGGTTTTTTTGGCTGTACTTTTTTTGTTGTGAGAGAAGATTCAAATGGTGCCCCAGAGAGTGAAAGGGGGATATGGTTTAAGGAGGCTATAGGAAATGACAATGATGTTTAAAGCACATCAATAAAACATTTTTAAAAGAGCATTTGTGTTTAAAAGATGGGATTCATGTTTAAATGATGAACCTTTGTTTCAGGGAGAAGCTTGAGGTCATCAAAAATACTTCTCAATTTTCCAAAGGCAAGCCAACCCACTGTCTTCCTCTTAATTAATTCTGGATCCAGTTCAGTGCCCATTTGCAATGTTTGTCCAAGATCAGTGCAATGATGAACCAATTCTATGGGTATCCATTGCAAGTCTAGTGTAGACAATAGGCATACACTATATAAATATGTCCATGGAAACCCATTCAAACACAATACATTATTAAACATGAGTCACAGAATATGCTCAATTAAGAACTGCTGCATTTATTATTATTAATGAATATAATAAAATAATTTGTGCCATTGTGTTATTTAGCTCATCCTTCCACAGTGTCTTGATTTACAAAGTGCTTTCCTAACAATGGATCTGAAGCAATACCAGAGGCAGTTCCTTCCTTTTCAAGAGATCATACAACCTACACTCCAGTGTCATGCTCCAAAAAACCAAAATGAACCCAAGCATTAAGTGTTTTTTTTTTTTAATCTAAGTTAAGAAGCTTTGGCTAAATATGCCAAAGTTCTGTGCCCATAGCTAATCCATGGAGGAGACAGAAGCTCTTAGAGTTGGTAGGAAAAAGCATGTGGTAACCAATCCACCTAGAACATTAGCCAAAAAGTGCAGCTAGAGAATATGGCTTCAAAGTCAAGATGCCTCAAATCATCCAAGCCTGTCCACCCATCCTCAGCCCCCATAGGAAAGGAAGCCTGCTTTGCCAAGAATCACAGCTCAAGTGTTTTAGCCTGGGGTTAAGTGAACTTCCCAGATTAAATTGCTTCTGCAGCTCCTCAGTAACAACTTGATATGTCCATAAGGCATTTTAATTTATAGTTTCTCAAGGACTCTAGGGCAGCAATTTGCCTCAGGGCAAAGGAACCCCACAAAAAACTTTGTGCCTTTCATCTAGAGGGCAGAATCAAATGGTGAGTGTGATTGTTTTTTTCTATCTGCTGCCCAGATAGCAGATTCTTCACTTGTGTCTCAGAGGCCCCAGGAGGACAGGCCCTCCCCAGCTGTGACCAACAGAAGAGCTAGCGTTTTTATAATGGCATTTTAGAACTTTCAAAGCAGCTTTCTCACAACAGTGTTGGGACTACAGAGGTACACAGACTAGTATACTATAGTTTAAAAATTAAATATCTCGCTTTATTCAGTTAAAAGGGAATATTATTTTTCTAGTTTTCCAGTGACCTTCAGAACACTGCATACTAGCTAACAAATTGCCACAAGTTTACTGTTACAGAATTTAGGCAAATGCAAAATGTGGTCATTAACTTTTGGTTCCATTATGTGGGCACTATCCCCATGGGAGACTGCAACTATTTCACCCCCAAAACTGACATTGGGAAAGCTTGTAAAGGAAGGCTGGGGGAAGTGGAAAAACACTAGACTTGGGGCTGCTTAGGAGACCAGTATTCCAAGCCCTGATGGGTGATCCTAAACAAGTCACAACTACTGAGATTCTGTTTCCTCACTTTTAAAATGAGGAAACAATGCTTATACCACTTACTTCAAGGTTATTGTAAGATAAAAATGACAATGTATATAAAATGCTTTGTAATTGTAATAGAAACACTAAAAGGAAAAAATGTGGAATATCCTAAACAGAGAAAGCACATGAATCAAGAAGTCATTGGTGGTAAAATTCAAGCACACTTCTAAATCTCCAGGGAAGACACCACTAAAATTTTGGGACTTCCAGAGGAAAGGCAAACAAAGTGGCAGCCTATGCCATCTAAAACTGATCCTTTCCATTCAACAAATTCTCAAGACGGTCAGCTTTCCATGCAGGAAGATGTACAGAATTCCCAGTGCCATTCAAATAATAAAGTGTCCAACAGTTCAAAGAATACAACAGACGTCTACACCAGTCTGGAAACAAAGCAGACAAGGGCTCTACCCCTGTTCTTGTTCTGTTCAATATGTGAATAAATGACTTGAATGAAGGCAAAGGTGAAATGATGATCAGTTCTGGACATGAAACAAAGCTGAAAAGAATCGATAGCACAGTAGGTGACAGAATCCAAAAAGAATAGAACCCCTGGAGTGAATGCAAGTGGTTTTCTAAAGTGCAGGTCCAATCATGCTATCCCAACACACACACACAAACACACACACACACACACACACACACACACACACTCTCTCTCTCTCTCTCTCTCTCTCTCTCTCTCTCTCTCTCTCTCAGTTCCAATGGCTCCCTATTGCCTCCAGGATCAGATCAGATACATGATGCTGTTTGACATTCAAAACCCTTCATCATCCATCCCCCTCCTAGCTTTTCAGTCTTCTTACGCATTACTCCTCTATATATACTCTCTGATACAGTGAGGCTGGCTTCCTGGCTGTTCCACAAAGTAGCATCTCCATAGCTCAGTTCTAGGCACTCACTCTGGCTGCCCCCATGCCTGCAACCATCTCCCTCCTCCATTCCAACTACTGACCATCCTAACTTCCTTAAAGTTCCAACTAAAATCCCACTTTCTAAGAAAGCCTTCCCCACTCCAGGGCCTTCCTTCTGTTCATTATTTCCCATTTATCCTGTATATAGCTTGCTCTCTATATATTTGTTTGCATCAGATTGTAAGCTCTGAGTGCCTGGCACTTAGCAGGTATTTAACAAATGCCAATTGGTTTGTTTATTAAAAAAATAATTTTGAAAAAGCCCCTGTGCTAGAGATACAAAGACAAAAATCTAACAGTTCTTGCCCTCAAGAAGCTTACATTCTATTGGTGAAAATAATATGTTTAGAGATTAGTAAATCCAGGGCAACTTAAAAAGTTTAGAAAAAGCTCAAGCAAGGATATTAGGATCACAGATTTAGAGACACAAGTTTCCTTATAGGTCATCTAATGCAGTGGCTCCCATTTAGGGACATTAAGTGGAAGACCTGGGGTTTAAACCTAGGTCCTCCGAACCAATCAAGGACTTAATAATCAATAAGCATTTATTATGCACCTAATACATGTTAGGCACTGTTAGAGAATGTTAGAGAAAACCAGAGCAGTTGTTTTTCACAGTAGATATCTCAATTTTTTTTCTATTTTAAAAATCTTTTGATTTTAATATTTCTTAAGGCCTCATGAAATCAATGATTCCTGTTTGGTCTATGCTAATTTTATGCTAATTTTAATTTTAATATTCTAATTCATTACTTGGGTATGGCTTTCCACATTTTTTTTTTTTTTGCTTTTTGGAGGGCTATTGGGGTTAAGTAACTTGCCCAAGGTCACACGGCTAGGTTTTTGTTTGTGTGTGCGTTAAGTGTCTGAGGCTGGATCCGAACTCAGGTCCTTCTGAGTCCAGGGCCAGCGCTCTACTCACTGCGCCACCTAGCCGCCCCATGGCTTTCCACATTCTTATCTAAGCTATTCATTTGCCTTTCAATCTCTTCCACTAAAGCACTCATTCCATAAACAATTCTATTTTTTTAAGCTCTTGGTTCATTCTTTCCAGGTGCTCTTAAGGCCCTTGTGGCCAAGCAATGTTTTTTTCTTCTGAAGCTCTGCTTATGGTCTCTTCTTCTGGGTTGATCTCTTCATTGTATCTTAGCCCAAAATACTCTTAGGTGCCTTCTGCTTATTCATAGTGGGTTTTTGTGCCAGGATCCTCTTTCCCTCCTATGTTCTTGGAAAGGGTGGTCATGTCCTGCTTGGTTCTGACCCCTGTTTGCTGATTTCCTGCTGCTGAATTCTACCTCCTTTAGTGTGTCAATACCCAGAGTCCTAAAAGACTTCAAGGGACTCAAAAGTAAAGGGGTCAACTGTCACTTCCCTAATTAGAGGAAATGCCTCTTCTAAACCTTACAGCACACCACTCCCTCCCATAGTAGCCATTTTCCCTTTTTTGTCAACTTTGCCAATGTGGTGGGTATAATGTGAAACCTTTACATGTTTAAATATACAACCAGTCACTTTAATTTGCATTCTTCTAATTATTAGGGACTTGGAATTTTTTTTTTCATACGGCTATAAATAGCTTGGAATTTCTTCCATTGAGAATTGTCTATTTATAGCCTTTAACTATTTATCAACCAGAGGATGACTCTGGCTCTTATTCTTACAAATTTAAATCAGTTCATTATACATCTTGGAAATGAGACCTTTAGGTGAGAAACTTGCAATGGAGATTTCTTTTTTTTCCAGTTAGCTGTTTCCCTTCAGATCTTGGCCTCATTTGGATTTGTTTGTGGAAGACCTTTTTAACTTTACATAACCAAAACTCTCCATTTTCTCTTCTGTGATCTCCTCTGTCCCTTATTTGATCATGGATTCTCTTATCCAGGGATCTGAAAGAGAGTTTCCATCTTATGCCTGTAATTTGTTATGGATTTAACCTTTTAGACCTAGAGAGACAGCTAGATGCCATAGTGGATAGATATTGGATGTGGAATCAGGAAGACCCAGACACTTAAACCAGCTAGTTTTGTGACTCTAAACCAGTCAGGTGCACACTATCCAGGTGAATGCAGGTTTGGTTGTCAGTTAAATCATCACATGTATAATCAGTATCATATTATTTACCTTCTCCATGGGTGTAGGAAGGGCAGGAGGGAGGAATTTGGAATTTAAAACTTTTAAAAATGAATATTTAAAAAATTTCACATGTAACTGAAAAATATGTAATGAAATAAATAAAAACATATTTAAAAATGAGAAAAATCAGTCTTAACCTCTGTCTACCTCATTTTCCTTATCTGTAAAATAGGGATAACAACAGAATATACTTCCTGGACTGTGAAGATGAATGGGAAGGCATCTATAAAGCACTTTGCAAACATTAAAGTGCCCCATAAATGCTAAGTTGTTATTATTGCTATTAAGCCATATGTCCACTTGGAGTTTAGCTTGGCAGATGGTATGAGGAACTTGTTGGTCAATCACCTAGACTGTGGCAGTGGCCTTCTGGCTGGAGTCTCAGTCACAAGTCTTTCCCCACTCCAACCTCTCCTTCACTCAGCAACCAAGGTGCTTCTTCTACAGCTGAGGTCTGACCTCAGGGGCTCAGTGCTCCCCATAGAATCCTCTGTTTGGCATTCAAAGCTCTCTGTAAGCTGGTCCTTTTCTCCTTGTCCCATTTCTCACACTTTGCTCACCTTCACACATTCTCTGATTCAGTGACCCCTCAAACATGGGGCTCTGTCCCCGTCTCTGGACCTTTGCCCTGGCAATCCCCCATGAAGGTAATGCTACTACACTCTCTCAGCCTCGCCTCTTAGCTCTCCCCTGATTCCCTTCAAGTCTCAGCTCAAATCCCAGCTTCTACAGGGGGAGCCTTTTCCTAGCATACTCCTCTACCCCAGCAAACAGTGCCTTCCTCTCTCAGATTCCTCTCTATCTGCTCATATATCAGAGGCACTTAGGTAGCAGAGTGGATAGAGTAGTGGTGGGCCTAAAGTTAGGGAAACCTGAGTTCAAATCCAGTCTCAGAAATTTATAAGCTATGTGACCTTGGATGAGTCACTTAAGTTTTATCTACCTTAATTTCCTGAACTGCAATAATAATGACACCTATCTCTCAGGGTTGTTGTGAAGATCAAATGAGACAGTATTTCTAGTGTTTTACCACAGTGCCTGGCACACACACACTGCAATATAAATGCTAGCTATCATCATCATCATCATCATCATCATCATATCTTGTATGTACCTACTTTGGGGCAGCTAGGTAGAACAGTGGAGAGAGTGCCAAGCCCAGAGTCTGGAAAACTCATCTTCCTGAGTTCAAATCCAGCCTCAGACACTTACTAGCTGTGACCCTGGGCAAGCTACCTAATTGTTTGCCTCAATTCCCTCATCTGTAAAGTAAGCTAGAGAAGAAAATGGCAAACCACTCCAGTGTCTTTGCCAAGAAAACCCCAAATGGGGTCACAAAAAGTGGGACACAACTGAACAATGACTGAACAACAAACAACAACAACAAAATATGCCTATGTACATATTCTTGGGGCAGCTAGGTAGCACAACGAGTAGAGCACCAGCCCTGGAATCAGGAGGACCAGAGTTCAAATCCAGCCTCAGACACTTGACACTAGCCGTGTGACCTTGGGCAAGTCACATAACCCCAACTGTCCAGCCTTCCCCTTCCAAAAAGCAATAACTAAATAAAGATTTACATATTCTTTACATGTTGTCTTCCCCATTACAATATCAGTTCCTTGAAGGCAGGAACTGTTTTCTGCCTTTATTTACATCAGCAACATTTAGCATAGTGCTGGTCACAGAGAATGGACTTAAGAAATGCTGTTACATTACTGAGTAAGAATTCCAAGAGCAGGAAGCTCGGTCTTGAATGGTGCAGCCTGCCACAGTGTCATCCCCTTGTAAACATGGTCCACAAACCTCAAAGAGGACCTAAGAACTCCTTCATGTATGCGCCGAGCCAGGCCAGTGGACTTCTGGCAGTCATCTAGTCAGAGAATGCTGCAATAAACTCTCAAGCCTCCTCTTATGGCTTAGCTCTTCTGGGCAGCAGCAAGGCTGGATCTTAGCGACCCGCTCAGGCTCAGCACAGGCTCTATTTTAAGCCCCAGGGCCCAGGAGAACAGCTGAAGACCATTTTCAAATGTAGTCAATGCCCAGAGCTGTATCAAATATATCATACTTTAATGGGATTTTCATTCCTTCCCTAGAGAACTGATACTCAGTCTAATGAGCTCTTCAAAATAGTTCATCTCTATTAGGATAGAGTCTCCAATGAGGCCATGACTTTAGTCCACTTTTCCCACCTTATCTTTTTTTTTTAAATAAAAACTTACCAACCCCTTCCTTGCAGTTGCAAAGGTGGTAAAATGGATAAAATTAGAATTACACACACACACACACACACACACACACACACACACACACACACACACACACACACACAGAATGATAAAGCCCAGAGCTGAAGGAATCTTAGAAACTAATTTAATTCAGTGACTCTCAAAAGTGGTGTGACAACCCCAGGGTCCCTGAGACTCTTTCAGGAGGTCTGGGAGGACAAAAATGTTTTTATAATAATGTTGACATTTTCATATCTACTATGGTAAATATCAATAGATATAATCCCATAAAAAGCTTGGGGAGGGGGCTGTTCCTCAATAAGTTTTAAGAGTATAAAAGGATCCGCAGACCAAAGTTTGAGAATTGTTGACTTAGTCGGGCGTCCTCCTGAGGCACATAGAGGGGAAGTGATGGAACTGTCATTGGGACAGAGGAGATCTGAGACGCCCAATGGGCAGAGAGACTCTGAATGAGGAACCCTCTGCCTTAAAACATCTCCCTCCAGAAGAGAGAAGTTAATATGGTCTGCAGTGGCACAACAGTGTCAAGCTACAGAGTTGGCAGGATGTCGGACCTTTATGTACCGGAGATGGCAGGACCACCAGACTCACACTGGAAAATCTAGACAGTTAACTCCAGGCAGTCTACAATTTGGATGGACTTAAATTATTCAGTTAAATATGCTTTGTAAATCTGCTCGACTTCTGACCTCCAGCCTGCTCTTTTGATCCCAATGTTCCTCTTAAACAGCATTAATCAGTAATAGCTACAAAAGACTCTAGAGGCCATCTAATCAAAATCCATTACTGGCAGATGAGAAAACAGATTCAGTGAAGCTGATGACTTGGCTCCAGGTCACACAGGTAGTAAATAGGTGATGAGAGAATCAAGACTTGAATCCAGATCCACCCTCTCCTAATCTGGGCTCTTTTTAGTGAAAAACTGACATTAACGGTATTGCTAGACATTTCTGCCACCATGTCCTGCTGTCTTGTAAAGTAAGTCAATCAGCAAGTGTTGATTAAGAACTTACTCCATGCCAGGCACGGTGCTAAGCACTGGAGATATGAAGAAAGGGGAAAACAATCAAGGAGCTCCCATTCCCAGAGGGAATACACCAACTAAGTCCATACAAGGTCTGCTCTAGAGTAGATGGAGGGGAATCCGAGAGGGGAAGGTACGCTACCCCCCACCCTTGTAGAAGGTGGGGTCTGAGGGAAGAAATGAAGGAGGCCAGGCTGAGGACAGTATGGCATTCCCTGCACGAGTGACCAGCAGGGCAAAGGCACAGAGTGTTTGTGGGGTCACTGGACCAGAGAATGTGTGAAGGGGAGGAGAGTAAGAAAACGAGACGAGGAGGAAAGGGCCAGCTGACAGAGAGCTCTGAGACCTCTCTGATTTGCTCTCTAAAAGCTCTAGATCTTGGCGGAAGCCCCAGTGGACAAGGCTCTCATGATGACGGCACTATCAGCATCCACCTTCCTTTTCCCACAACCAGAGAGCTCTCAGCCTCCGCCAGGAAAAGGTGAGGGGCCCTGTTTCACAAAAGGGCCTGCACAGGGCGATTTCTCCTTTCTATGGTCATAACTGGTGGTTTTAGACTTGTCTCACCAGTTGCTATAAGGTTAAAAAAAATAAGCAAATGCACGGGCCATTTCTCAAACTGTTCCTAATCATGGGTAACTGGGGAAGTTAGAGGCCCACATGCAAGAAGAAGCCCACCCTTTAGCTAAAAAATCTCCTTCTATTCAAATCCGGTGTCAGACTTCATTCAAGGAGCTTGGGGGAAGCAAAGAAAAAAGAGTTCGACGGGATTTCATTGGAAAGAATTCCTTCCTCTCCACCAAAAAAAAAGACATGCATAGTATAAACTCTGAAATAAGCATGAACCTCAGGAAAGAAGCTTGAACAGCAAGGACCAGGGAAAAGAAGAAGTCAGTTGATGTGGGAATAAAGCCTCCTATTTCTATAGTATTTTACCAAGCACTACAGGCTTACTTTCCCTGTGTTATGAGGATTATTGTGCCCATTTTTCACATGAGAAGACTAAAGTTCAGAGAGCAAGCTACCCAAAGCCATGAAGCTAACGAGCACCCAAACTAGGCTCTGAAGCCAGGTCTCTGGATTCCATGCACTGCGTTCATTCATTTCTTTACAACACTTCACCTCTCCAAAAGCAGGACAATTCCTGAAAGTTCCCATTTGGAGGTAGTGTTTTCCTTCGAAATAAAAACACCAGGGGCCAATAGCTCTTTACAAGCTCTTTACGAGCTCACACAGCATCATGTTACATGGTTCATTCATAGAAAGACTTTTAAAACCTAGTGTTAATGTTGGAGAATAGAGATTAGATTGATGGAAGTCTTCCATGCCCGGAGCTGGAATGAGAACACAAACACAGGACAAGAACAGTGAAAGAAATGGAGAGCCACTGCATGGCCACCAGGAGAGCCCTCAGTTTCTCCATGTAACTGAACATGGTGTAGAGAAGATGGAAATTCAGATAATTGGTAGCTAAACAAGATGTGATTGCCTGGGGAACACCAAGGAAGAGAGGAGTCCAGAGGGAGAAGTCACCCCTAGGACACTTTCACAGGCCAGGAAGTCCTCATAAAACAGCTTTACCTCAAAGGAAAAGCCATGTGCACCGTAGGAACATGAATGACAAGTCTAATACCTGCTTCCACTCTTTGGCTGTCATCCTGGAGGCCTTGGGGTTCAGGACCTTCTGTACACCTCCTGAATTGGGCAGCTAACACAGGAGCCTTCCCCTTCCAAGGAAGTATACCAACAAGATGGATGGATGCCTTCCTCTTTGTCTTGGGCCAGCCCTCTTTATACCATGGCAAAGGACACTGAATTTGAAGTCAGAGGATCAAGATTCAAAGGCAAGCCATCACAGCACCAACATGACTTCTTAGCTAAGTCTACCTCAACGAGATTCTCAAAAGTGAAATGCCATTGTTGGAGTTTTAAAGTGATTCAACCATTCTGGAGAACAATTTGGAACTATGCCCAAAGGGCTATAAAACTGTACATACCATTTGATCCAGTAATACCACTATTAGGTCTGTATCCCAAAGAGATCATAAAAGGAAAAGAACCCAAATGTACAACAATATTTATAGCAGCTCTTTTTTGTGGTGACCAAGAATTAGAAATTGAGTGGATGCCCATCAATTGGGAAATAGATGAACAAATTGTGGTATATGAATGTAATGGAATACAATTGTTCCATAAAAACGATGAACAGGAGGATTTCAGAAAAACCTAGAAAGACTTGCATGAACTGATGCTGAGTGAAGTGAGCAGAACCAGGAGAACATTGTCCACAGCAACAACAACATTGTAAGATGACCAACTTTGATAGACTTTGCTCTTCTCAGCAATGTAAGGATCTAAGACAATTCCAAAAGATTCATGATGGAAAATGTTATCTACATCCAGAGAAAGAACTACGAATCTGAATGCAGATTGAAGCATGAGATTTTCTTTGTTTTGTTTTTGTTTTTTCTTTCTCATGGTTTTTCCCTTTTATTCTGATTCTTCTTTCAAAATATGACTCATGGAAATATGTTTATACAATCACATGACTTTATATGTATAGCCTATGTCAGATTTCACGTTGTCTTGGGGAGGGAGGGGCAGGGGAGATTTAGAACTCAAAATCTCATAAAAGTGAATGTTGAGAGGGGTGGCTAGGTGGCGCAGTGAGTAAGAGCGCTGGCCTTGGAGTTGGGATGACCCAAGATCGAATCCGGCCTCAGAAAATGAGCACCCACACATAAATAATAACTAGCTGTGTAACCTTAAGCAAGTTACTTAACCCCAATTGCTTAAAAAAAAAAGTGAATGTTGAAAACTAAAAATAAATAAATTTATTATTATTATTATCGTTATTATTGTTGTTGTTATTGTTATTTTAGAGTGAGATGCCAGAGAATTGCCAAACCTGTAATTCCTGCCAGCTTACACTGCTTTTACCCTGGGTTACTGGAAGGCAGAGTGTCTGTCCCTCACCTGCCTTACCTGTGAAGAAAGCTACTGTTGTTGCAAGGTAAAGAAATAAAGGCACACCAAGATCAGGTGACAAGTCCAAGTTCATATGTTAAGACTTAGTGGCAAAGACAAGAATGGAAAAGACAGGCCTATTCTAATGCTTCTGACAAGGATAAACAACACCCAATGCTTCCTCTCCTAGAGTGGTGCTCAGCTCACACTTCCCTTAAGAGTATTGTTTTCGTGTGAAAATCGATGATTTAGTTGCCTGGTCTCCCAGATGAAAGTGACTACAAAATTAAAGTTAAACCAGATCCCAAAAGGCCCCATAATATAACATTATATACCCAACACCCCTCCAATATACACAACCTCCCAGCCCCCAATGTTGACAAGAGATCTGCTATATGAAAACAATGCTAGGTTTTTTTAAAAAGTCTCTAAAAGCCACAGTTCTTTCCCAGGCCCAGCTCATTAGCAAGTAATGTAAATATTATGGCCAGCTGTTAAAGGAGTGTAGTATTAGTAAACTTGGGTTAAATGGACTAACCAAGGGAAACAACTTTCTAAGAGATTATTTTCCTGCTTTACAGAAGATCAACTTCAAAGCCTGAAGGTTTTTCTGAAAAGCTTATGGCCTGGCTCTCTGCCAAGGAGAATCTATTGCTCAGCAAAGGTCCTTATGAGTCAGGTAAGGCAGGAATTCCATTTGGGCAGAGACAGGCAGTGAGGTTCGATCTGGCAGGGAAGAGAATGGGCCATTTCACTTTCATCAAACTGATGGACACAAACAATTCTGACTCCCATTTCTAAGGCATCTTATGGTTTGCAATGGGCTTGCTTCATGCCAATGCCTCCACGTGAGTAGTGCAAGTGTTATTATCCTCTTTTTACAAATGGGAAAACTCAGGCTGAAAGAGGTAAATGGACTTGTCCAAGGTTACACACAGCATCCCAAAATTTCCAATTCAGAAAGGAACTCAGTGGGCATCTAGTCTAACCCAAGGCCAAAAAAGAATACCAGTAATCAATGAGTCACCTCTATCCTACTGAAAGACCCCCAAGGAGGAAGAGCACCTAGACAGCTCTAATGTTTCTTGACAAGGCCAAATATGCCCCTTAGCACCTTTCCCTGTGGTTCCCAGTTCTGCCCTTGGGGGCCAAGCAAAATGTGTTTCCTCTTTCTCACAACAGCCCTTCAAATACATGGGAAAAAACATTCATATCTTCCCTGAGTCATCTCGTCTCCAGGATAAACATCCGCAAGTCCCTTTAAGTGACTGTCATATAACATTCCTTCGCAGTTGCTAGTTTCGTCCTGTAACCACACTCTCCACTCTGACAATGTATGTCCTTTCTAAAATGTGGTGCCCAGAAGTGATCCCAAGAGTCCAGCTAGGGGCTGAATAGGATAGAGCATAGCAACACAATTGCCTCCTTATTGCTAGAAGCAAGGCAATCCAAGATCATATTAGCTTTTGTTTTGTTCCCATAGAACAGTTTATTTGGATGGGCTTCAAGTCCACTAACATCACCAGAGCTCTTTGAGACAAACTGCTCTCTAGCCATTTCTCTACCTGTCTATCCCCCAACTTATGGCTATGGTATTGATTTTTTGAACCCAAGAGTAACACTTTACATTTATGCTATTAAACTTTATGCTCACAGTCAGGAGGAGCAGAGCCTGCATTTAACTTGTGGTCTTCTGACTAAATCCAACACTCTCTTTAAATGTGATTTAAAGAATCTATCTTGGTTAGAGGTGACAACAACAGATAGGAAGTCAGAGTTCCTGAACTCAAAGGCCTCTTCTGCTACTTACAGCTTTTGCCTGAAAAGCCTTTGGTTGGCTTGAGTCAGTCACTCACCTGAACCTAGGTGTCCCCACCTCAGCTGGGTTAAACGACAAGGCTTAAGATAACTACTAAAGGGTCAGAATTGGAATAGGGAAGAATTGGGTTCTGCCTCTGACTAGATATGTGACCATGAGGGGACACTGGACATGGTATCAAAGACACATGGGAAGGCTTGGAGAAATTGAGGTGAAGTATAGCCAGGAGATCAGAAAGAATATAAGGATAGAAATAACAAACCAAACTCTAAGTAATTACAAAGATCAATCTTACTCATAGAGAACTGATGACAAAACATAAGTGCCCCCCTTCTTCGGCCTAGAGTAGAGGGCCATTGGCTGCCAAATGCTGAGCCTGCTATCAGGCCAGGCCAGGTACACAGGGGTATGAGGATATCTGGGAATGATGGCTGTACCCCTATTGTACAGGAGAAAAACTGAGCAGTAGAGAGTTTAACAGCTTCCCCAAGGTAATTCTGCTGCTAATAGTGACTAAGCAGAGTCAGGTCTAACACACAGGGATCTTCTGGTGGGAAGAGGAGCAGGCTCTTTTGCTGCAGTGGGGCTGTCAATCATTAGCATTTGCACATATAATGTTTTATGGTTTGCAAAGAGCTTTTGATACATTATACCATCTTATCTTTATAACCCTCGGAAGTAGGTGCTGTATTATCTCCATTTTCTAGATGGGGAATGCAGTTTAGAGTAGTCAAAAGAAGATATCAGAGAAACAGAGAAACAAAGGTGTAGGTTTGAAGAAATTCCTCTCTTGCTCTTCTGTGTAATCTATCCTTTTCTGTTTAAGAACAGGGATGTCTTTACATTATTCTTATATGTATCTATTCTACCTCTTTAAAAAAAAGATCACCTATGCCCAAATGTTCAGGGTTTTTTTTTTTTTCTCACACAAAAAAGAATGGCTTCCCCCTGAGTAAATCAGTTTTTAAAAATCGCCAAGTCTTTTACAAAACCCTTTCCCCATTTATTGCATTATAAATCTATGCCCTGATTTTCCTTTTCTGGAATCCAGTGTATTCCAGTACCCCTGAGGCACAGAGGAATCTCTACACTACTATAGCACAGAGGAGGATTCTTAAGAAGCCTGAGAATGCCATTTCTCAAAAGCTTGGTCAAGAACCCTCTGGCACCACTGCTCAGAGCTTTCCCAGAATGCCTGAACTGGACAGCACCTTGGAAATCATGAATTAGGCCCATACCATAAGCCTCAAAGCCAAAACTGTTTTAGTAACAGCCACGGGATCTCATTAGAGTCAAACCTCCTTGGACAAGATCCAAGACAGTCAGTCACCTTACACCAAATTCTACTCCATAGACTACCTATGTCTCAGCCTAGACAGAGAGGGTCACCTCTTACCCTATGTTTAGAGTTTGAAGTGGAGGACAATGAAATAGGCCTGAAATGCACTACTCTCTATATCTGGGCCAGCCCTACCCACCCCCAGCACCCTTACACACACACAAACATATACACAAACAGACACACACACAAATTCCTATACAACATACACATACACAAAAACATACCAATAAAAACACACATACACAAACACACATAATACATCCACAAACACAAATATATATATATTATATAATATATATATATATATATTACACACCCACAAACACACAAGTATACTCACAAACATACCTACACACAAAAACATACCAACAAATACACACACACACACACTACACTCACCATCCAAATGGGATAAAGCTGAGAATACAGCTAAGAAGAAGCCCCTCAGAAACAAATTTCTGGATGGTCAGCCATATTCTCATCTCATGGCACCGCATCTTTGCCATTTATTCAAGCAGATATTTTAAAAGAAGGGAAACTGTGTATGATTCAGTGGAAAGCATCATCTCTGAAGTCTGAAGAGCTGGATTCAAATTCTGCTCTGATGCTTATTACCTATAAATGAGGAGGTAGAATCAGATGACCTCCATGGTCCCTGCCAAGGTCAGTTCTTGTCTCTGCCTCTCTATGGCTTTGTGAGAAAGAGCACCTGGGCTCCCATCACAGCCTGCTACTACTTATTAGCTTTGTGACTTCAAGCAAGTCACAGCACCTCTCTGGGCCCCAGGCTTAGCCTCTCTCAACACTGGTCTCCTCATCTTTACAGTGAGACCTGTAGCCTCTAAAGTCCCTTCTAACTCTCAATTTATGGTCCTATTATCACAAACCTCTCACTGAGCACATTTTTCCTTATGAATCCTGCAAAATGAAAGCCCCAGGCAGGGAACCTTCAGACACAATCACAAAGCAAGTCAATGGCAAAAACAAGCTTCAGTTTCTGATATTGGGTTTTCTTAATGAGCTAAACACTCAACCTCTGCTGGACGGTAGGCAGAGATCTTTCCAGCACTGCCTTTTCTTCACCAGAAAGCATGTGGGTCATTTTGCACTACCTATGTCAACATTTGATTCACATCTAAATATCCTCCAAAAGAGAAGATCTCCAACTCCCAGTACCCAGCTTCTAAACCAGCACATGTCTTATTTCACCTGACACAAAGTGTAAAACACAAAAGACTCATGCCCAAGTCCAGGAGGAAGCAAACCAAGTCCACCATCCACTGCCAAGTCACTGGTTTAAATAGCAGGAGTTATGCTACACTTTCATGTTTAGGAAATCAGGTAGTACTTGCTAGTTAGAAATTAAATTTCTTCACTCTGTCTTTTCATACTTCCTGGCCTTTGATGACATAATAGACTTATTATGTAATATTGCAAATTGTAATATAATAATTATAATAATAGCCGCACTAGTTGGGTGGCCTGTCCTTTCACTACATACTGTTCCCACTGCCTGAAATGCCCTTCCTTCCTGTTGTCTGTTGAATACATCCCCTTTCTTTAAAACCCAGTGTGTTTGCCACCTTCTCCATTGGGCCTTCTCAGATTCCCCTTGTTGGTTACAACTGTCCCATTCAACTCCACATCACTTGACTTTCAAGTTTCCTTATTATGTAATATTGTGAATTATAATAACAGCTTTGAGTATCTTACCCCCCTGTAGTTAGGTAGCAAGATTCTTATGGGCAGAAAGCATGTCTTATTTAAGTTTAGCATTCCTCCACCCCCTAGTAGCATTCCATAAACATTAAGTCCTTGATAATTTTTTGGTGGGGAAGAGATAATCATATTTTAACAGTACAGTATAGCTTTCACTTCCAATGGCCAACAGTTATTTATTTTCTCCTTTCATAAAAATAAAGTTTTCCTCCTCTCTTTCCTTTAAAAACTGTACTTTTCAAGTTGGAGAAAACAACTAGGGTCCCCCTAGTTTGAGGCACAGGACTGTTTAATCTCTTCCCCAACTTCATGTCCATATTCACTGGAGCATGGCCCTATTTTTCAACTGACCTGTTCACTATCGCTGAAAAGGGAGCATTATAGAATCTCTGAGTTGGGAAGGAGCCCAGAAATCATGTGGTCCAGTTTATATCTGGACAGGCATTCCCTCTACAATGCCCTGAAAGGTCTATATCCATCCAAAGCCTCCAGAGCTAAAGCCTTCAGGAAACCGCTGCTCTGACTGTAGGAGAGGTCTAATGGTTAGGAAGCTCTTCTGGATAACAAGCAACCTTCAGCTATAGCTCTCAGTTCTTCTCTTGGGGGCCAAGAAAAACAACTCAGCCCTTTGCAACCTGACAGCTCTTCAACTCCTGGCAGACTACTATAAAGTAGCCCCTGAGCAGGACTTCTCGACCTCGGGTCAGTGAACTTGTTTTCTTAATATTCTGAGAACGATATTTCAACATATTTGGTTTCCTTTGTGATCCTATGTATTCTGTTTTGTGCATTTAAAACCAGGATTCCGAGAAGGGTACTCATAGGCCCTACAAGACTGCCCAAGGGATTCAAGGCAAATCTTCTCAGTCCCTTTCTTCCATGGATCCTTGCAGAAACAAGTGCCCTAGGAAAATGAAGTTTCTACCCAGAGATTTCTACCTTTGTGTCCAAGGGCCTCCAAATGTCCCCTACCACATAAACACAAAAGCTTTTAGTCCTATTCTGTAGGCAAGAGAGGAGCTTCCTTTACCACTTTCCTGTCTTCCTGAGTCTGCCACCGGGCTATGTCCCTACAACAGGCAATTTGGTGTGAAGTCCAAGAAAAATGCAGCCAGGCTGCCCCACCCGGGGTAGTTTTCTCAGAGCTAAAAAAGGATCTTTGGCCTTATAAATGGAAGTACTTCAATCTAGAAACATTCACAAAGAATAGAGAATCCTTCAAAGTCAGTTTTACTGTCGATTTTGTTTCTAACAAATGCAGTTTCCGATTTTCAAGCCTCACCCCCATTCTTTAAAATCTCCAAAAGAAACATTGGGCAATCTGGATTTCTACTCAAAGGGAAGATCAGAGAAAAAAAGAGGGTGGAGAAACCGGGGGGGAGGGGAGGGGTATGTATATACTCTCAGGGAATGTTCAAATGTTATATGACCTCCTGTCCAGAGGGAGATGATGAGGGGGAGGGGAGGAAAGAGGGGAAGGCTGAGCCATGTTTCTTGACAAATGACAGACAGCTTCTGAAACTGAAAGCCATACGTTTCAAGTCTCAGGGGTATCACCTTCAAATACGTCAGTGCTCTAAAGGTAGATCAGCTTTCCCTGCTGCATCCACCCCGCTGAGAGGTGAGATCCCAAGGCAAACACAAGATTCTGCCTGGGAGCCTTTGAGGTGGCAGGAGCCATGAGGAGTTCAAAGGCAAGGCTGGCCAGTGGCTTGCACCTCCAGGCGCTCCCAGGGTGAAAGGTTACTAAAGCAGGAGCCACTGACCAATAAAGGAGGGTTCGGCTGAGCCCTCTGGGCAGATAAACTGGAGCTCCACTTACACCTCTCCCAGCTCTCCAAGGCAGCCTCGCCTCATTCTGGCTGCACCCAGGGCCAGCTCTCTGGGCAGCTCTCTCCTGCCTGACTCTGCAGAGCAGCTGGCGGGGGCTGGAAAACGTGTAATCAGGACCCAGCATCAAAAATAAATGAGAAGCCAACTAATGTCAAGTGTCACAAGAAGATCTGCCTGAGCTGCCACTGCAGCCTGCCTCACCCACACCAGCAGGAGGAGAGCTCAGAGGTCTGGATGGAGAGGCTTGTGCAGAACAGGCCCCAGGCCCATCCCACACACTCGAAACACCTTCGTGCACTGTCACAAAGGTCGGGATTTCTCAGTGTCCCTTTCCCCACCAGAACAGAGCAGATCTGTTGATCTCCTCCCAGATGAGAGGCCTACTTCTTCCTGGAGTTTGTCCTTGAAGGCTCTGAAGCTTCAGTGGATGGGTGTACCAGAGCTGCTGCTCTCCTATCAGACCTTGGAAAGGATACCCCTTAATGGCCTATCTATTAATGACGGATATGCCTATTGGTGGTGCAATAGAGAGAGAGCCAGGCTGGGAGTCAGGAAGACCTGAGTTGTGTGACCCTGGGCAAGTCATTTAAGCCTGTTTGCCTCATTTTCCTCATCTGTCAAATGAGCTAGAGAAGGAAATGGCAAATCAGTCTGGATTCTTTGCCAAGAAAATTCCAAATGGGGTCAGAAATCAACTGAATCAACCAAACAACAACAGCAACATATGGGGATGGAATGAGGGAGGTGGGGAGAGGAAAGGCTGAAGAAGCAGTGGAGGGATGGGCAGCTTCTGAGCCTGGAAGACATGGGTTCATGTCCCCATGTGATCCACATGTGTTATGCGACTGGGCAAGGTCCTTATGAGTCGCAGACCACTTAAAGACTCAAACCATAAGAGCAGCTGCTGATCAACATAGGAAGCGGGAGGGCCCAACATAGACAGAAAATCCATGGGGCGCTCCCTCCAACTAAGCACACTTTTACTAAGAATAGCCAATCCCCAACTTTCCTGGGGGATGTTGACACACTGAAGAGGGAGTTAGCTTCCCACCACCGCCAAAAATTGTAACTTTTCTCTAGAGATTGCTAGATTTTCTACATACAATTCTTTGTAACAAAACATTAATTCCAATACTATGCACTTATCCTAACATAATAACCATGACATAACTCATAAAATATAGTACACAAAATAAAAGTGGTAACATGCAAAACATATTTTCTTGCTAGTAACTCCTTAGAATACAGTGACTTATTGTGCCAACAGCTCAAAAAAAATCCCAAACACACAACCATTGCTTTCAGACAATATTCACTTTCCATAATACATAAAATCTACAGTGCCACAAATGCTGTACAGCAAATAAAATTCTTAAAACTAAAACATTTTTTACTGTGCATACACTTTGACCCAGCAATACCACTACTAGGTCTGTATACCAAAGAGATCATAAAAAAAAAAAAAAAGGAAAAGGAGCCACATGTACAAAAATATTTATATTTTCTTTTGGTGGTGGCCAAGAATTGGAAACCGAGGGGATGCCCATCTACTGGGGAATGGCTAAACAAGTTGTGGTATATGAATGCAATGGAATACTATTGTTCCATAAGAAATGATGAACAGACAGATTTCAGAAAAACCTGGAAAGATTTGCTGAGTGAAGTGAGCAAAACCAGGAGAACATCATTCACAGCAACACTGTGAGATGACTGACTTTGATAGAGTTACCCCTTCTCAGCAATGCAAAGATCCAAAAGACTCATGATGGAAAACGCTATCTTCAGCCAAAGAAAGAATTTTGGAGTCTGAATGCGGATCAAAGCGTATTATTTTCTCTTTCTTTTCTTGTTTTTGGTTTTTCCCTTTTGTTCTGATTTTTCTTTCACAATATGACTAATGTGGAAATATGTTTAATATGATTGTACATGTATAGCCTATATCATATTTCATATTGTCTTGGA
Source organism: Gymnobelideus leadbeateri (assembly GCA_011680675.1). Classification (NCBI taxonomy): domain Eukaryota; kingdom Metazoa; phylum Chordata; class Mammalia; order Diprotodontia; family Petauridae; genus Gymnobelideus; species Gymnobelideus leadbeateri. The sequence continues at coordinate 210,790 of WOXC01001655.1, forward strand.
AGGAGGGGAGAAATTTAGAACTCAAAATTGTATAAAAGTGAATGTTGAAAACTAAAAATAAATAATTTTTTAAAGGATGGTAAAAAAAAAACTAAAACATTTTTTAACCTGAATCTTACCTTCCATTGTGTCAGCTGGTGGTGTGAGGGCACTGTACTACTGCAGTAAACCTCTATCTTGGATGCCCTTTGAAAACCAAGAGAGAGGCCGCTAGAACTTTAGTTGCTGCTGTTGGAAGATGACAAGACTGGCAAGGTTTTGACATCAACTCTGACACTCTGTCCTTCAAAGTTGGTGAACTGTGTTAAGAGCCCAAGAAAGAGGGGACACTTACCAACTGGGAAATGGCTGAACCAATTGTGATATATGGTTATGATGTAATATTACTGTGCTATAAGAAATGACAAGCAGGATGATTTCAGAAAAACCAGGAAAGACTTACATGACCTGATGCAAAGTGAAGTGAGCAGAACCAGGAGAACATCGTACATAGTAATAGCAATATTGTACAATGAATAACTATGAATGACTTAGCTATTCTCAGGCAAGACATCCCAGACAATCCTAAAAGACTCATGATGAAGCACATTATCCACTTTCAGAGAAAGAACTGATATTGTCTGAATACATACTTTCTTTGTTTTCCTTTCTCTCTTTCCTTCTTCCTTCCTTTCTTTCTTTTTGTTAGATTCTTCTTGTACAAAATGACTAATATGGAAATGCTTTACATGATTGTACAAGTATAACCTATATCAAGTTGCTTACTGTCTCAGGGAGGACAGGGATAGAATTTGAAACCCAAAACTTTAAAAAAGAAGTTTAAAACTGTTTTAATGTGTAATTGGGGGGGAAGGAAGGGAATAAAATACTAATAATAAAAAATAGAAAGAGCTCAAGAAGGACACACTACCTTGAAATAATCCATTGAAATAATGCCAATTAAGAACCTTATAGGTCCCAGACTATGGGAGCAAAGCACAGACAAGTAGACATTTAACCTTGAGGCCATGATCAGTGATGGGATCAGCAGCCTTAATGTCTCTAGCCAGCTGGTCAATTATGCCTAGTAGAATGCTAGTCGTTCCACAAACTTGTGCACATCAATCCTCTCATTTTTGTCCTCTAGTGAGAATAGCGACAAATGGGCATAGTTGCCCACACAAAAGTGAAAATGAGGTTACTAATAAAATCACCCAAAAGTTTGAAGTCACAAAAGTTAAATGCTTGAACACTGAACTCTGATTGTATCTCCTCCTCCATGCCAGCTCCTGAGACCAGCTCTGGGGAGACAATGCCTCAATGACCTTCCATTCTACTGGAGGCCTACAACATGCTCACACTGGGAACAGCATGCTAACAAATAGGGAGAGGGGGAATCAGGAAAGCCTTCATGGGATGCAGCACCCAAACTGAGCCTTGAGAAAAGATACTAGGCACAAAAGCTGGGGGGGAAGCCTCTATAAAGGCAGGGGAGTGGGAAACAACATGCTGAGTTCAAGAAACAGATAAGATGGCAGCTTGCGTAGAGCTACAAATCAACATAAGAAGCAGCAAGAGCCTCTCTGGTTCTTTCTACTTGCAAGGTCACTCCTCTTCTCTCCCAACTGTCTTTCATGTGGCAACAACCTGATGAGGGGCCAAGGAGATGCTCTCAGTATCCATGACTGAGAGAGGAACTTGTTGCACAAGGAAACAACCCTCCTTCCTTGGGGGAGAGAAATCTCAGATTTTTTCCCTATCTACATAAATGTGGGGATGGGTGATTTCATCAATATGTTGAAACTCCCCCTACCCAATCAAGACAGTGCCACCTAAGTAGATCATAGCCACCTAACTCCAGAGTCTTAGAGAAATACTTGTAGAATGCATGATTAATTGACTCGCCCTCACTCATACTCATAATGTTAGGTGGGAGTCTTAAGAGATCTTCCTGACTCTACAAGCCCAGGGTTCTACCCACTGTGCTACAGTCTCACTTTGCCTGGAAAGGGATTTCCCATCCCTCCCTAGAGACTCGGTGTGTGTGACAGGAGTTTCCATCCCCATTCTGGCTCTGGGACAGTGTCACTGAAGATGGGGCATATAGGGAAATGACAATAATCAAGCTGGGAATCTGGCTCCATTGTGGAACAGGGTTTTCCCCTCTTTATTCTTACCTTGCTTGCGCATTCAGAAAGGAAAAGACTTTCATCAAAATGTGAGTTCAAGGCCATTTTTAATAGTTACCCACCACCAGGAACAGCAGAATCTCACCTATCAACCACTGGATTCTCTATGAGGCACTACTGGCTATCACTGAAATTCTTTCATTCCTTATTGGTGGCTGGCTACCATTAAGGCAGGCCCCTCTGGCCATATACAAGAAAGATCTGTCCATGCTGGAAGAAGTCCCATGAGTAATGGGTTCTGTTCTCTATGCCTGCATTTCTGGATCCTCCTTTTGGAAAGCTGACCACACTAAAGAAGACTCCAATCCATAAGCAGTACTAAAGATAGTAGCAAAGGGTCACGGACAAAATTTCAGACACAAGTCAACTACGGGCTGGCAAAGAAATGGATTCCAGCTGCTACTCTGGGTTTTCACTCAACTCCACTGCACATTTCACCTTCAGGTGGCTAAGTGGGCTTGCACATGCCAATACCTGTGTGCTCCATGAAGATGCTGTGGGCAAGTCCTGGGCACTGAGGGCATGTCACCTGCCCCCTGACGGGGTCTACTAGTTACTGCACAAGCTGAATTCCCGTTTCCATATTCTCCTAAGGGCACCGCTTTGCTACTTCTGTACTTTTCCTCCTCCCTCCCACATCTCTACCAACTGAAATTCAACAGTCCAGTTCCAATGTCATCTCCTACATGTCGTGGGCCTTACTGCCCTTAGCAGAAGTCACACTTTCTCCCATCAACTCTAGCCATCTCCTCTACTCACTCTACTCTGAGATATATTCATCTTTATGTATGTCTGTTTCCCACACACCCCGTGGCCTTGTGGACAAGTATGATATCCATTTCATTTTTGCCCCCCACCGTACACAGCACATTGCCTTGTACACAGTGGGTGCTCAATAAACATTTGTGAAATCTAAACAAAATGGGGAAGGGCACCTCCAGGGTCCCAGATGATGACTTCATAGCGTAGAGATTCAGTCCTAAATAAAGACAAGCTGAATGAAAATTAGATTTTATTTTTCAAATAAACTCTGAGATCTGAAACAAAATTACGTGTTCATATCAAAAGCACTGAAGATGTGATGACAGAGTCAGTGACCTGCTGCCTGACAGCCACCAGCACTCCTCATCAACAAGAGCATGAGAGCACATAAGAACAAGAAAAAATGTCAGCCTGAAAGCATGCGGGGAGGAGAAATCCCTGCACATCCCAGACTGCTCTCCTTCCATACAGGTCTCCATTCCTGTTAGACTGAGCATTAAGGAACTTTTTTGGACCAGACTTGTAAGTCCCTTTGGTATAGTGACAAATTTAATATACTTAAGAGAGAATGTGATATACAAGGGAGTTTTGAAATCTGGAATCCTGCATTTAAAACCCAGCTCTTGTCACTGTGGGACCTGAGATAAGTAACCTCCCCTCTCAGGAACTCCTCAGTTTGCTAATCTGCAAAATAGGGAGCAGGACTAAGAGTCCTTACTGTTCTAAAATCCTGTGAGCCTAAGAAAGTTGTCTGTAACTCTTAATTCAGAATAGCACAGCACAATGAGATTAACTGTGGGCAAGGTAAACCTGTATGCATCATGCCTCCACCACAAGAAAAACATTTAGTGAGCCTAATTTCTCAGCCCTGGTATCAGACTTCAAGTTAGTTCAAAAGAAATGAACCATTACTACATACTATAGGAAGAATGGCAGAGAAGGGATAGAAAGAAGAAAGACAGAAACAATTAGGAGACAGAATCTTTGCCTTTAAAGGGTTCCTAGGTCAGGGAGAGAAAATTCAGAAATTATTCCATCTCTTCATTTCTCAACGGGTCACACAAAAGAAAATGATGATCTCAGAGGCATCAGAATTTCTCTAAGGTGCCAAAGCTTATCACTTCCAAATTGGTCATTGTTTCTATAGAAGTGACCCCTACCTAGCCAATTACTCCCCTTATCTGAAATGGGATAAATGAAAAATTCTGAAAGTACTTCTTTTAAAAAACTCTGAATCCTTCAAAACCAAATGAAACCCAATGTTCTTTGTATTACTTTCTCCCCTTCTTAGAAAATTGAAGCTATTGCTGAATTATGGGTCAGTGACAGCAACAGATTTTTCCTCTGGGGAGAAAAAAAAAGAGGGACCTAGGAGGTGGAAATGTTCAACCTATTTCTGCTCATATAACATAAAAACAGCTGAAGCTCTAAGCCTCAAACTTGGCCCAATTGTAGTTCTCATCAAAGAAGGAAAAAATAAATCAAGCCACATTTGAAAACAGACCATTTTATGTATTTAGTTACAAGGGCCTCAAATGACATCTTTCTTAGTGTAGGAGAATTGAATTTTAAAGGCTGTTTGGAGAAAAGTACCTTGTCTATGTCTCTACTGACATTTGGTCTTTATTTCTCCATTTTCTCCTCAAATTTCTTTTTTTCCCTTTAAAAAAAGAAAGAAAATTTACCTCAAATAAGAAGAAATTAAACCTATAAAGTCCATGCAACATGAGAGTTAACTAAAACAAAATATGCAAGCTGGAAAATTCAACTAACTTTAGCCCCACAGCAGGATGGAGTCAGATGCAGGGTGAGCTGTTTCCTCTTTGTGTGTATGAAAAAGACCATCCCACCGATATTTCAAAGTACACAAGCAAGCTTAAACTTTATTAATGAAGACATTTATATGAAAACTATGAATTCCATTCTGGCACTTTATCTTTGTCACAATTTATCCTTTTATAAATGGACCCATTAAAAGCAATCTGGAATTATGCTTTAAAAAAAAGGAACAAAAATGTCTCTGCTTTTGACCTGGAATACTCACTGCTGGAGTATCTACATCATGGGGTCAAATTCAAAAAGAAAGGTTCCAGGCTCCTTCAGAGGATGGACTGCTTTAGGGTGTGTGTGTGTGTGTGTGTATGTGCACACATGCATGCGTGTGTGTGTGTGTGTGTGTGCATGTGTATGTGTTTAAAAATAAACTCTAGGGGTTAGTGAATGATGCTAACTTCCTTTACATAATATATTGGGTTGATTTTCAATACTCCCCCTTTTATTAAAATTAATTTTATGTCTGCACTTAAATATCAAAAAAGAAAAAAAAGAAAACCATGAGTCTCTATTTTATACTACTTAGATTTTTTCCAAGTACATTAAAAATTTCACACATTATTTTCAAAACTGCCCTGTTTGTACTTTTTTTTCTTAATTTCTTTTCTCTTCTATACATTTTTAAATGTTTTGACAGCTTTTTCTGTGGGGGTAGGGGGACATCACTATTGCTAATCCCCCCCACACCCCACCAAAAACCTAGACATCATTTTCCAATAAATTGTAGAAGAAAAATTTACAGAACTACCAGAACCAGGGGGCATACTGAACATAAATGTTCCAGAATGTTCCCGAAAGCTCAAATTTAGCATCCCCATAAACATGATTACTAGACTCTCTAGAGTTTTCTTATTAAAGAAAGAATAATTCGATCAACTAGGAAGTGTCAGATGACAAAGCAAAGAATTCCTTTAAAAGTCACAAAGAATTGTACCAAAAAATATAATAATGGAATATGATGATGAAAAGAATGAAATGCAATCTAACAAAATGAAAAGACCTTTGCCCAAGAATAATTTATCCTACAAGGAAAACACAGAATTAATAGAGTCAATGGCTTTCAACATTTCTGTTGAGAAGCCCAGAACTGGTGAAATTTATGAAATGCAAATGCAGGAGAAAGAAACCTATAAAGGTAAATGTGTTGGAGCAAAATGGAAACTAGATGAATACTCTCAAGTCCCTTCACGGATAAAGAGGATCTTCCTGAAAGGGATGAGGGGTGGAGAGGAAGAAGCTCATGTTCCTTAAGAACTAAACCAATAGATAAGTAGAGTCCCTGGCACACAGTACGCACTTGCTAAATGTTTGCTGACAATCCAAAAGCATGTATTCAGTAAGTGCCTATTATGTGTTAGACACTACACTGGGCCCTGGGGCTACAAAAACCCTCAAGGAGCTTATATTCTAATGTATAATAAGCCCGGAATGATCTGTTGGTATGAAGTTGTGACAAGCTACAAATAGAGGAATTGGAATTTGAGCCTAAAAATAAGGGAGAAACGAGATTATTGAGCAGAGCAGTAGCATGGCCAGATTTAGGAAGATTACATCATATTTTCCAACTATGCATGGCACTCTCCAATGACTGGTTATCTGCTAAGGCGTAAAAAGCTCATAAACAAGAGCAAAAAGATTAAATATATACTTTACAGACCACAAAATGATAAAGATCATAATCAATAAGAGAAATTGGAAGGATGCAAATGAAAACAAAAGGCAATTCTAAAGAATTAAAGATCAAATCAGAGAAATTAAAATATAATTCCAACAAACAAAATAATGAGGGACATACCTAACAGAACAAAGCTCCTTGAAAGCAAAGAGTTTTTCTTTTTCTTTCTTTCTTTTTCTCTTTTGTATCCTCAGTACCTGGCATATAATAAGTACTTAATAAATGTATGCTGAATTACTTTTTTTAAAAAACACCAAAACTTATGGGATGTGGCTGAAACAGGTAAAGGGAAAAGTTCTCTAAGTGCTTACATCAACAAAAGAAATCAATGAATTCATAGGATGTATAAATTTGCATATACATATATATAATGTGTGTGCATGCTCATGTGTGTATATGTGTATACACATATATACATATATATGTAAGTATGTATATATACATATATGTGTGTGTCTGTGGATGTAGATCCTAATAAAGTATCCCTAAATCCTCCCAAAACCTTTGGAGAGAAGGGGGTGACATTATCATTCCCATTTTATAGATAAGGAAACTGTGACAAACAGAAGTTAAGAGACTTGCCCAGGGTCACACAGCTAGGAAGTATCTGAGGTCACATCTGAATTCAGGTCTTCCTGACTTCAGGCCTGGGGCTCCATTCACGGAGTCACCCGTTTAACTGCCCAATGAGAGTACCATCTAATTTAGACATTTAATACCATACCATACACCAAAGGGTGACTTCGTAGAACTAGACAAAATAATACAAAATTCAACTGAAGGAATGACAGGAATCTCCAGGGAAGTAATTTAAAAAAAAAAAAAGGAAGAAGGTCTGGCATTATCAGTTCACAAGCTATATTATAGAGCAGGAATTGTCCTGACTACCCAGGGGAGGCATGGTAGCCCATGCCAGCAGTTTCTGTGGCTGGGAGGCTAAGGATAATGAGCCTGGGCATTCTTAAAGCCCATCCAGGGCCTGCACTCAGTGCAGCACCAATCTGTTGAGGCGGCTACCAATAGGCCTGAGGAGGGCAAAGTGGCCTAGATAGTGAAGATAGTTAAGCAGGTGAAAGCTTCCATGCCAAGTGTGAATGGAATCAGACTGATGAATGGCTGTTCCTTATCTAGTCTGGATGAGACAAGGTGACCCAGTGTCCAAAACAACAACAATAAAACTACATGGTACTGTTTTAAAAATTCAAAAAGGAGATCAATGGAATTGATTAGGCATGCAACCCCCTAGTGTTCAATAAACCCAACAACATAAATTACTCCTTATTCAAGAAGGACTGCTGAAAACTGAAAAGCAGTTTTGCAGAAATTAAGTTCAGAGTCAAATATACACTGTATACCATAAGTCCCCAAAGTATACACAATCTAAATGTAAAAGGTCACTTCACAAAAAATGAGAATAGGAGAAAATTTGCACAACTATTTGTGGGGATGAGGACAGGGGGAGAATTCTTTTTTCTTTTTTTGCCTTTTTTTGGGAGGGCAATGGGAGTTAAATGACTTTCCCAAGGTCATACAGTTAGTTTTTGTGTTAAGTGTCTGAGGCCAGATTTGAATTCAGGTCCTCCTAACTCCAGGGCTGGTGCTCTATTCACTGTGCCACCTAGCCGTCCCAAGGGAGAGAATTCTTAACCAAAGAAGAACAATAATCAAAAACTAACTAGACAATTTTGATTACATAAAATTTGAAAACTTACACAAACAAAATCAATATGGATAGAATAAAATAAATTATTAATTTGGGGGTAAAAAACTTTTAAAATCAGTGGATAGAGCACTGGGCCTGAAGTCAGGAAGATCTGAGTTCAAATCTGGTCTCAGACACTTACTGTGACCCTGTCACTTAACCGTGTTGCCTCAGTTTCCTAATCTGTAAAAGGAGCTGGAAAAGGAAATGGCAAACCACACCAGAATCTGTGCCAAGAAAACCCCCCAAAAAGGGAACACAAAGCAGTGGACACAACTGAAACAACCAAACAACAAAAAAGATCTCATGAGATAAGATATAGAAAGAATTGATACAAATATATTAGAATGGTCATTCCCTAAGATATTAGTGTTTAAAGGATGTGAACAGATTGTGAAATGAAGACATATAAATGCTCAACAACCATATATATGAAAGGACTCTCAATCACCAACAAGAAGAGAAATGTAAATTAAAACAACTCATACCCATCAGACAGACAAAGATTACAAAAGATTAAAATGATTAATTTTGGAGGGACAGTTGGAAACCAAGACAACCAATGTGCATGGATCGTGACGTGACCCAAATCTTGTAAAGCAACTAAGAATTAAACTAAAAAGGTATATAAATTAAATTAAATTAAACTAAGCATATCCTTTGACTCAGTGAGAGCTGAGAATCCAGAGAAACTTGAGATAGAAAGACATATATACTGTCTTTCTAACATTAAACATTTTACTCTTTTGTAATCTTTGTCTGATGAGTACAAGGTGACCCCCAACGTTGTTTTAATTTGCATTTCTCTCCTTATTAATGATTGAGAACAACCTTTCATATATGGTCATTGACAGTGAAGCGAGCAGAAGCTAGAAAACAGTTTTACAATGACCACAATAATGTAAAGGAAAAGTACAGGAAGTAGGAAAATCTTGAGCGCAGCACAATGGCCATTATGATTTCAGAGGCCTCACAAGGAGCCACGCTCTCTCCTCTCAGCAGAAAAATGGCAGACGAATGGAGTGGGACCAGGCTTGCTTAATGGTACTTCTTTGTTTCATGGAAGAGTTCTCTGGACTGACTAGAAAGTGATAGCAAAATTTTTTTTTAAGAATATCAATAAAACTTTAAAAAAAAAGGTTTTCTTTATACGAATCCATCATGTTTTCCCCTGTAACACACTGCCCTATCAATGTTAAATCCTTGCTAATAAAGTTATTATAAACAATTCACACTCATAAACACTTCGAGGTATAAAACGTGATTTTCTTACAAAAACATTATGAAGTAGCTAGTGTAATTACTATAAGCATTTTACAGATGGGCAAACTCAGCTTAGCAAGAAGCCTAGAAGCACAGGGCTTACAAGGGCTGGAGTGAAGGCTGAAACCTGGGCCCTGGGCCCTGTGACATCAGATCCAATGTTCTTCGCACCACTTGGCCATTTGGAAATACTCTAATAATTTATTTCCTCCCATTTATACTTTTTCTCTGTATATGTTTCACACACACACACACACACACACACACACACACCAAAAGTACAAAGAACAGTTTTGTGGGGCTTTTGTTTTATAAAAAGAGGCAAATCCCACACCCAAAGGAACTATACAAATAAGAAAAATAATACAAGGGCAGCTAGGTGACACAGTGAGTAGAGCACCAGCTCTGGAGTCAGGAGGACCTGAGTTCAAATTCGGCCTCAGACACTTAACACAAAAACTAGCCATGTGACCTTGGGCAAGTCACTTAACCCCAACTGCCCTCCAAAAAGCAACAAAAAGAAAGGAAGGAAGGAAGGAAGGAAGGAAGGAAGGAAGGAAGGAAGGAAGGAAGGAAGGAAGGAAGGAAGGAACAAAGGAAGGAAGGAACAAAGGAAGGAACGAAGGAAGGAAGGAAGAACGAAAGGAAGGAAGGAAGGAAGGAAGGAAGGAAGGAAGGAAGAAAGAAAGAAAGAAAGAAAGAAAGAAAGAAAGAAAGAAAGAAAGAAAGAAAGAAAGAAAGAAAGAAAGAAAGAAAGAAAGAAAGAAAGAATGAGAGAGAGAGAGAGAGATAATACAGTCTAGCATTGTGTATTCTTCGTACAACATAAATTACCACCCTGGATGAAGAGCTGTCCACAATACCACCATGAACATGACACGGAAAGTCTCTGTTTCTACTCTACCATCTGTCCTGCCCCTTCAAGAAGAGCCTGTTGTAATAATAACAACTCATATTTATGTAGTGCTTTTGGTTTGCAAAGCACTTTCTAGAGTTCAAACAAAATCATTAGATCACGTTTTCCATTAATGAGTAAACCGGCTTGTCCAAGTCAATCTAGACCACCTCCCTCCCATCCAAAATAGAACCAGTTTCTGTACACAAGGAATTGTGGGTCATTAAAAAAAGGATTTGGAATACTCAGGCTTGTTACTAAAATACATTTAGCAAAGACTCAAATTAGAGGACAGAAGACAGACTTATAGAGAGGATACTCATAGGACAAATTTTGTCCTCCCTCTGAAGGGCTTGGGAGGAGAACAGAGAAGGTAGGGTAGACATGATCTTTATAAAATGCCTGGAAAAAAAATTCTGGTCAGAGATGCCAAAGATTCTGAAACTCCCCTCAGGCTGCTGGCCATGGTCCAGGTAATGGTTTTTCCTTCCCCTCAGCTGTCTGTTAAAAGATTACTGCTTGTGATTTTCCACCAAAGAGAGAAGGGAGACACTATGGGAGAAAGCCTTGTGTGTCTACTTCCCTATAAGTATGAGTAGAAGAAAAGGCCAATCTTCCCAAGATGGCATTGATGGGCAACCCAGCATTTTCACAAAGCACTCTGGGGGGATTACTGAAGTGTTAGCTAATCTAATCACTCAGCCTATAAAAAAAGGCAGTAGACTAATGAAAGAATCTTTATATTTGATAATGATTATCCTTGAGAGCCAAGAACTGGACTGGCAAAGGTGCATAGGCAGGTCCAGTCACTCAAACTGCTTTCAGAAAAATGCTCCAGGAATCTAACCACCTATCCATCAGGGACTCCCTGCTTAACTGCCTACTATTACAAAGGAAAAATTATCAATGGAATGGCATTTTTAGTTATAGGATTTTTTTAAAGCCCTTTGAAAACCTTTGTGATCTAACTCCTACTGCCCTGCCCCCACCATCCAAATACATAAATCAGTTTGGCCTTTACCCTAGAAAGGGTTCCTTCAATACCATGCCAGCTAATTATCTTCCCATCCAGTCCCAATGGCTGCTGTGCCCACCTGACCTCTTCAGATCTGCTTGGCATTTTTTCAATTTAAGAATGAGAAGTTTCACACGCCAGCCTGAGCTCCCTGGAGCCAGCAGAAAGGCCCATATAGCTGTCAGCAAACTGATAAGAGCTTTAAAATGACTCCACAGGGCCCTCTTTAAAAAGGAGAGCCAAAGGAACCCATAAAGAAAGGGGGCAGGGGCCACGGAAACCAGCCCCTCACACCGTTTTAACGTGGCACTAAAATGAGCTGCAGATTTATGGGAGTCTTTTAGCCTTCAGACCAATTCATCGGGGACATTAAGCTCACCTCTCTCCCGCTCTCCAACAGAATTCCTTAAAGCACCAGATGAAGTTGACTAGAAGGAAAGTGTGTGGGGGGGGAGATCGGGACTATAGAAGGATGGGAGAGAGAGTTAAGATGGCACAAGGGAAAGGTTTACTGCATCTTAATGACATTGTCCTCCCCCATTAAAGCACTTGGAAAAGATTTTTCACAAGCCCCCTCAAATTCACTTATGAATTTCCATTTGGTTTGACTGTAGACCAAGCAAATTATACCGAAGCAATCATTCTATTTTCAGTTCTGACCTTGACTCATCATTTACAAAAAGTTAAGTTGTTAGTTTATAGTTTTCCCCAAAATGAACAAATTAATATTAGGAGGAGAGAAGTGGGCAGCTGAAGGAAGAAGGAAAAGCCAAGAATAAACCATAGTTCTCATTGAGAGTACAGAAAATGACCAAATAATCTTTCTCCCCAATATACCTCCTAAAATAAAGAACCACCTAATTTTTATTTCTTTCTTCCCAGTGACCTATAGTGAAAACAGGGAAAAGACAAGCTCCAGGTAACTCTAAGTGGAGATCTAACTCCTGATAACAGACAGGAGGCCCAGAGGCACCACACCCTAAATTATAGCATGGGATAATGGAAAAAAGCAATGGCCTGAGAGTTTTAAAAAAGGGGGGGAGGGTTCAAGTTCCAGTTTTGCTTACTCTGTGCCTCAATTTCCTTATCTATAAAATGGGAATAACAACAGTACACTGTCTCAAAGAGTTGTGAAGAATAAAGCTGTAATATGCATGAAATTATTTATAATGCTAAAGTGTTTTTTGTTATTGTTATTCAGTTCAGTCATGCCTGACTCTTCATGACCCCATTTGGGATTTTCCTGGCAAAGATACTGGATTGGTTTGCCATTTCCTTCTCCAGCTAATTTTACAGACGGGGAAACTGAGGCAAGCGGGGTTAAGTGACTTGCCCAGGGTCACACAGCTAATAAAGAGTCTGAGGCCAGATTTGAACTAAGGTCTTCCTGACTCCAGACCTGGTGCTCTATCTGCTGTACCACCTAGCTGCCCTATAAATTGCTATATAACTATGCATATTATTATTATTACTAGGTTCCTGAACCACAAGCACGTTTAAACACACTCAGCATAGGAAACTCCTTGTAATTTTTGAAAACCATGCCCACAATTAATATCTTGATACAAGAAGAATCCTATTACATTCGGCCAAATGCAGATAGGAAGTGGATACTCCCTGGTGGGCTTTCCAGTGCCAAGCTGTAGAAAGTGAAATGGATTGAGAACTCCAAATCCAGGGAGCCTAGGCCTAGCTTAGACATGTAAGCCATTTCATGGCTCTGGCCTCCATTTTTCCATCTGTAAATTGAGAGGAGTAGATGAAATGATGTCCAAGGTCTCTTCCAGCTCTATAATTCTTTATAAAGGGGGCGGCTAGGTGACACAATGAATAGAGTGCCAGCCTGCAGTCAGGAGGACCTGAGTTCAAATCCGGCCTCAGACACTTAACACTTACTAGCCATATGACCTTGGGCAATTCACTTAACCCTAATTTCCCTGCTTTCCCCCTCCAAAAATAAAAAATAAAATAAAATTTAAAAAATATATAATTCTTTATAAACTTCTTTACTGATGGTGCTTCGTCCTTTCATGAAATAAGAGGGTTTTTTTTTTTTAATTAATGTACCATTTGCATTTGCTAATTGTAATGGGTCCCCTAGAGACAATGTTTTCTGCCCTGTTGGTGTGAAAAAGCCCACTGTGACCTAAACCCTTCTTTCCTATTCAACCTCACTTCCCACAATATGGAGTCCAAAAGGTGCCAAGGCCCTTTGTTCCAAGGAGACCAATCTCTTTTCTCTTTACTCCCTTCTTTCCCTTACAAATATCATCCTCTACCTCCATTGATACTCCTCTTTACCAATTCAAATCTTAACCAGCCATCAGAAGCAAACCACCTTATCAAGGAATCTCCCAACAACTCGAACCCACCATCACCACTCCCTGTCTTCACCTCACAAGGCACTGACTCTATTCAACGCTTATTTCTGTCATTTTATTTATCCCTTCTTCTTCAACACCTCAGAGAAGCCATGATTTCATCAATATAGATACTCCTTCCACCAATAAAAGAAAACCCCTCTAAGTCTCAGCTGATGGTCTTCCAAAGTCAGCATAGTCAAAACAAGCCGCTACATGGCGTCAGCCTCGGCCACATCATGGCCAATGTCCCAGTGATGAGCCTAACTAAGCCGAGCCAGGCTTGCTCCTAGAAAACAAGCAGGCAGCCCAACACCAAGCCATGTCCATGATGGCTCTGCAGTTTGGCAGGACCTGACAGTGATCAGAAGAGTACTTGGAGAACTTGTGGTCAGCTCTAGGTCAAGGAGAAGGAGCATGACAGCAGAGGGCCTCTGCCTTACAACACTCTCTAAGTCCCATGAATCTCCACAAGCAGACTTCAGGCTCCTCTAGGGCAGAGTTTTTATGAGATGTTCTTTTGGTCTCTCCCATTGTGCCCTCTGCAGTCCGAGATACATAATGGGCAGTTTATATTTTTCAGCTGAAATACATTCCCCAATGTTTAAACCTCATGCTTTTGAAGGTAGTTGTGACATAATTGGAAAAGCAAGAGCTGTGGTATCAGAGGACCTGAGTTTCCAGACTAGCTCTATTATGTGGTATAGAGCAAAACTGAGCCAGCCCCTTCACTTCTCTGGGTCTCAGTTTCCTAATCTGCAAAATGAGGGGATTAGACAAGTCAGTTCTACTTCTAGGACCCCATAACAAAACTAGCTTCGTACAAGACTATTCCATGAATCACCCCGTGTGCTTTTGTCAATACCAAGAGCCTTCTAGAGCTCCCAAGGAAAGGGGTTTTATGCTCTTCCCATCTGGACTGTAAGGATTTAAATCTCCAAGGCTAGACCAAATACCTGCAAATCAACCCAAACCTTAAAGACAAGGAAATTTATTTGCATACCCTAGTGTGCTATAAATTTGAGACAGTTCTATTAAAATGCTTTTCTTGGCTTCCCATCAGATATTTGGCAAACAGTCTTTTTCCAGCAAGGTTCTTAATACCAAGCTTGAAAAAAAATGCTTTTATTTAAAAATCTTACATTAAACGAGCTCTTCTTAGACTGTCTTGATTTAAACAACACATGTGACCAGGATACTTCATAATTTAGATTTACAAGGCCAAGAATGCTCACACACAGAGGATACAGTGCTACTGACAACATGAGAAATGGTCAAATTGTGAAATTTCAAATACTCTGCAAATGATCACCTCTACTTCCAAGGCACTATCATTTGACAGGGAGGAGTATGCAGGGAAGAAGCTGAGATTCTCTGAGAATGCAGTTTCTGCTTCACTGGCCACGTGAACGCCAACACAGAAGCTGAGGGTAAGGCTTAAGAGTACAAAATCTGGCATCTTGTATGGGGGGCAGGCAAGCATGGAGAGGAGACCGGGAAAGAACTCTCAATGGCATCTGACCAGAGGAAAATGTTTAGTGCTTTTTAAAGCCACAAGAACCCAATTTATTGAAAATCAAATTTCCCAGTGGGGGCGTGGGAATGAGAGACATTGCAACAGCAGCCCTAGGAATTACAAGTAAAGCCTTTTCCACATTGCTTTGCTTAGCCTCGATTTCCAGTGTTGTGTCCAGTCTTAACTGTCTTAAGCAACCACTTCTCCTAGAAGACTGTTCCACAACCTAATAGCTTTAACTGTCAGGAAGTCTGTCCTGATTTTCAGCCTCCAGCTAGGCCACACAAGCTTCATGGTTGGAGCAGAGCTGTGGGCGGCAAAGCAGGGAGTGCTCCCAGGCTGCCCCTCACCTACTGTGTGGTCCTGGGTGGCTTACTTAGGCTTCTGACCTTCACCTTCCTCCCACACAAGATCTGGACCCCTCTTATAACTGCCCGTCTGAGCTGAGATGCATTTTCTCAAGCATGAGGGACTCATGGGGGGAACGCTCTGTAAATATCAATGAATGCTATAACAAAACCTCAACTATCCAGAACTGCCAAGGAATGAATCGTTCTGGAGAAGCAAATTTTCTGGATGGGTGAGGAGAGAGACAAACAAATGAAGATTTTTCAAAATTTTGATCCCTTTGGATGGGAGCTTTTCTAGAAATGTTCCTTCATTTCTTATGGGGAGGAAACCCAATATAATTTCACCTTTTCTCCATGACGTGAGGCCATTTTTATTCACACTGATCACTGTTCTATGGCATACTCTACACATCCTCAGAGCCTCGTGAGGGACATGGTCTCCTGAAAGCCTTGTTTCATGGTCTCTCTTGCAGTCATTCTGTCTCCTCCCTTACTGTCAGCACTGCTGCCTCAGTGCCTCCCTGTACCTGTCCTTCCTCCCCCATCTAGTTAGCTGCATGCTAGAAACCAAATGACCAAGCACGCTTGAACTATATGTAAACTGACAGTCTCTCTCTCCTTTAGGAAAATGTACATGGCTTTTTTGTGACACATGGCTTGCTTCTTTCTAGGCTCACACAGTACTTTAAGAATGATAAAACCCTCATCAAGAGCAAGCACATAGAGAGGAAAGAGCACCAGAGCTGGCCAGGGAAGAGCAGGGTGAGAGGCCCAGCCCCACTGCCCTCTATACATGGGACAACAAGCAATCCTGTAACTCTGGGCCTTGGCTTCATGATCTCTAAGACGGTGATAGCACCTGCAGCACCAACCTCTCTGGCTGGACTTCTGTGAGGACCAAAAGAGACAGCAGGAGTCAGGCCAGATGTGCCTGCTGACGCTGGCCTCCCCCCAGACGTTTACCTGGAGCTGCAAGGACTGCTGAGTGCTTTCCTCCCAACAGCCCAGGCTTATGGGCAGGCGAGGGGCCTGGACAGATCACATGGAACAGTCTTTCTTTCTTCCTAATCACTATATTCTCTTAGCGAGCCCCTGCCCCATAATTCACAAAGCCTTCTGTTTCCTAAGTAAGAAGAAAACAACAAAACTCCCAACAAGAGCTTCTTCCTTTCCACAGACACCATGGCCGTGAACAACACTGGGGCGGCCATTGGTCCTGTGGCCAAATGCTCTCCCTCCCAGACTCGAGGGGCCTCTGGACTATCTGAACAAGCTGCTGGTGGCTTCCCTGCAGTCTTGTCTCTCCAGGTCAGCTGTTTATTCTTTTCTATTCTCCCTTTCTCTGATTCAGGAGGCTCTTTTGGGTTTAAGTCCCCCAACCTATGACTCTCCATTCAGATTTGGCCTCAGAAGAATCCTACATTCCCTATTCCCTGCCCTGAAATACAACTGATATTAGGCCGGGCTTCCTATAAGGAAAATGAGACGAGAAGAAATTCTAGTGAAAACCCAGAAAAAGTCATAAGAGCAAAAATAATCATATGACATGAGGGACAGGGAGAAAAGCATCAGAGATCAGGGACAGAAGCCCAAGATGGATTCAACTCACTGAAGAGAAACATATTTCAACTGGGACCAGACTATGGAAGTTAAAGAGAAAGGTGGACACTTCTGCCATCTCCAAGGCTCCTAGTCATGGGAGCACAAAGAAGAGTTCAAAGGCAAGGTGGGCTGCTGACTTCCACCTCCTAGTGTGGCTGAGGTCAGAGGTCACTGCTATTGGAGCCACTGACCAATAAAAGTATGTTTGGAAACTCTACTAGGCAGATAAATTAGGGATCCATTTACACCTTCCTCCCTATCCACACAAACACATCTTACTATGTGGTCTGGAGAGGCAGTGTCTTCCTGGGTCTAGTTTTACTTTCTTTATGAGACTAGAGGCAAGTTTGGGAAACACAAGATCCATTTGACTGGAGGATTATATCTAGCTGAATCTATTTCTCTATGTACCCATCAGTGTGAGGGAGCAAATGATAAGAGTTTCTCCCTCTGCTCTGCTGACCTATCCTTATAATGAAAAAAATCGTAAATTCTGGAGCTAGCTGGAAGATCAGAGGTCAGCTCTCTCCCTCTATGACTGAAGAAGCCAAAGTCCAAGGCTAATATGGATCAAAGTCCCTAACACCGCCTTCAGCATGCCAAGATGCCACAAGTTTTCCCTGCAATCCCTTCCTTTTCTAAGTCCTTCTGTACTTACTATCTTTGCTATACACATTTTCAGGTGTGCGTATATCCTAGCTATCTCTGTGTACAGCCACTGACTCATCAGTGCAAGGCATATCCTATGTGGGAACCCATTCCACCACACTGATAGACAACTGCTTTATATGTTACATCTTTGAAAACTGCCAGGGGCACTGATGGGGTACGTGCCTCCTCCTTAGCCATACAGGTTAACTGTGTCAGAGGCATGATTGGAACCCTACTTTTCCTGTCTCTAAGGCTAACCCAGTTACTTCACTGTACGATTAGTTCTTGATTCTTTGCTCTCTGGGTTTCTGATTGCTTGGTGTGTGTATGTATAAGTAAATCTGTCCTGGGGTCTGTGGCATTCAGATTTTTAGTCCACAATTTGAATATGGTGAATTAAGGAACAAACACTTGGTTAAGAAGATGGGATCTGAGGAAAGGATTCAGATTTCTGGACCTCATCTTAAAATAGGAAAATGCCAGGATGGAATGCAACCAGGACAGGTTGGTAAGAAGACATTTGTCTAGTATCTTGGAAATTTAATTTTTTGAAAGTTTTAAACTAAAAAAGATGAGGGAAGGGAAAAAAATGTCTGGGTTTATCCAAACTAAACACCATAGAGAGAATCTATAAAATTGGAAGAAGAGCTGTTGAAATCTTGGGGGAAAGTAACTACTTCCTCCTAGAGTTGATAATAGTACAGAAGAAAGCCAGGCATAGTTTGACATGCAGCCTGACTTTTGAGGAGAATACAGTATAAAGAGTTCATAGGCAGATTCAGCAGGATTCCAAGAATCCAAATTTTACGGGGGAATCGGTCAATGAGAGATGGGAAACTCTCTAGAATGAAATTCTGAAGACACAAATGGAAACAATTTTGATGACATGGCAAAGGCCAATGTAGATATGCGAGAACTCACTAAGCAACTTTAAAGATGAGTCCTATGTTGAGTCTGAGGGACTGAGAAGATAGTGATATCCTCTACAGGAAGAGGGAAGTTAGGAGGTGGACAGGTTTTAAGGGGAAAGACAATGAGTTCAGTGGTGGACATGGTGAGTTTAAGATATCTACTGTACATCCAGTTGGAGGTGAGAGAATAGACATCAGCAAAAAGGTTAAGAGTGAGCAGGATAGGTAGATGTAAGAACTGTCAGCATAGAAATGAAAATTAATTAAATCCATGTGATTTGATGAGATCACGGCATAGAGGGAAAAGAGAAGAAGAGCCCAGGAGAGACTCCTGTGGGATATCTCTGGTGAGAGGGTTGATCTGGTTGAGAGGACCATGCAAAGGAGACAGAGAGAGAAGTCAGACAGGTAAGAGAAGAACCATGGGAGAGTGCTATACTGAAAACCTATAGAGAAGAGAGTGCCAAGGAGAAGGGCATGCTCAGCAGGGTCAGAGGGCAAGCAAAGGGCTTTGGATTTGGGTGATTTTGGATAAAACAGATCACTGGTGATTTTGGATAAAACAGTTTCAGTGGAATGATGAGGTTAAAAGTTGCACTGGAGGGGATTATGAAGTAAAAGGAAAGAAAGAAGAGGAACCCTTTGAAGGAGGTTAGCCACAAAGGGCTAGGACAATAGTTAGCAGAGATGGAAGGGTTGGGATGGAGGACACATGGGCATTTTGTAGGCAGTAGGGAATGAGCTGGTGGAAAAGGAGAGATTGACAAATAAGAGAAAGAATAGGAAAGGCAAAGAGGGAAATCTGTTGGAGGAGACAGGATGGATCATATGAGACAGGGGACAGAGAGGGGCAGAAGGCACCTGAGTGATGTGACATGAGGAGAGGGAAGACAAAGAAGTTCGTGGGGACTGGCTTCCATTTTTCCTGTAAAATATGAGGCAAGGTTCTCTGCTAAGAAAGTGGGCAAGGAGAGCTATGTGAGGTTCAAGGGAGGACAAAAAGGTTTGGATGAACTGCTGTGGAGAGTGGGAGAGTGAACTGATAATGGAGATGAAATAGAATTACTGGGAAGCAGTGAGAGCCCAGTTGAGTTTATGTAACATAAATCTGTAGTGGACCCAGTCAAAACAGTTGAATGATTTTCTTCCCCTTTGTTCACAGCATATATAAAGGAGGGAAGGCAATGAATGGTGGGTGGAATGAAAGGCTGAGGCTTGACTGGGAATAACTGGCAATTTGAGGAGGAGGCTAAAGAGTCAAAAGAGGACAATGTATAGTTGAATTGGTTCACCAAGGGGTCAAGATAGAAAGAAAAGCAGAGAGTGGCTAGTGTAAAGGAAATCATCTGGGAGAGAACTGATGGGTCAAGAGACTGGAGATCATGGTGAGGTTGAGGAGTTGAATTTTGTAAGTGAAGGCAGACACAGAGATAGAAAACCAACAGATTATGGTAAAATATGGGAATTTTGAAATTCTTGAACAAGGAAATGGTTCATTTGTGGGTGATGGCAAGAACAAAGGTATGATCATCTTTGTGTGTGGCTGAGGATGAGGTGGAGGAAATAGCTCATAGGAAATGAGTAAGTTGAGGAACCAAGTTGTTAGGGTTTTTGCAGTAGAGTCTATGTTAATGGCTCTTTATCAATTTGGAATGTCCCAGGGATTAGTGCTTGGCACTATACCCATAATGACTTGAAGGCATAAAGGGAAAGGGAGAAGGAAATAATCATAAAAAGCATCTTCATCAAATAGGCGAATGAAACAAAACTCAGAAGGATAGCTAATGTACTGGAAAACACAGCCAGACTCCAAAAAGATCTTTCTAGGCTAGAATACTAAGCTAAATCTAGGGGTAAATTTAAGTCTTACATTTGAAATCTAAAAAAGCAACTGCACAAGTAAAAATGGGGAAGCATCATAAGATGGTAATTTGTGTGAAAAGAGTCACTCACAAATGAGTGTGACGTGGCAGTCAAAAAAACGTAATGATTAAGAAAGGCACAGAGATGTGAGAGTCCTGCCCTCTCCTACCC
This sequence comes from Gymnobelideus leadbeateri, assembly GCA_011680675.1. Lineage (NCBI taxonomy): Eukaryota > Metazoa > Chordata > Mammalia > Diprotodontia > Petauridae > Gymnobelideus > Gymnobelideus leadbeateri. The sequence goes on from WOXC01001655.1 coordinate 231,527, forward strand.
TGGTCAGACATCATCTGTCACATAATGGCCGGTTCTGCACACCACATTCTAGGAAGGGTACGGATAAGTTAAGATGTGCTCAGAAAAGGAAGGACAAGATGATGAAGGGACTGGAAAGTATGCTATACAAAGATCCACTCAATGAACGGGGGAAGTTTAGGCCAAAGAGAAGCATTAGGAAGGGCCTAATTGCTATTTTCAGGTATCTGAAGAGCTGTCAGAGGAAGAGGGACTAGGTTTGTTTGCCTGGCTCCAAAAGAAAGAACAAGGAAAGGAGGGAACTCTAATTCTGAGGTGAACATTGAAGAGCAGCGATTTTGGCTTGACATGAAGAAAGATGTCCTAACAATGAGAGCTATCCATGAGCAGGCTATGGGCCTCTGAAAGCGGAAGGCTCCTCCCTCACCAGAGATGTCCGAGTACAGCTTGGAGGACAGCCTGTCAACACTGCTGTGGCGGGGATGGACTGGACTGAATGGCATCTGAGATTTCATGGTGGCTCCTTATGGGCAAGATCTCTGTCTTCTATCTTGTGCACCCCCCATAACGCCCAATGGGGTGGCAAGCATATAGCACAGTCAAAAAAATTACATGTTGATTAATGGTGCAATTTTCTCTCTTAAGGAGCAGTTTATTAATGAGCTATTAAAATCATCTTGCTTTTCACACTTCTGCTACACCTCGCCCAGTCTGGCCTGGTGAGAGCCCGGATGATCAGGGGCAGCAGCTGCCCAGAAAAGTGGTCATAAGCACTAGACACTGAATTTTCCAGGTGAATTCCAGGCCTTGTGCACTTCTCACAGGCCACTGTCCCAAACACAGCCGCTGAGCCGTTCTGCTGCCCTGGTTAAATAAACGTCACATCTCGTCGGAGCCAGAAGAGATATGCACACTTTTCTGACCATCGTCTGAACCTCCGAGGCAAGATCTGTGCTTGTGATCTGTTTGGAAATGGGGTCTCTAGAACACTGGGCAGGTCTGTTTCAGTGAGGATGCTACCATCACTAGGCCTCTACAAGCAAGGTGCCATCGCCATCCTACAGTGAACGCTGCTTCTTCCCCCCACAGATCCAAAGATGGGACAGATACCAAGGTGGCAGAGAAGCCGGCTGGGAAATCTCTATGCAGACCCAGACCTCCTTGAGTCTAGAGACTGAGGAAATGGAGACCCCTGGTGGCCACCGCCTCACCCTGTGCTAACAGGGGAGCTCATAGGAGCAAGGCTCCTCTCTTTACCTGGCCTCAGTTTCCTAATGAAATGTTCATCAGGTTCTCCAACGTGGAACTGAGGATGGATCTCCAGAGATCACTGTTCAGGTTTAAAGAGATCTCACTTTGAACTCCCCAGACAGAGATCATTAAGCTACATAACACCAGCTTCCACTTACCCTCACTGCTTCTCTGGGAGCCAGTTACAAGCAGAACGTCATCATGGGGAGAGCAAGGGGCTTGAAACCGGGGAGACTCGGGCCCTAATCCTGCCCTTATCACTCACACCTGTATAACTCTGGGCAAGTCACTCAGCCTTTCTGCCTCAGTTTCCTTATCTGAAATTGGGATTATAATAGAAATTACCTCACAGGGCATAGTGAGGACCAAAGTCTGAACTGTTATTATGAGTGCCACCAGTCATATCAACAGACATTTGCCAAGTGCCTACTATGTGTCAGGCACTGTGCTAAGAACTGGAGATAAAGAAAGCAAAAGAGGCCCTGCCCTCAAAGAACTTACAATGTGCTAAGGGAGACAACAAACAGATAAATATATACGGATCAATCTACATACAGGATGCACAGGAAGTTATTAACAGCAATAAGGCCCATCAAGGTCAGATCAGATCAGTCTTTGAAAAGAAATCTGACTGGAGTTCAAATCCTCCTTCCAACCTTATTAGCTGTGTGTCTCTGGACAAGTCACTTAACCTCTTTGCCCCAGATTCCCCATCTGTAAAATGGGGATAATAAAAGGACTTATCTCACAGCACTACTGTGGGGGATGAATGAGATGATATTTGCAAGGCACTTGGTAAACTTTAAAGCATATAAATACTCTCTGTTATCATCCTCATCCTCTTCCTCATCATTATAAGAAGAAAAATGACAAGGAGGTCCAGGGAATGATGCTCTACCAAGTCTCCATTTATGTCTCTCTGAATCTTAGAAGGAAGGAATGATGCAGCTGTGGAGAAAGAGAATGACTAGACGTGTAAAATCCAACACGCTGATAGATGGTTCGTGGCCTCTAAAGCCACTGATGGTAAAATTAGGAATGATTTTTCTTTGGTACAAAACCACATCTCTCCCACAAGGGACAAGGAGGAAATACCCTCATGTTTCATAACCAGAAAGGATAAAGGATTATTTATATTCAACTCTGCAGCCAGGTGGCACAGTTGAGTGCTGGAAGCTGGAGTCAAGGAGACTCAGTTTCCTAAACTCCAATCTGGCCTCAGACACCAGCTGTGTGACCTGGGCAAGTGGCTGAACCCTGTTTGCCTCAGTATCCCCATCTGTAAAATGAGCTGGAAAGGAAAACAGCCATCCACTCCAGTATCTCTGCCAAGAAAACCCCAAATGGGGTCAGAAAGAGTCAGGCAGGACTAAAAATGACTGAACAGCAACTGAATTGGGAGCTAATGGATAGCCAGCACCTAAACTTTGCTCAGCAGCCACTCAGCCTGGAGATGATCCAGGCCAGGGGTGTCAGACTCAAATAGAACCAGATCCCTTTAGGCCACATCTTAACTTAGAAAACCACAGACGGACATTATCTATGATGTCATGTATTGTATTTTATGAAGCATTTCTCCAGTTCACTTTAATCTGGTTTGGTTTGACCCCTGACCTAGGTTAAACACCTGACTGTGTCGCTTAGAAGCCTGTGACCTTGGTCAAGCCACCTGACTCTGAGCTTCATTCTTCTCTTCTGTTGAACAGGGATACTCTTCCTGCTTTGAGGCCCACAATAGAAAAGTTACATGACCCATTTTATAATTGTTGTAAAGGGCTTTGTAGACAGAGTTTTTTTCCTTTGTTACTGATCATCTGAGACAATAGCAATTTATCTGTAGATGCTCTTTTGAAGGGTTTTTTAAATGCTTCCAGACCAATATTACAGAATCCTGTGGTTGGACAAGCCCTCCAACACATCCCAGAAGGAAATACCCCACTGTGGCATGCCTCTGCTTGCAGGACTCCCATGAGGGAATCCCTTCCTTGCTGAGGCAGCAGGCCCATTCCACCCATGGATGGCATTGTCATCAACACTACCTTTGCCTCCTAGATCAGCCCATGGAGCTTTCACAGACACAGTGTGCTGGACAGCTCAATATTCTCAGTGATCTGACATTCCCCTGTCCTTTCCCCTGGCTCCTCCCTGGCACTGTCATAGGCTGTAACCATGTGCAGAGGCGGCTCCAGTCCCATACGGCAGGCTAGGCTATACCTGTCAGGAGCATACTGAGGGCTCGAATCTAAAGCTCTTACTGGCCTCCAGTGCCTTTCTTTGTAAAGTGAGAGGGCTGGACCAGAGGACCTCTAAGACTTCTCCCTACTCTATGACCTGATGACCCCATGTCCCTGCTACATAAATGGAGAGGCCTTTGACACACAGCTACAGCTCACATAAACTGCTTGCCCAGGTTCAGAGCACAGGAGAGGAAATCCATCTCACTGACAAGGAGGATGCCCTTTTAAAGGAGAAGAGAAGGAGCGCAGGTGCAACCCACCATTGTACCTTACAGGAGTCCCCAGGAGGGAGCCCACACTCTCCTCTGGACCAGGCCCTTACCTGTCTCTGCATTTCCTCAATCTGCCTCTGGGGGATGCTCCGCAGCACACTGTACATCTCTCGCATTTTCTCCTCAGGTATAACCACAGATGCCCTGAAGGTAAAAGAGACCATAGAAGGGGTGAGAGAGGAAAACCGAGACAGGAGTAAGGCAATTCCGCCACTCTAACCAGCACGGCCAGCTGGCTGTCTGGACCAAGCTGAGGCCAGGAGATACGTCTAACTTCCTCAAAGGATAACAACAAGGATGTGCTCTTTTGGAAGGCAGTACCTAGGAAGGGGATGGAGAAAGGGCAGACAGCAGGAAGACAAGGTGACAAGTTTCACAGACCTGCCTTGGGCCATGATGCTAAGGACATCACAAAGAACAGAAGGGCCTTCACAGAGTATCTACTCTAGTCTGTCCTTCTGTAATAATCCTGACAAATGATCAGCCAGGCTGTCCGAAGACCTTCAGGAACTGTGACCCTCCTGCCTCCCAGGACAACTCATTCCATCTGGGGACAGATTTCATGCTTAAAAAGCTTTTTTATTTTCTCTGCCCCCTCTACCTTCTACCCACTATTGGTTCTGCCTCAGGGCCTTTCATAACAGCTCCCTATACACAGGAAGGCACTGCTCACCTCCTCCATAAGTCATCTCTTCTCTAGGTCAAACATTCCTAGACCCTCGGCCTGACCCTTGTACAGCATGTCTTCCGGCTTCCTCACCACCCACATCACCCTCCTCTGAACAGTCTAGTTTGCTAATGTCTTCCCTAAACGAAGATCCTAGAGCCAAAATGTATTGTTCCGGATGTTCTCCAGGCAAGGCAGAGTCCAGGACAACTGTCAGCCTCTCTGTCACAGAGAAGGTGATATGAAAAGCCAAGCCCATGACCAAGTGTCACAGTTAAAAGAGACCATTTACACTACCCCAACATAAATTCTGTTGTATTGTCTCCTAAAATGAGCCAAGACTAGAATCAGTCATGCACAAAGGTGGAGAGGAAATTAACTAAGCATTCAAGGCAGGACTAGGCAGAGGATACAAAGTGCTAGTCGTGCTTCATCAGCCTTTATTTTTGACCCAGCCCTTATTTTTGACCCTGCTAAGTCTCCCACAGGTTGTCACACAATGACAATCCGCGTGGTGCTGCAACATTATTGTAAGACATTTCCACGGTGCTCTACAAAGCATATTTTTTTCTTTTTACAAACACTTACCTCAAAACAACCCTGTGATTTGGTGCAAGTTTAATTTACAGAAGAGGAAACTGAGGCTTATAGAGGGTAAGTGACTAGACAGGAAGCTATTTGATGAATTATTCTCAAGGTTACCCACCTGCCCACCTCTAGAGAAACACTCTTTAATTTGACCCAGATAAATTCTAGGGCATTTTCTGGGCCTGTCATCCAATACTACACATTAGGCTCATCTGAGTCTTATCAGCAGAAGCAACAGGTCGACCCTCTGAAAAGGGGAAATAAGTCAAAAGAGACAAGGCAGAGGGCAAAAATAAACATACCTCTTCCAGTCCAGAACCTCTGAAAAAGGCAGGATATAGGAATCAGCAATGATAACTGGGACACAGCCAGCCTGAAGAACATCACTCAGAGCTGCCTGGCCCAGCCGGGCTCCACGAAGGACCACACAGAAAGAAGCCTCCTATAGGGAAGAGAATCAATGATGGGAGACTGAGAGATAGGCCAGCCCTAGGGACCCGCTACTTAAGATTCTGCACATCAAAAGTGTTCTATGGTTTGAAATCAAAGGAGGCCAACACACCCAGACACCAGAAGTTCAACTTTCTAAAAAATAATATTTTAAAAAATAATATTTTAATTTTCCCCATCACAAGTAAAGACAATTTTGAACATTCAGTTTTTTTTTGAGTTCCAAATTTTCTCCCTCTCTCCCTCACCTCCCCAAGACAGTAAGCAACTTGATATAAGTCAGACATCTTGTAATCATGCTAAACATATTTCCATATTAGTTGTGTTATAAAAGAAGACAGACATCAAAAGAAAAAAAAGTGAAAAATAGGATGCTGTAATCTGCATTCAGACTCCTTCAGTTCTCCCAGCCTTTTACAGTTACCAATCCTAAACAACACAATTGGAAATGCTTAATCATTCCACAATAGCCATTCAGACAACAAGCACATAAGGGCGGGCCTATGTGCCAACCACCGTGCTATGAGCTAAGGACATCTTCCAGTGTCCGCCCATCATGATAATACTGACAGCAAAAAGAACCAGAAGTACCAAGGAATAAGGTGGCAACGGTCATAAAACTCAAAGAATTTAAAAACAGAAAAGACTCATTTTTCTCATCTGAAAAAATAAAGCCCAGAGAGGTTGTGATTTGCCCAAGATCATATAAGTACAAGCAGCAGGACCAGAGCTAGGATTCTGAGCTAGGTCCTCAGACCCCAAACCCCTACCCCTCCATTCCCATGTTCCTATGATGCTTCATGATGATACCATGGACATTAGTGACAGGAATCACTTTGTGATACCCAACAATCTGATTTGTCACGGCCAATCTATTTCAGGCCTACTCAGGTCACTTAAGGTTCCAGACCAATGTCCCAAATTCCAAGCTGGTTGCATGTTGCTTGAAAAAGTTAGCTTTTTCACATTGCAGGATAGGTCTACCAAGTTCTCAAGAGGATGCAGTAGGCACAAGGAACTTTTGACCAGTTTCTTACCATTTCCTCACAGACAAGATGGAGAAGGAGAAGCTAGAAGATAAAGCCTTTAAAGGACTTGAATAGTTACATCCAAAGTGTATTGATGAAGGCACCAACGTCAATTGGGGGAAATACTCTGGTCATATAACTTCAAGGCTCTATGGTCAGTGCTTCCTTGCTCTGCATCATAGTTATGGACCCCACTGAAGATACAGAAGATATGCTGAACAAATCTGTAGATGAAATAGCACTGGGAGGGATCGATCCTACGCTGGATGACAGATAAAGAAGCCAAAAAACAATATAGGGAAATGACAGATGAGAACAAAGATGAAATTAAATAAGGATAAATCCAAAGTCCCACCTTAGGTTTAAAAAAAATCACCTAAACAAATGGAAGGTGGGAAGAACCAATGTAATAATCATTTATGTCAGAAAGATCCCAAAGTTCTGGTTAACACCTAGGTGAGGTGGCTGCTGTCCAAAAACCTAATGCAGTCATAGGATCCATTAATAAAAGTCCAAAGTCCAAAGCTCAAAACAAAGGAAGTCCTCTCCCCTGGTCCAACCACACCTGGAATGCTGCTCCATTCCAGGTACACATTTTTGGAAGGATACTGATAAAATGAAGAATATTCAGCCTTGGGGAACCCTGAATGCCAAGGAGGCTGGAAACCATGCCACATGAGGATCAACTAAAGTAGCAGGTAGGGATTGTAACCTGGAAAGGAAGAATTAGGCAGGGAGCTAAGGGACTGAGAGCAGAGGAGAAATATGAAAACCGACCACAAACATTGGAAAAGCTGTCAACAGATGAAGGACTAGACTTACTTCGCATGACCAAAGAGCAAAACTAAGACCAATGCATAGAAGCTGCATTAAGAAGATCTCAGCTTCATTTTTTAAAAGTAGAATGGACTCTTGAGGAAGGAAGGAATTCCTGTCCTAGGAGGGCTTTTGGCAGAGTCTGGATGTCCCTTTGTTGCTGATACTCTAAAGATTTCTGTCCAAGCACAGACTGGCACAAATGAGCTCTACAGTCATTTCCAACTCAGAGAGTCTCGGACTTAATACTCCCCTGATTATCTTTGGAGTTTAAGTTCTGAATGCCACAACTGAAGAGGTATATGAACAAAATGTAGAGTGGCTAAGATGAAGAAGGCTGGGGGAAAAGTTAATGAACTAGAGAACACTGAGCCTCAGAAAGAGATGATGAGGGTGGAGGTAGGACAAGAGGGAAACATGACAGTCACCCTCAGGTTTCTACAGGACTGTCATTTGGAAAAAAGATGAAACTTTTTCCGTTTCCAGGAAAATGGAACTAGGACTAGAAGTCACAAAGAATCAAAATTCAGTTTCACTGGTAACTAGAGTGGTTCAAAACTTAAGTGAGCTGTCCTGTGAAATAGTAAGTTCCATGTCACCAGAAGGGATGCTGCAGAGAAGATGGATGAGTAGAATGGGAGGTAAAGAGGCCCCTTCAAAGGCTAAGGTCTGATGGTCAGTTCACAATCAGTGCGTCTTCTGACAAGTCTCGAGTCTTCCACTCCACACAAGCACTCAGAGTAATCCAAGGCTCCTACACACCTAACAGTCTCCTAAGCAACATCTACAGTTGCCAGAAGAAGATACAATTGCCTGGAAAATTGCAATGAAAGATGAGGAACAATGTTGGCAGGTCCTATCTGTTTTTAGATGTGTGGAGAGCTGTTGTGAAAATCTCCACAGCAGATTTTAAAAGTAACAAACAGAAAACTCATCCTGGGAAGGCTGGGGATGGAGGGAAAAGATACTGACAGGATTAAGACTCTTTTTTCAGCACTTCATGGGAAGGAACACTGAAGCAGCCAGGATGGGCTCCAATTCACCAAGAGAACAGAGGAAAAGTGATTCACCTAAGCCTTCTAGGAAGTCCACTTACCTAGAGCATTTGGAGGGACAAAATACTGGTAAACTCATTAAGGCTCATTCTGCATTTAGCTGGAAACTAAGATAAACATGTCTAATCTTAAACACACACACACACACACACACACACTCCAACATTTTTTTTAAAGATTACTTACTCAGGTACTAGGTCTAACCTTTCCACCTGGTGTTGATGGAAACAAGAAATGTAGATGATACACATGGCTGCATGAGAAAAAAGCAGACCAAGAGGAGACCCTGAAACTCCAAATGCCCACTTTCTCCCTATGCCTTCTCCCACTCCCCCAAAAGATAATAAATTATTTTGAAGTGCTCTAAGGCAAACAGAAAGAGCCAAAAGAGAACTATAGGGAAAACCCAATCTTCTAGACTCTTCTAAAGACAAACGAGAGAGACACACAATTCTAACAAGAAAATGAGTCACCGCATCTTCCAGTGGCAGGTGGAAAGGCCCAATCTGGCCTGGAGAGACAGCCGGCCAGATGTGGACACACATGCTGATAAGCGTTTTTCCTGTCTAGACAAAGGTTACTATAAATACATCTGCTCACATCATCGCTGTTATCAGCTAGACATTCCAGAGGGAGATGCCCTGCTTTGTGAGGGAAAGTATTTTAACAATCTCAGCACGGGCCAGCTCTCTTTGGAGTTCAAAAAGGTACCCCATCTCCTCGAGAGCTCTCCTTGGGCAAGCTTGTCTGCATTTCAAGTAGCTAAGTGAACAAAACTCAATTGTTCTCTTTGGACAAGGGTTTCAGAATTCTCCTTTCCCTGCCCCCACACCCAAGGAATGCTAAACATCTTGCCTATAAAAACATCCCCGGACGAGCAGATGATGCTGCTAGGCCTCTGGAGGTTGGAAGTGCCACTCATTCAACTGAGGCAAGGAATCCATACTAGTATGGAGGGGTCATACAAGTAGTGCCCACCTTTCCCTGGGAGGGAAGCAGCAAAGGTCACTGCTCACGTCCTTCAAGCTGGCAAGTCTAAGAACACTCGAACTCTGGACTGGTCTCAAGGCAGCAGGAGGAAGCTAAACACGTGTCCCTCCCATACTGAAATGGCTTCTTTTCAAGGCTGCCAACCTGGCCTGTGGTGCCAGAATGGCCTTATTTAGAGCTGAGTCACAGGACCATAAGCCTCAGATTTGGAAGGCAAGTTATAAATCACCGAATGCTTCCCTATTCATTCATCTTAGAGATGAAAAAACAAAGACAAAGAAAGATTAAGTGACTTGCCCAAGGTGACAGGGATAATAAGAAACAGAGCTAAGACTGTCCTCAAGATCCTCAGGCCTCCAAACTCAGCACACTGTCTGTGGCCCCTCCCTTACAAACATAAGGTGTCAGATCTCTAAATACAGTCTGGAGCATATCGAGGAGTGAGGAGCTATGCCACACCATGTTCCTACATCAGACTTCACCTACTTTCATGTGGTAAGAAACAAGGGAACAGTACTGACCTGTAGGATTTGGGGGTAATCAAAGACCTGGTCCTTGTGGCATCGCTTGCGTGTGGAAAGGACGCCCTCGGAGAGATTGGTGCACTTCTCCAGGACCAGCACCGACTCCCCATGGTTGGCTTGGAGGGCCTCCAGGTCTGAGCGGTACTCAGGATGAAGAGCCATCTGCGATGACAGAAGAAAATACCTCCTGGGGCTGAGAGGAAGAGATCAAAGTGAATGGAAGGCCTCGGGCAGATGCTCTAGGCAGGCCTAGAAAGTCTTTGAAGTTAGACTTAGAGCAAAGAGCATTCTCCCGTTAAAATATCTGTCATGGAACAAGCTTCCCCTTGCTTTAGTTGGGAATTTTGGGCATATAGTGTCCCTTTCTGTTCATGCATATATTTCACAATATTTATTAAGTACCCACTGCATACAAAGTCTATTGTTCGATGCTGAGATGCAAAGTTGAAATAAGAAATAGTCCCTGCCCTTATGGAGCTTATAGCTTAGTCAGGAGTAAGATACATAAGTAACTGGAATATGCTATATCATATCATAAAGCAGTAGAGAGGACAAAACACATGTCCACAAGTGGGTCCATGCCCAAAAATGGTACTTCAAGGATGGTTCTGAGAAATTTTGAGGGTCCCACCAAACTGAGCCAAAGTCCCAATACAAATCTACACCAGAAAGGACTAAGGTCAGAGAAAGGGACAAGGGGGAAGTGCCACACAGACTTCTGCCAACTATGTCAATCTATGGAGACTGAGTTACATAAGGACAAAATGCCAGTATCGTAGATACTAAGTTATTGTTGGGGGTAGGAGCTGATGCTTTTTCCTTAGTTTCTCAGTAAAAGATCCTTTTGAAATGGCCTATCTGATGAAGACTTGGAGTAGCCCATTTAGCAGACCACATGGCTTGTCCAGGTTCACCCCAGTAACAAGGGCTGGGACAGGCTCTCACCCATGGCTCCCAGCTTCTTCTGCTACCACAATATGCTGCCTCTCTCATGGAGCTCAGGGGCCTTAATTTCACCTTCTGAGAACAGGATCAGATTCTTCCCGTTCTTCAAAGGGAGGATAAAGTGATAAGTAAATGCAAATACACGGAGTACTCAGCTACCATATCAATATCAATTCAAAGCAACATGGAATCGTACCTCCCCTGACTTGTATATGGGGAGAAGAGTATTATGAGAGGCCAGATTAGCTAGAGGTCACAAGGTAAGTCAAGGCAATAGGAAAAGCTCCCAAGAATCTAGTGGAAAGAACACAGGACTTGGGGTCAGAGGACCCGTGTTCAAATCATGGCTTAGGACATGTCTAAACTGACCACGAAGTCACCTCATATCTCTTGGCTTTAGTCTCTTTAGCTATAAAATGAGGCAGAGGAGATCCAATGGCCTCAAGGGTCCATAATAGCTTTAAATCCTGTATCCCTAGAGGGAGCTTGAGAATCACATTCGAATAGACCACTTGCTGATTAACAAAATAAAATTATACCATTCTTGTACTTGTCTTTTAAAAGAGCTACTAAGCTTTGGCTTCATCAGGAACACTAGCACAAGCCTGATTTCCCTCTGCATGTGTATGAGAGTGTGTTCAGAATTGGCCTGGCAGTAGAGGGGCAGAGCCCTGGTTCCCACAGTCAAAGGCCTCTCTACCCTCCTGAAGAGAAGCAGTGGCCCTCCAAATAGGGCTGGGAGGATTATAAAAAGTCAGCACTTCCCCTAGAGATGACCTAGGACATATTTGTCTTTGGCCCAGCCACACTGACTGGGCGCAAGTAAATAACCAAAAACAAAATGTCCCCCACAAACTGGTCATTCTGAGGGAAGAACGAAATGAAACCAATAGCGCTTCAACTTCTTTCTCAAACAGGCCAGCACAAGAAGGCTACACACCCTACTCTAACACCTCATGAAGTCATATGGTTGAATCAATGGTATTGCTTCTGAGGAGGCCGTCTTAAACAGAGACATGTTAGAAAGCAGATTCTTGGCACCTGAATCTAAATGAAAGGAGCTGGGGTTACTTTGTGACCCACAAGTCACAGCCCTGAGCCTTATTTTCCCCTCCTGTAAAATGGGAATAACCACACTTGTACTACCTCCTTCTCCATTTCTTTGGGGGGAAAGCAGTTTCTAAAGTACACTGGTTAGAAGGCCAGTCATTAAAGTACTCTTCTCCCAAAAGCCTCATGAGGTAGAGAATGCCAAGGACACTAGGGCCATTGATGAAGCAGGCAGCTGAGGCTGAGAGGTGAAGAGATCTGCTGGGTCACAGGACTGGTCAACACTGGAGCTGGGACTCAGGCTCCAAATCCTAGCCCACCAATGAAGTCACTCCTCTTCATATCTAAGTTTGATTGTCATCATCAGAATGTTCTGTGGGGTTCCAAACAAAGAAAAATGCTATTTCTGGGAGTGATCCACATGGGATTAGGGCCAAAAACTGATTTCCTTCTTCCACTAAATCATAAGCTAAGGCTGGGGAGAGGGTTTGGCTGGACTTCACTACACAGAAGCCAAGTGGGGACTCAGGAAGTCATTTATATCACAATCATTAGTCAGTTTCTACCCACGCACCCCCCCATCTCCCCCTTAGCATCATCCTCTTCAATTTCAACATTCACACGTGAACAAAGAAAAGCATCAAACCATCCTGACGACTTACTTTACCTGGCGTTCAAGGCTCTCCACAATCTGAGAACCCCCTCACCTTTCCAGACTGAACGCATTTGCTGCCAAGTGCTAACCCAACTGGACTTGCTCCTGAACATGCACTCCCCTCTCAGCCACCTTGCTTTGGCTCACACGGTTCCTTATGTCGAGAATGCCCCACCCCCCTCATTTACTGAATCCTTATTTCATTCACTGGACATTCAACCAGCATTGTCTAAGCACCTACTATGAGACAGGCACTTGGCTAAAAAGTGGACACACCAAGACAAAAATGAAGCCTTCTCTGCCTGTCACCTCTCATAGTCCTAAGTACATGCCCCTCTTCTCCCTCTCACTCAGATGTGCATCTACTTTTAAATACAGATGTACAACGCGCTGAGCACACAGTCTGGTGCGGTGCAGCAGAGGCCTCTAGCATTAGCAGCCTGCAGTGTTCCCAGGGGACACCCCAAACAGATCCAAATGAAACTGGGAAACGTGTAACAACAGAGACAATGTTCACAGGGATGCTCCGTGGGGTGGAGTCAGAGGATATAGACAGGAATCCAGATCTGCTGCTCATTTCCTGCACAAACGTAAGTTAAAGTCAAAATGAGAGGGCCTCAGTTTCTTTAGCTGTAAAGTGAGAAAACTGGACTGGGTGATGGCCACATCCCATGGGCCACTGTGCCTGGGTCTTCTCCTCGTGCCGGCTGTGAGCCCCACAAGGACAAAGAGCCCATCTTAGCTAAGCTTCACGTCTCCTCCATATCTCATCTCCCCAAAGTCCTCCCTGCAGAGTCAGGGTTGAATGAATGTTGTTTCTGTCACCTTGCCCTTTCTCCCAGGACTGGCTGAGCTTATGGGGCGCACAATCTGGGAATGGGTTTGTTTTATGATATGTCTTCTTTTTCTTTTAGGAAAAGAAAGTCACCAGTTGTGGCTTCATAAATCACCCAGTAGTCCAAATTCTGAATTTAAAAAAGATCACGTGACCTTCCACTTGTGAAAGCTATAAACTCCTAACTTAGTTCCTTTTAAAGAAAAAAAATTACCAAAAGCCCACCTGAAGCCAACACACCTTTCAAGACACTAGTAATAGTGATCTCCCGCAGCTTCCTATTAGGGAAAAACTGGTAAAAGGAGGCAGGGTGGGGAGATTGAAAATAAAAGACAATGAAAAACATGGGCAGCTAGGTGGCACAGTGAATAGAGCACCAGCCCTGGAGTCAGGAGGACCTGAGTTCAAATTCAGCCTCAGACACTTAATACTTATTAGCCATGTGACCTTGGGCAAGTCACTTAACCCCTACCTTCTGCCCTCCAAAAAGAAAAAAAAGACAATGGTCTGACCACCCCTATGCATATCTCAAGAAATGTGGGAAATACCCCCAAGAAGTAATTCTCACAAAGTGCAACAAATCCAAAACACTTCCATCCTTATCCCCCACAAATGGGTGGTGAGAGCATCCTTGCCTCTGTCAAGGGACAGAGGAAGAGGAAGAGAGCAGGACAGAGGTGTAAGCTCTGAGGGTGAAGGGAGACTGGGCTCAGTGATAGAGAGCTGCCAGGCAACCAGCACATGGCACCCCTCCCACCAGCTACAACCCGTCCCTTCTTTCTGCCTACCAAGAAGAGTCACAGGATAAATAGGAATTTAGAATTTAAAGTTCCCAGGTATCTGAGACAAGAACATCACTGTGATGGCTGTGATCATATATGCTATCTATGTAGCACTTCAAAGTTTACTCAGCCATGTTACATACATGATCTCAGAGCTCAGATAGGTTAAGTAATTTGCTCAAGCTGACAGAAGGTTCCAACTGCAGACCATTCAGCTATGCTGTCTCTCCTAGGCCAATCCTTCATTTTACATATAGACAAACTGAGGCCCTAAGAGGGGAAATAAGAAAGAATCACAGGGCTCAGAGGTGGAAGTGATCTTCTCCCATCCCCTTACTTTACAGATGAGGAAACCATAGGCCAAGAGAGGGGACAGCTTGCTCTGGCCATGCCGGTAGCTAAGTGGCTGAAGTTGGCCTCAAACCCAGGCCTTCTGACTCCAAATCTGGTATGCTTTCCATTACATCCCTTAATTCCATTAGACCCCACACCAAGTCATGATGTGGTCTGTTCCCTTCATTACCAACCCCCAGGCCCTAATAACCAGCCTATAAGTAAAACTGTTTCCAGATTACCAAACCTTCTTATATTATTGAAATAAGACCATGTCTTATACATAGGGAAGAGGGGGACAGGGAGAGAAAAAAAAAGCCCTCAGGGCTCTGGCTAGGTGCATTGCCTACGTTGTGCCTCATTGAACAGGTTGTGTGAGGAACTCCTTACCCTGGTCCTCTCTCTGGTAGGTCTACCTCAGCTGACAAGGAGCTATAGACAGGAATGCTGACATCGTAGCCTTGGCGATAGGTCCATGTAGAGAAGCCACCACCAGCCAGAAGGGCCCTGAAAGTAAAAAATTCAGGAAATTGTGAGGAAGAAGGGTTCTAATTCAGCCCTGCTTCCAGTCCAAGCAGACTGGACCATAAGAGATTTCTGGGACAACCAATGTTTTCCATCCTTGACTCATTCTTTCTTCCTCTAGGATCCCAAATTCAGTCTTCTTTAACCATCTCTACTATTCCAAAAAAAATGGAGAGTCTCAGGGAAGAGCCTCTAAACACCATATGTTACCCCTCAGAAACTCCCCCACCCCTCAAACGTCATTACTCTTGTGAGATTTGAGTAATGACAGGTATCTGCTCAAGGTCATCTACGGTTCTGTATTCAGCCAAGGCAAAGGCAAGGAGGAGGGAAAGGAAGGGGAGGAGGAAGTAAAAAGGAAGAAGTAGGGCTGTGAAAAGGAGGAAAAAAGGACAACTGCTTTTAAGGGATGGATAGTAGGGTCTAATGGAGGGTTTTTCAAGTCCTAGAAGGGAAAGTTGATACTCCTGGCTTTCCATTGTCACTTCTATAACTCTCCCTGCACGTCCACTACTCAATATCTCTTTGATATCATCTCTTACTCTTTCTCCAACATTCCTAGGAAAGAAGAAGGCTTAGCAGTACCAGATATCAAACTACCACAAAGCAGTAATTATCAAAATGCTTTGATACTGGTTAAGAAATTGAGCCCAATAGCCTAGCATCTGATAAACCCAGATTCCAAACACAGGGAATTAATACAACTAAAATCAGAAATGAAGCAGGTAACTGGGGGGAGGGGGGAGGAGTTGCAGCAGCTTCTCTAATAATGGTCCCCTTTCCAAGAAATGCAGAAAAAAATTCAAATGTATAAGAATAGGACCCATTCCCGAATTGATAAATGGTCAAACAATATGAATATGTAGTTTTCAGAGGAAGAAATCCAAACTATCAATAGTCATATGGAAAAAATTATTCCAAATCACTAATACTGGAGAAACAAAACTTAAAGTAGCTCTAAAGCTCTGCCTGATACCCATCAAGTTGTCAAAGTTGACAAAAAAAAGGAAAATCACGAGTGCTAGAGTTGATGTAGAAAACAGGTACATCAACGCATTGTTGGTGGGGCCGTGGACTGGTCTAGCCATTCTGAAGAACAATTTGGAACCATGTTCTTCAAAAGTTACTACCTTTTGGGGTGCCTAGGTGGAGCAGTAAATAGAGCACTGGCCCTGGAGTCAAGAGGAAACAAGTTCAAATTCGGCCTCAGACGCTTAACACTTACTAGTCCTGTGACCTTGGGCAAGAGTTGCCCAATTGCCCTGCCTTCTTCCCTCCAAAAAGAGAAAAAGAAAAAGTTACTATATCACTAATAAATAGGTCAAGGCACCAAAGATATCAAAGAAAGAGGAAAAATACCCACACGTACAAAAATATTTATAGTAGCTCTGTAATGGCAAAGAAATGGAAACTAAGTAGGATGCTAATTAGTTAACGAATGATTAAGCAAATTGTGGCATATGAATTTAGTGGAATGCTATTGTGCTGTAGAAAATTATGAAGTTGATGTCTTCAGAGAAACATGGGAAGATTTATATGTACTGATGCAGAATGAAGTGACCAGAACTGGTAAATTTCTACAATAATAGCAATGTAAAAACAAACAACTGTGAGGCTAATACTATAAACAAATTAGGGGAGCATGGAATAGTTTATCTGTCAGATTTATAGAGAATGGAAGGAATTTATGACCAAACAGGAGATAGAGAAATTATGAAATGCAAGATGGATAATTTTGATTACATTCAACTGAAAAGTTTTTGCACAAAGCCAATGCAACCAAGATTAGGAAGGAAGCAGAAAAATGGGAAAGAATTTTTACAACCAGTGTCTCTGATAAAGGTCTCATTTCTAAAATATATAGAAAACTGAATCAAATTTTACAAGAATACAAGTTATTCCCTAATTGATAAATGATCAAAGGATACAAACAGGCAGTTTTCAGAGGAAGAAATTAAAGCTATCTATAATTATATGAAAAAATGCTCTAAATCACTATTGATTAGAGAGGTGCAAATCAAAACAACTCTGAAGTACCACATCACACCTATCAGATTGACTAACATGAAAAAATAGGAAAATAATAAATGTTGGAGAAGATGTGGGAACGTTGGAACACTAATGCATTGCTGGTGGAGCTGTGAGCTCATCCAACCATTCTGGAGAGCAATTTGGAACTATGCCCAAAGGGCTATAAAAATATGCATACATAAGCAATACCGCTTCTAGGGCCATATCCCAAAGAGATCATAAAAATGAGAAAAGGACCCACATGTACAAAAAGATTTATAGCAGCTCTTTATTTATTTTTATTCCAAGAACTGGAAATTGAGGGGATGCCCATCAATTGGGGAGTGGCTGAACAAGTTGTGGTATAGGAATGTAATAGAATACTATTGTGCTATAAGAAATGATGAAGAAGCAAACTTCAGAAGAATCTGGAAAAACTTATATGAACTGATGCTGAGTGAAGTGAGCAGAACTGGCAGAACATTGTACACAGTAACAGCCACAGTGTGCAAGGACTGATTTTGACAGACTTAGCCCTTCTCAGCAATGCTAGGACCTAAAACAATTCCAAAGGACACATGATGGAAAACGCCAGCCACATCCAGAGAAAGAACTATGGAGCTGGAGTGCAGAGCAAAGCAGACTACTTTCTTTTTTGTTTTATTTTCTTTCTCATGGTTTCTCCCCTTCATTATAATTCTTCTACGCAACATAACTAATGTGAAAATGTGTTTAATAGGAATGTATGTGTAGGGCCTATATTAGATTGCATGCTGTCTTAGGGAACAGTGGGGAGGGAGGGGGAGAAAATTCAAAATCTTATGGAAGTGAATACTGAAAACTAAAAATAAATTAATTAATAAATTGAAAAAAATAAAAAACCTAGCAACTTTGAAAGACTTAAGAACTCTAATCAAAACAATGATCAACCATAAGTCCAGAAGACTCGTGA
This sequence comes from Gymnobelideus leadbeateri, assembly GCA_011680675.1. Lineage (NCBI taxonomy): Eukaryota > Metazoa > Chordata > Mammalia > Diprotodontia > Petauridae > Gymnobelideus > Gymnobelideus leadbeateri. The sequence goes on from WOXC01001655.1 coordinate 249,471, forward strand.
TGAAACATGCTACCCATTTCCTGAAACAGAGGTAATAGATTCAGGGTCCCGACTGAGCCTTTTTTTCCTAAACATGGCCAATATAGTAGCAATTTGTTTTGTTTTGACTATGCATATTTGTTTCAAAGGTTTTGTTTTTCTTTCTTTTTCAATGGGGCAGAAAGGAAGGAGGGAGAGAAGGGTAGAAATTTTTTCATTGAAAAATTTTAAATTAAAAAAAGATTTTTTTTAAAGTCTGTTTGGTTATCCCAGAAATATCTCAAACTCAACATGTCCAAAACCGAATTCATCTTTCCACCAAAGCCTCTCCTTCTTCTAAACATCCCTGTTCTGTTGAAGGTTGAAGGATCCCATCCTTCTGGTCTCTCATGTTCATAATGGGGCTCCTCACTGTCTTTCACCCTATGTATCCCATTAATTGTCCAATCCTGTCATTTCTCCCTCCACAACATCTGTAGTATCCAAGTCCTTCTCTCCACTAACACATCTGTCATCTCAGTTTGGGTTTTCCTCACGTCTTCCCTAGATTATTGCAACAGACTCCTGAATGGTCACAATGTCTCTAGTCTTTCACCACTCCAGTCTGTTCTACATATTGCTTCCAAAGTAATTTTCCTTATATGAAGATCTGACCATGTAATTCTCCTATTCAACCAAATCCATTGGCTTCCTATTGTCTCTAGGTTAAACCATAAACTTCTCTGGTTTGCTTGTACAGCCCTACACAACCCACTCCCAATTTATCTTCCCAGGCTCACTGGACATTCATTACTCCTTCCATGCTATGGGCTCCAACCAATGTAGTGTGTTTCCTGTGTTACTCACACACAATGCACCATTTTTCATTTCAGTGCCTTTGCACTGGCCATTCCCCAGGCCTGGAAAACCTCCCTAAGTTACCAGTGCCTCAATGTCCCTATTTTCTTTAAAGTTACAGCTCAGGCACCACTGCCTGCGGGAAGCATCTCCTAAATCCTCTCAACTGCTAGTGAGTCCTGATGGATATCTGGCCACTGGACCCAGATGGTTCTGGAGGAGAAAGTGAGGCTGGTGACCTGGCACATTCCTCCCTCACTCAAATCAAAGACAACTGCAAGTCATGTTATCATCTCCCTGGTGCTGTCATCCTCTTGAAGAACGAAGGACAAACACAACAACTTCTAGTGGACAAACTACCTAGGTGTGTGTGTGTGTGTGTGTGTGTGTGTATGTGTGTGTGTGTGTGTGTGTGTGTGTGTGTGTGTGTGTATTTCAAATTCACATTGTACAGAATTTTTTTTAAAGCAATTGGGGTTAAGTAACTTGCTCAAGGTTACACAGCCAGTCATTATGTATGTGTGGGTGCTCATTTTCTGAGGCCGGATCCGATCCCGGGTTATCCCAACTCCGCGGCCGGTGCTCTTACTCACTGCGCCACCTAGCCGCCCCATATTGTACAGATTTTAATGTAGGTAGACCTCATTTTACTGTGCTTTACTTTATTGTACTTTGCAGAACATTGCATTTTTTATAACTGGAAGGTCTGTGGCAACCTTGTGTTGAGTAGGTCTAATAGCACCTATTTTCTAATAGCAGACTTTGTGACCCATTTTGGTCATTTTTGCAATATTCCCATTTTTTATTATTAGTACACCTGTCACGGTGATCTGTGATCGTTGATGTTAGTACTATAATTGTTTGGGTTACCACGGACTATATAACACTCATGTATGACGGTGAACTAAATCCATAAATGTTGAGTGTATTCTGACTGCTCCACCAACCAGCTGTTCCCCATCTCTCTCCCTCTCCTTGGGCCTCCCTATTCCCTGAGACAATAATATTGAAACTTTTGGTTGTTTTTCCACTCATGTCCAACTCTCTGTGACCCCATTTGGGGTTTTCTTGGCAAAGATACTGAAATGGTTTGCCATTTCCTTCTCCAGCTCGTTTTACAGATGATGTAACTGAGGCAAACAGGATTAAGTGACTTGCCCAGGTCACACAGTGAGTGTCTAAGGTCAGATTTGAACTCAGAAGGATGAGTGTTCCTGATTCCAGGCCCAGCACTCTAACCACTGTGCCACCTAGCTGAATTTAAATTAGGCCCATTAATGACCACTAAATGTTCAAATGAAAGAAGAGTTAATGTGGCAAACTCCTTTGTTGTCTCATTTTAAGAAATTGTCAGAGCTCCCCCAACCCTCAGCAACTACCAACCTGATGAGTCAGTTGCCATCAACGCTAAGGCAGCACCCTCCACCAGCGGAAAGCCTCACTGAAGGCTCAGATAACGGTTCACATTTTTTAGCACTAGAGTTTTTTTGAATTAAGGCACCTTCATTATTTCTTAGACGTAATACTACTGCACACTTAATAGACTACAGTATAGGATAAACAGAACTTTTACATGCACTGGGAAAGTACCAAATTTGTGTGACTCACTTTACTGCAGCATTTGCTTCACTGTGATGGTCTGGAAGCAAACTTGCAATAGCTCCGAGCTCTGGCTTTGAGACTTTGTTGCATTGTTCCCTCTCCCCACACATTAGACCCCAAGTTCTTTGTGAGCAGGGGTTGCTGCCCTCTTTGTATCTGCATTCCCTTGTAGCATGGCGGAACTAGAGGAGAACGAGTTACTTTGCTCCAGCTCCTCTCCTGCACTGGGACACTGGCCTCCCTGGTGCTCCTGACCCCAGCATTCTCACTGGCTCTCCCCTAAGCAGGGCATTCTCTGCCTGCTCGCTTCCCAGGCCTCCAACTCCTAGCTAAAATTCCTTGCAGCAAGAAGTCTTTTGGCCAGTCCCCTCCTCGAGTGTAAAGAGGGCCTTTACACCGAGATTATCTCAATTTATCTTGTGCACATCTTGTTTTTACATAGTTATTTGCATGTTGTCTCCCTCACCAGCTGAGGCCAGGGGCTGGTTTTTGCTTTTTCTTTTTTTTTCCTTTCTTTCTTTCTTTCTTTCTTTCTTTCTTTCTTTCTTTCTTTCTTTCTTAGCACAGTGCCTGGTACCTAGAAGTGCTTAATAAATGCTTGATGACTTGACCCAAGTGACATAGCCTCAGTGACCCAGGGTCATGCCTGGTGAGACCCCAGAGTAGGTTATTATAGAATAGTTAGTACATTGCAGAATGATTTAATACAAATTTTAAATTAAAGCTGGAAGGCACCTTAGAACATCGATTAGGAGAGTTGGGAGGAAGGAGGACATCCAAGGTTATAATATCCTAAGAGAGTAAAAGGCAGAGATATCTCTGGGGGGGGACCCCACCAAGCAGTGGGATTCCAAACACCTCAAGGAAGGTTCAGATAGACACATTCTAGTTGGGGTCAGAAGCTGCTTGGTAAACACCAGCTCCCAACTGGAAAACTCTGCCCACTCTCCCCCCAGCCCCCACTATTTCCAGGGCCACTGAGGTGTAGCCTCATCTGTCAGCTGTCACACACTGCCCTGCCCGCCATGCCAACTCTTCTGTCTTGTTAATCCAAATCCCAGGCAGTGTGTGCTGAGCCCAGAAATGGAGTGAGCCATGACTGCTGCCTTTGCAGTTTTCCAGCCCTAAACCTCCATTTTCCCTCATTAGGAAACAGCGGCCAAGTAGCTTTAATTGGATCCGGTGAGCAGGAGGACGGCACCTCATCAGCCAGAGGAAAGCAGGTGTGGGTCAGATCAGTTTTTACAGCTCCTTTTTCCCTAGAGGACAAACACCCCACAAAAGAGCTGACGAGAGCAGAAGCCCTACCATTCCCATTCAGCCTGTGCCAAGGGGCTGAAGCTGAGAAACCACACATCCTACAACCCTGATTGCTCCCAAACCCCTCTCCACCCTGATGACAGCCTACATCCCAGCTAACAGGACCAGTTTAAGTTCAAACACTTTATAACCACCCCTCAAAATCCCAATCTGTTTGCTTAAGCTTCAGTGAAACCAAGAACAGGTGAGTGATGTAACACTGGAGGAAAAAGCCCTCTCCAGCTGGAAGGCCCTTCTGTACAAGCTCAGGACTCTCCCTGGTACCTCCAAATGGGGTTATTGTATCCTGATTAGCATAGAGCAGTGAATCCAACCCCAAAGGGTTTGGGCAGGTTCCAAGAACATGATGGCATGCAGGCTCTTTCTGGGTCTCTATAATAGGGAAGCAGCTAGGGCTCTAATAAACACATGCAAACAGCAGCCCTGAGAAGCTGGAAAAAGTCAATTGCCGCCCCCCCCCCCCCGCCCCCGGGCCTGAGAAAGCCCGCAGGATGCATTTCTAGAGTACTTTGGTGGGGCTTTAAGATTTCCCTTTATCATATGTTATCATTATCAATGATGGGTCATATTACACTTATCAATGAGGCACAAGTTTGGAGTAGATCCTAACATGTTAAGGTTTTAAAGCTCTTAACCAAGTTCATGCTTTTAACATGTTATACAAATCAAGTTACATGAGAAAGGACACTAAGGAAAGTGTGGCCTAAATAGAAGCACGGCTCAAAGAAAGCAAGTAACCTGGGTTCATTCCTAGCTCTGCTACTAACTAAGCTTCAACATGGCACCTCACCTAGCTTGCATGTGTGCAAAATGAAAGGGCCACACAAGATGACCTGAGGAGACACCTTCCCACTCTGCCATTCTGTGTTCTAACGCCCCTCCCTCCCGGCTCTGACATTATGGCATATCTAACTTCCCTCCATCTTTACATGGAAAAAACTCTATAGATACTTCTTGCTTTAATAATAATAGCTAGCATTGGGGTGGCTAGATGGCGCAGTGAATCAACCCTGAAAGTCAGGAGGACTTGAGTTCAAATCCAGCCTCAGACACTTAACACTTACTAGCCGTGTGACCTTGGATAAGTCACTTAACCCCAAATGCCCTGCCCTCCCACCTCCAAAAATCAAAATAATAATAATAACAATAACAACAACAACAACAATAATAGCTAGCATTTATACGGTGCTTTAAGGTTTGCGAAGCACTTCACAAAAATTATCTCATTTGATCTTCACCTAGGAGGGAGGTGCTATTATAATCCTCATTTTGCAGATGAAGATACTGGGGTTACAAGTGGCCCAGGGTCATAAAGATAATTGGTATCTGAGGCTGGATATGAACTCGGGTCTTCCACATCCCAAGTCCAACATTTTCAGCTACTGAACCACCCACTGCTCTAATACACATTCTATAGAAAACTTGGTCAGAAAGTGATTTTCTACAAAACACATTCTTCTTGCCAGTTAACATATGAAATCAGAGAGAATTCCAGAGGGGGAAAAGAGGTCACTGGACTGAGTTGAAAGCTTAAAACACATGCAGCCAAACGTGAGAGCGAGGTGGGCTCTAAAGGCAGTGGCAATGAGTTGGTGCAATGTCAGTGAAGAAGCCAACAGAAAGGATTCTCAACAAGCCTGAGTTTTCAGTCCTTTTTTTAGGTATGTCACTGAGCTAGTGACGACCACGGGTGGGCGGGATGTGGGGTTCGTTCTGCTTCCAAAGGAAGCTTCTCCTCCTCAGTCAGTTTCCCATTTATCTCATAATCTTGACATGATTAGTAAGCCTTTTAGATATTTACTTTTCATTTTTAAAAAGTAACTTGTGAAATGTATGATTTGAATTATTTTCAAAATGCCCTAAAAGTGAAATAAACACTTAACAGGGTGTGATTATGGAGTTCACTTCTTCCAGTCCTGCAGCTTGAGGAAGACTGCATATTTTTGTCCAGGTTGAACCAAATTCTCAGAACTCTGAAACCCATTGCTAAAGCTAAGATCCCCTTTCTACCAATGAGTCCCCTTTAGTCTTCTCCCCAGTCCCTGGTTCATTCCTCAGATGATGGAAATTCATCCATGCCGAGGTCTCTCTTAACTCAACACTCCTAGATCACCTCTTCTCTTAACGTGGCTATTTACAAAGTCTAACAGAGTTACCCTATCATTTCACACTCAGCTACCTCCTAATATAAGATATAATCCAGCCTGAAAATTTCTAAGATCAAAGCATCAGGGTCTTTTAAAGAATTTGTGCCCTACCTTTTCAATTCCATAAATTCAAAATTCCACCAAATTTATTTAAACAAGGGTTGAGGAACATGCAGCCTTGAGGCCACATGTGGCCTTCTAGGTCCTTGAGTCCAGCCTTTTGACTGAGTCCAAGTTTTACAGAACAAATCCTTTTATTAAGGGGATTCATTCTGTGAAGTTTGGATTCAGTAAAAGGGTCAAACTTGAGGATACAGAGAGCCACATGTGGCCTTGAAGTCAAAGGTTCCCCACCCCTGACTTAAACCAACAGACATATATTTATCCTACAGGGGCATGTTAAGATTAGCTCCTGAAAACTGCCGTACTAAAAACCCATCAAAACACAAAGCAGCAGCAGTAGTGGTAAAAGTAGTATCAAGTAAAATCAGTGGATTTTCCTAAGCTAATGAAGGACAGAGCCACCAAGGGCACGTGCTTCTTCCTTCAGTTGTGACCCTGGCATTTCCTGGGCAGAAGCTGTCATTGAGGATTCATGGACCATTAGCACAGAAGGAGACCTGAGCACACACAACTTAGAATATTCCCCCAGGAGGGACCTGAGATATCACTCCCTGATAAAAGGGTTTTTTTCTGACTCCCAGATCATGCCAATCTTGAATGTGGAACAATAAGAAAATTAACAAAGATGACTACTGACCATTCCCCAATTCAGAAGCCTATTTGGGCCACAAGATAAAACTTTCCATATGAAAAGAAATAAAATGATTCATCATTCATCATGTGCATGTGAGTGTGTATATAAGAAATATTATTTCACTTTTGGGAACCTTACCATTCAGGAATTAACAGGAAGCCAAAGTAAGCTCTGTTTACCTGATATCCCCTTGCCAGAATATGAAATTCTATTTAACATATGTGCCTGATAAAAATGAAATTGATCTCCCATTCACGTCCAAACACTACACCAACAATGATGTGCCAAACAGAGCTCGAGCTTTTGCAAAAACAAAGACAGAGCAGGAGGTAAAGACATTGCATTTCGAACAGACCTTTTCTTTTCCAGCTCAGTCTCCTCCAGTGTTTCACATTCCACCACAACCAAATCCATAATAAAGTACCCCATTCAGAAGCCAACAGGCCTTGGGAGGCAGGGGCAGAGATGTGCTGACGTACTGCTGCGGCTGCCTCCTCCAGGGGAGTGTGCATGTGCTGTGACTGCCCTCTACAGATCAGTGGCTTTCCCACACTCACTTTGGGGTCGGGAGCCTCCTCTTACCAAGATTGCTGTTGGCAGCAATAGGGCCCAGAGTGGTCCCTGCTGCTTTCCAGAGTATTTGGTAGCCCCACAAAAGGCTTCTAAATTCACACATACTATTTCTTAACTCTCTGAACCATCCGTTGAGAAATTGGAAGCAAGATCTTGGCTGAAGCCAGTAAACTCGAGTCTCAGTTATATCCCAAAGGCTTTGAGCTTGTCACCCCAGCCGGGCCGGTTTTCCTTATCTATAAAATGAGGGAGCCCGACTAGCTGCCTTCTAAGGTCACTTCCAGTTTGAGGTCTTTAATTAATGTATGTCTATGAATCAACAGACACTCTTGCATTCAAACATCTGTCAGTGTTTATGTGCAAAGTACTGTGGGTGGTCCTAAGGAAAAAGACAAGGATCACGGATAGGCTCTGGGGCCATTTTGAATAGCCCCAAGTATTGATTCAAATACAGAATGGGATGAAAGCTGGTGGAGAACTACAATAAAAACCTCACTCCCCAGAATGCAAAAGGAAAATGGGTTCCAATTAATTAAGGTATAATAATAATAGCAGCAGCAGCAACATTGATGGGCAGCTAGGTGGCACATTGGATAGAGTACCAAGCCTGAAGTCAGGAAGATTCACCTACTTGTCTGTTCAAATCTGGCCTCAATCACTTACTAACTGGGTGACCCTGAACAAGTCACTTCATCCTGTTTGCCTCAGTTTCCCCATCTGTAAAATGAGCTGAAGAAGGAAATGGCAAAACTATCCAGCATCTTTGCCAAGAAAACTCCAAATGGGGCCATGAAGGACAGAACTAAAATGAATGAATAGCAAGCTAGCATTGACATAGTGCTTTAAAGTTTGCAAAGTGTTTTTACATGTGTTAAAGGACTTGAACCTCACAATAACCCTCTGAGGGAGGTACTTCCCCATTTTACAGATGAAGAAATCAAGGCATGGAGAGACAATAGGGTTAAGTGACTGGCCCAGGGCCACACAGCTGGAAAGTATCTGAAGCAACATTCAAACTCAGGTCTTTTTGACTCCAAGGCCCATGCTCTTTCCAATGTGCCACCTAGCCAACTCCCATTTTAACCTTTTGAACTTTGGATTTTGAAATCTTTCTAAGATTTTACTAACTTGGTAAATGCAGGATAGTAAATCTAACTGAAAATTTACTGGATTATTGAGGATCTTGAGTAGTTTCTGAGTCATACAGAATTGTAGATATATAATTTCAATCATCATATAGAATTGTAGGTATAAATGGAAAAGGTAAAAAGACTGACTTAAAAGTTGCTTTTTTAATAAATCCCTGACAAATCAAGTTTTTTTTTTTAAATAAGACAGATTGATAAATAAGTAAGCCATGGCCCCTTGTGTATAGGGCAGGTAGGCTAATATTCTCTCTTTATTCTCAAGGCAGGTAGGCTAATATTCGCCCTTTACAACGTATCCAGGAAGTAAGCCTGTGGGACCTAAATGCTTGCTGTATACAGTTAGGCTAGATGCACAGAAGGTAAAGCATAAACTTGAACAGCAACTTCAGTCCTCAAGAGGGGCCAAGAGGGCTATAAGGCTAGGAGCATTTTTCAAGTTGTTTTCCCCCCTCTCCTCAGATCCTACCCTGTAAAAGCCTGATGCTTCAAGGGGGCACAAATGTAATCCCAGATCTCCAAAGACAATAGCAGAGGAAGCCAAGCTTTGGCAGGTTCTACAAGCAAGGAAGGTGTTATGTATGGACTCAGTGCAACTGCACATCCATTGTCCAAGGGCCAATGGGCTTGGCTCAGCAAAGACCTTCAGCCAAGGGCTGGCCACCACATAATCCTTTTTTTTCAGCAACCACAACTTATGAAGGCATCTACTAAGGCATGATGGGAACAACAAAGGAAGAATTCACATGGATGAAATTATAATTCTTTTAAAGAGTGAAGTTAGTATGCTTTTAAATTTTTTTGTAATATATTTTTAAATTTATTCTTAATTTTCAACATTCGTTTCCACAAGATTTTGAGTTACAAATTTTCTCCCCATCTTTCCCCTATCCCTTACCTCAAAATAGCAAGCCTACTGAATACCCCTTCCCCCAATCTGTTCTCTCTTATATCCTCCCCCATTCCCCCTCAAATTTTCTAGTGGGGCAAAATGGATTTCTATACCCCAGTGCCTGTATATCTTATTTCCAAGTTGCATGTAAAAAACATTTTTTAAACATTTGTTTTTAAAACTTTGATTTCCAGATTCCTTCCCTTCTTCCCTCCTCACCCACCCCCACTGGGAAGATAAGCAATTCAATATAGGTTGTACATGAGTAGTTACACAAAACATTTCCATAGTAATTATATTGTTAAAGACTAACTATATTTCCCTCCATCTTGTCCTGCCCCCCACTTATTCTATTTTCTACTTTGACCCTGTCCCTTTTCAAAAGCATGTGCTTCTAACTACCCTTTCCGCCAATCTGCCCTGCCTTCTATCATCCTCCCTCTTATCCCCTTCCTCCCTACTTTCCTGTAGGGTAAGATACCCAAATGAGTGTGTATGTTATTCCCTCCTTAAGCCAAATTCAATGAGAGTAAGATTGACCTATTCCTTTTCACCTTCCTGCTCTTCCCCTCCACTGTAACAGTTTTCTCTTGCCTCTTTTACATGAGGTAATTTACCCTAATCTATCTCTCCCTTTCTCCTTCTCTCATTATATTCCTCTCTCACCTCTTAATTTTATTTTTTAGATATCATCCCTTCCTATTCAACTGATCTTGTACCCTCTATCTATATATACATGTACACACATATACACATACATACATATGTATTTATACATGCATGTACCCTCCTATACATACATATATATGTATATATACATATATATTCCCTTCAACTATCCTCATACTGAGAAAAGTCATATGTGTTACAATTATCGTTTTTCCATGTAGGAATGTAAATAGTTCAACTTTAATAAATTCCTTTGGGGGGGGGGGCTTTTTGAAGGGCAACTAGGGTTAAGCGACTTGCCCAAAGTCACACAGTTGGTAAGTGTGTCAAATGTCTGAGGCCAGATTTGAACTCAGGTCCTCCTGACTCCAGGGCAGGAGCTCTATTCACTGCACCACCTAGCCACCCCAGCTTTAATAAACTCCTTATGATTTCTTTTTCCTGTTTACCTTCTCATGCTTCTCTTGCTTCTTATATTTGAAAATCAAATATTCTGTTCAGCTCTGGTTTTTTCATCAAGAATACTTGAAAGTCTTCTATTTCATTAAATGATCATATTTTCCCCTGAAGCATTATACTCAGTTTTGCTGAGCAGATGATTCTTGGTTTTAATTCTAGCTCCTTTGACATCTGAAATATCATATTCCAAACCCTTTGATCCCTTAATGTAGAAACTGATAGATCTTGTATTATCCTGATTGTGTTTCCACAATATTCAAATTGTTTCTTCCTGACTGCTTGTAATATTTTCTCCTTGACCTGGGAACTCTGGAATTTGGCTATAATATTCCTAGAAGTTTTCTTTTGGGGATCTTTTTCAGGAGGTGATTGGTGGATTCTTTCAACCTCTATTTTGCCCTCTGGTTCTAATACATCAGGGCAATTTTCCTTGAGAATTTCTTGAAGGATGATTTCTAGGTTCTTTTTTTGATCATGACTTTCAGGTCATCCAATAATTTTTAAATGATCTCTCCTGGATCTATTTTCCAGGTCAGTAGTTTTCCCAATGAGATATTTCACATTGCCTTCTATTTTTTCATTTTTTGGATCTGTTTTATAGTATTTTGATCTCTCATAGAGTTGTTAGCTTCCATTTGCTCCAATTTAATTCTGAAGGAATTATTCTCTTCAGTGAGTTTTTGAAATTCCTTTTCCATCTGGCAAATTCAGCTGTTTAAGGCCTTCTTCTCATTGGCTTTTTGGGCCTCTTTTGCCATTTGACTTAGTCTATTTTTAAGGTGTTATTTTCTTCAGTTTTTTGGGGTCTCCTTTAGCAGGCTGTTGACTCACTTTTCATGATTTTCTTGGATCATTCTCATTTCTCTTCCCAATTTTCCCTCCACTTCTATTACCTGATTTTCAAAATGCTTCTTGAGTTCCTCCATGGCTTGTAAGCAGCTCATAATTTTCTTGAAAGATTTTGATACAGGAGTTTTGACTTCGTTAACTTCTTCTGGTTCCATGTTTTGATCCTCTTTGTCCCCAAAGAAAGATTCTATGGTCTGATTGTGCTTCCTCTGCTTGCTCATCTTGCCAGACAGTTACTTGACTTTTGAGCTCTTTGCCATAGTAGGACTCTGCTTCCAGAGTGGAGAGAGCTGTGTCCCAAATAGCTGGGCTTTTCACAAATGTTTTCAGAGCTATGAGGAAAATGCCTTCTCTATAGGCACCCCAAGCTTGGGCACACTGGCCACATACCCCAGGACTACCACCCAAGAACAAAATCCAAATTCAAGCAGGTCAAAGCAAAAAGTGATTACCCTCTGAATGGTGGCTTGGTCCCCCTACTATCTGCAGGCTAGGAGCTCCAGAGGCAGCTGCAACAGCTGCAGCTGACAGGGCCCCTGACCCCAGGGCCCTGGCAGGGGCCGGACCACACTCTTCTGTCACCTAGTTCCAACAGAGTTTCCCACTGACCTTTTACTTTCTTTTTGGTGTTTATGGGTTGAGAAGTCTGGAAACCACCACAGCTGCTGGTGATTCACTCTCCTGAAGTCGGCCCTGGCTGGTCTGTACCGATGTTCTGGGCCACCTGAGTCTGGGATTGCGTGGCTCATGAGGGACTGCACTTGGCTCCCAGCTCAGCCCTTCCTATCAGCCTGCCAGGCTGCCTTCAGCAGAAGATTTGTTTCTCTTTGTCACTTTGTGGGTTCTGTAGCTCTAAAATTTGTTGAGTCATATTTTACAGGTATTGAAGGTGGTTGGGGCAGGAACTCAGACAAATTCTTGCTTTTACTCCACCATCTTGGCTCCACCCCTAGTAAGTATCCTTTATAAGAACAGGCATTGATGATGTAGAGAAGGGGGACCATGGGTATGGAATACTGTATACACTGTTGGATATTGTCAGTGTGTTGGCTGATTTGGCTGAATTACTTCTTTCTTTTAAAATTTTTGTTACAAGTTAAAACTCACTGGTTAGCGAAGGGAAGAAGAGAGAGATATGAAGAAATGACTACAACATTAAAACAAAAGGCATACACTAAAAAAGAAACCGAAAAAACAAGAAACAAAAGCACAGAAAGGCCTTTACTTATATGATCACGGCCAAAGGAGGCCCAAGAAACACAGCCAATCCATAACAATGTTCGAGAGTGTTCGAGACTAAAAAAAACAGGGGGCAGCTAGGTGGTGCAGTGAATAGAGCACCAGCCCTGGAGTCAGGAGGACCTGAGTTCAAATCTGGCCTCAGACACTTAACACAAAAACTAGCTGTGTCACCTTGGGCAAGTCACTTAACCCCAATTGCCCTCTGAAAAGCAAAAAAAAAAAAAAAAAAGACTAATAAAAAAAACTGCCTGGAAACCACGACAGCTTGTCTGCCTTCTCCAGGCCTTGCTGAGCCCAGTACTCTGGTCCTAGCCTGAAAGAGAGGCTGATGATTCAATGGTCCCAAAGAATAAAAGCTCACCCTGAAGCAATATTTTCCTATTCCCAGTTTTTTCAAAGTCTCTAATTGGATGAACCTTGAGACATCAGCCCCTGATTTCTGCACAGATTATTGGGGTGAGGGGGATACTTTTGGAAAGAAAAAATGAAACAGGAGAAAGGGTTGGGCTTGTGGTCAGAAGACTTGGGTCCAAGGATCCTGCCTCTGACCATTTCTGGTCATGAGGCCTCAGGCAAAAAAAAAAAACACACCAAACTTCCCATCCTGAGTCTCCTTCTCCTCCACTCCACCCACACACAGTATGATACAAAAATGTATTGACCTTAAGATTGCCAAGGCATTGAGGTGACCCAGTGAATAGATAGACCACCGGGCCTAGAGTCAGGAGTTCAAATCTGGTCTCACTTAACTAGCTGTGGTGACCCTGAGCAAGTCCCTTCATCTCTGCTGCCTCAGTTTCCTCATCTGTAAAATGGGGAAAATCATTCCACTTCCCAGGGCTGTTGTGAGGATAAATGCAATAATAATCATAAAGGGCTTTGTAAGCTCTTGGTATATAAATGTTAGCTATTATTGTTGCTGCTACTGCTACAGCTACGACCAATTCTTTTTCTTTTCTTTCCCCTCCTCCTCTTTCTCCTTTTCCTTCTCCTTCTCCTCCTTATTCTCCTCCTCTTTGCAGTACAGAGGTACAGGTGCTCCCTCCACTAGTACAGATTTCAATCTGTTCATGCTTTAGTATAGGATCTTCAGTCTATGAGTCTATGAATCACCCTGCAGTGATGGTCCTTTCTGATATTTGTTGGCAAGTCCTGAGATCAGCCTTACATTCTGCTGACAGACCCCACTCAAACCTTCTCGAATGCCAGAGTTTGCACTCATCTGATAGAGTCACAGAATCACAGACTAAGCACCAGAAGGGGCCTCCAAGGCCCTCTACCATACACATCTGCTCTGAGGGATCATCCAGCCCCCACCTCAAGACCCATAGCCAAGAAGGCACCCGTGTCCTCACAAGCTTATCTTTCCTCTGTGGTAGCTCCCACTGTCATTCAATCTTTCCTGCCACCAAACCAAAACCTGCCTCTCTGTGACTCCCACCAGCAGTTCTAGCTCTGTCTTGCATGGAACGTTCTCCAGTCCCCTCACCATCCTGATCTCCTTCTACATGTACTCAAGCTTCTCTGTGTCTTTCCTAGATAAGCAGAGAGACAGAGAAATAAAAAAATGAAAAGAGCAGAAAACACTTACTGTGTATCAGGCCTGTGCTAAGTGCTAGGGAGACTAGAAAAAAAGGAATAAAAATAAACTGGCCAGTGCTGCCCTGGTGGGAAATCACACATAAAGAAGAGGTGAGGAGCTAGAGGAGGGTGAGACATGCTCAGAGGCATGGCAGTCCCTTCGAGAGCATGGTCCTTGAAGGACCTAGAACTGAGAAAAGTAAGGCTAAAGCTGGCCTACAAAAGTCCAGGACTCCCTAGGTGAATCTCATTCTCAGGTAGGGAAGGGGTAGAGAAGAGGGGCCCACCTGGAATACAGACAGCATTTCCCAAAATGTGGTGCCCAGAAGTGGACACACCCCTCCAGATGGAGCCTAACCCAAAGAGGGAATAATGAAACTCCCAATAGTCTCAGTGTTGAAGGGGGCCCCAGCATAGCATTCATTTGATGGGGTTTTATCATCTTCCATCTTCCATGTTACATCATTAACACAGGAAATGCTGTCTAGCTATGCCTCTGTGATCCTGTAATCGTTCAACTCCCTGCCTCACAGAGCTCTGGTAGGGAAAGAGCTTGGTAAAGCTTGAAGAACTGTTAAAATGGGATTTGTTATTGTTATTATAACCAAGGCAGAATAACAGTTTAGACTATATGGCCTCCGAGGTTCCCTTCCAAAGCCATGGTTCTATTGACTAAGTTAGCTTTCAAAAGAAAAGTGCTGAGTTTCACATGTAATCCTATTCGATTTCATCTTATTAATTGTGCCCAATAATTCTAGCCCGTCAAGATCTCTTTTGCATACGCCATTAACTTTTGCTCCCTGTTTCATGTCATTTACAAGTTTGAAAAGCATGCCATCTATGCCTTTATTCAAGTCACTAATAAAATTAATTGAGCATCAATTGAGGCAAAGGACAGATGTTAGGGGATTCAACTAGAGGTGTCCCTTCAAGCTGACATTAGTCTTCTGGGTTCAGTCATTCAACCAGTTCCAAAGCCATCTAACTATTCTAACATCTGGCCTACAGTTGTATCCACAAGCACAGCATGAAAAAACTTAGTACAATCTGTCTACAGCATCCCCCAACTAACCAGTCAAATTACTCTAATAAAAAGGTAAATGAAGTCAGGATGTCAGAGCCTATTCTGGACAAAGCCATGCCAGCTGTGCCACCCCAAGCACTCACAATTCTCCCCCTTAATAATATGTTCTCAATGTTTGCCAAGCTCACTGGTATCTCATTCTCCCACTCTACTGTCTTCCCTTTTTCCAAAAGCAGAGCCATCTGCCTTCTTCCCATCCTGCATGAGCTCTCTAGTTCTTTCCAAAACATCTTCCACAGATCAGGCAGGTGACCCAGCAATCACACCTACTAGCCCTAAGAGTGACAATCTGAATTCATGGACAGTAGCCAGAGGCTGCCTTACTGCCTCTTCACTTGCCTTGGGTTTCTAATCCCTGCTAGTTTTTTTGGTTCTATTCATCTTAATTCAAAATCTTCTTAGTAGAGAAAACCCAGAAGCCAAGAAGGAACCTATATGAGTTTTCTTAGTGTCCCCCATGATCATTCCTCTTACCCCGGCCCAGAATGACGTATTAGAAGAAGACTAATCAGAAGGGCAGCTAGGTGGCACAGTGAATAGAGCACCAGCCCTGGAGTCAAGAGGACCTGAGTTCAAACCCGGCCTCAGACAATTAACACAAAAACTAGTGGTCACTTGAAGAAGAAGTAGAGGAGGAGGAGGAGAAGGAGGAGGAGGAGGAGGAGGAGGAGGAGGAGGAGGACTAATCTAGACATCAGCTTGTTATCAGATCCCATGGTATGTCTACTGTTTTAGCTATAACAACATTTCCTTAAAAGCTCTCATACAATATGGTGTTTCCATCTGCACATCAAAATCACTCAGGATGCCTGGAGAGCTATCACAGAAATAATCTTATCCAATGATCTTCTCATAATGAATATACAAAGAGACAAAGAAACAAGGAGACATGCTTGCCAAAGTAATTCATCACTATCAAGGAGATGAAGAACAATTCCCTGTAGATGGGGAGGGCTTCCAAATGTTCCCATATGCAAATGACATTGTTCGGATTACACCAAGCCTCAAAATACTGAAGATGCTCCTGGATGAAGCTCATGACCACTTAAAGTGGTCTCTGAAAACGGTCAAAGGATATGAACGATTTCTGAAGGGAATAAACCCAACAGCTATATGAAAATCACTTATAAGAAAAATGCAAATTAAAACAACCCTGATGTTATATTTCATACCCATCAGATTGGCAAAGATGAAAACAAAGGAATACATTAGTTGTTGTAGGGACAATGCAGGAGGATTGGCACATGGATGGGGATCGGATAAGGCCCAGGCATTCTGGAGAGCGATTTGGAATGATAACCAACAAGTCACTAAAGCGAAATCGTGCCTACCCTTTGATCTGGTGATTCCATTCCTAGGTTTCTACCCCAGGGAGATAAAAGACAAAGGGAATGGACTCACACATAAAAAGAATGTTTTATAGTAGCACTTTTTTTTCTAGCAAAGAACCAGAAAATAGAGAGGTGCTCATCAAATGGGGAATGGCTGAACAGCTGTGACAGAGAAATCGAATGGAATGTTGTGAAATGATGAAAGGGATGGACTCAGAAAACCTGGGGAGACTTGTCCAAATTAAAGTACAGTGAAGTGAGTGGAATCAGGAGAACTTATACAATAATAACACTGAAAAGAAAAACGATCCTGACAGACGTAAGAACTCGGATCGGCGTGACAAGCAAGCACAACTCGAGGGCGATGATGAGGAAGCATGCTACCTGCCTCCTGACAGAAAGCAGACAAGAAGCAAGCTGTGATGTATATGTTCAGACATGGCCAATGTGTGGATTTTTTTTTGTTAGAGAGTTTGTCACAAAGAAGGGTTTGTATATATTTTTTTAAATTTCAGGGAGAATGGGAAGTGGGGGGAGGATGTCCAAAAAGAGTACCTATTGCTCAGATTAAAAATGCAGCTAGATAGGCAACTGATAGAGCTTGCCCATCCATATAATTACATGGGACAGACACTGACTTTCTTCTTACTACCAGTATAGCTGCAAGTCATGGAACACTAGAGCCCCTGAAGAATTAAAATTCAGCATCGCTGAAAAAACTACGGAGAGATAGATATATTGTGAGGAAGAGCAAGCCAGAATAGATAATAAACTACAAAGAACAACCAGATGCCATCAAAGAAATATACAAAAATAGAGAAGAAGGTGAATTGCTTGTGAGTCTCTCTGTCCACACACTTCAGGTCAGGCTGATCATTGGTCAGGCCATGTGCTCCACTGCTATCCAGAAAAGGTCAAGTAAAAGAAAGGTCCCCAGTATACAGGTGGTCTCCTCACAGTGAACTCATGGAAAGAAATGGACAAGAACCACACAAGATAGGCAGGCATGGATGGGTGATGGATTTCCATCTTGGATGTGGAATATCCATGTCAAAGGGAACACAGATCCATTTGAGTACTATCGTTATATCACAATTATTAAAAAAGAGAGACTAGTAACCAGGGTTCACCCAAAATGACTGGGTAGTTATTGGGCAGTCACTCAGGCCCTAATCAGTGTGTCCTTTGGAAGAAGTACAATTCTAGCTGCCACGAAAAGTCCCACCCTCAGAAGGTCTTCCCAGGTATCTCTGCTCCAGCCAACTTTCCATCAAAGCTACAGCTTGATCTCCAAATGACTTTTTCACTGGTGCCCAACAACATCTAAGCCAAGGGGTCTTAACCTTTCCTGTGTCATGGACCCCTTTGGCAATCTGGTGAAACCAATACACCCCTTCTCAGAATAATACAGGTTTTTTTTAATTAACAATTGAAGGAAATGTTAAATTTCAGTTAGAAGTTAGTGATTTTTTTTCCCCATACAAGTTCACAGACCCTCAGAAATCTGTCTACAGACCCTAGTTTAAAAATCTCTAATCTAGACAAATTTCAAACAATGTGAAAGGGAGCTCCGAACAACTTCTGGAGCCACAACACCCACAGAACGGCACAGAGAAGCTAACCTCCTGCTGAGGACAGCCCAGCAGCCCTGCAGGGAGTGGCCAGCACATCGCTCTGAGAGCAGGCAGCACAGCGTGCTGGGAACAGACAGCGAAGCCCACAGAGCCGAGCCCAGGTCCGAGGTTTTAGCCCCAGGGCAGCTGGGCCTTCAGCCGGCTGGTGGAACCCCAGAACACCAACAATTCCAGAATTATCAGCACAGATATGCCTAGGACAAAGTGAGAGGTTAGTGCCCTATGGACTTTGGGACCTGTATTTGGGGAACACTTGGCTTCCTCCCCTGGGGGCAAAAAGCTGCTAAAGAAACAGCTGCACAGAAGCCATTTTGCAGCATCAGTAGTGGTTTTAACTCCTGGTCTGCGAACTGTAGGAAGATCCAGCAATCAGTCTGGGGGTTAATTGCTTTTGCTTTAAACTGCCTGGATCTGGATTGTGGTCTGGGAGGGAAGTTTGGGGTGGGTATCCAACTTGCCAGCGTGGGTGGAGGCTTTACAGAGGCCACCCAACTGGCGGAAGTTGTGAAGACCCCACGTTTGGGCGGAAGCTCCCCTGTCTGGTGGCAGAGTCCTACTGTGGCAACAAGCCCAAAAATCAAGTAATTAAGTGGCAATATGCCTAGGCAAATGTAACAAAATAAACAGAAAAGTTCAACATTGGACTCCTGTTTTAGGGGCAAAGAGGCTCAAAGCATGGAGGAGGACTGTGAGGTCAGAACTCCTGCACCAAAAGCCCCAAATGAAAATACAAGCTGGCTACAGGCCATAGAGGACCTTAAGAAGCAGATAAGAGAAGTGGGGGAAAATTTGGGAAGAGAAATGAAAAAGATGCAAGAAAAGTATGAAATGACAGTCAACAGCCTGACTGAGGAAAATAACACCTTAAAAAATAGACTAACTCAAATGGCAAAAGAGGCTCAGAAAGACAATGAGGAGAAGAATGCCTTAAAAAGTCGAATTTGCCAGATGGAAAAAGAATCTCAAAAACTCACTGAGGAGATTCATTCCTTCAGAGTTAGACTGGAGCAAATGGAAGCTAATGACTTTATGAGAAATCAAGATGCTATTAAGCAGATCCAAACAAATGAAAGATTAGAAGGCAATGTGAAATATCTCATGGGAAAAACCACTGACCTGGAAAATAGATCCAGGAGAGACAATTTAAAAATTATTGGACTACCTGAAAGCCATGATCAAGAAAGAACCTAGAAATCACCCTTCAAGAAATTCTCAAGGAAAACTGCCCTGATGTTTTAGATCCAGAGGGCAAAATAGAGGTTGAAAGAATCCACAAATCACCTCCTGAAAAAGATCCCAAAAAGAAAACTCCCAGGAATATTATAGCCAGGTTCCAGAATCCCCAGATCAAGGAGAAAATACTACAAGCAGCCAGGAAGAAACAATTTCAATATTGTGGAAACACAATCAGAATAGCCCAGGACCTGGCAGCTTCTACACTGAGGGATAGAAGGGCATGGAATATGATATTCCAGAGGGCAAAAGAGCTGGGAATGAACCCAAGGGTCACCTACCCAGCAAAACTGAGTATCTTGTTTCAGGGGAAAATATGGTCATTCAGTGGAATAGAGGACTTTCAAGCATTCTTGATGAAAAAACCAGAGTTGAATAGAAAATTTGACATTCAGACACAAGAAGCAAGAGATGCTTGAGAAGGTAATCAAAGAAAAGAAATCAAAAGGAACTTATCAAAGTTGGACTATTTACAGTCCTACATGGAAAAACAATAACTGTGTTTGATGAAACCTTTCTCATTATGAAAATAATTGAAGAAGGGTACATGGCTTATGTTCACAGGTATACACGGATAGAGGGCACAGATTGAATTTGATGGGAAGGGATGATTATTTTTTTTTTTTTTGGAGGGCAATTGGGGTTGGGTGACTTGCCCAGGTTCACGTGGCTGGGTTTTTGTTTTTGTGTTGGGTGTCTGGGGCCAGATCCGAGCTCAGGTCCTTCTGGCTCTGGGGCTGGCTCTCTGCTCACTTCGCCACCTAGCCGCCCCAAGGAAGGGATGATTCTTAAGGGGTGAAGTCAAGAGGTGAGAGAGGAAAGTGGCAAGAGGAGATGGAGAGAGACAGGGTAGGGCAAACTATCTCATGTAGAAGAGGCAAGGGGAAGTAGTTGCAGGGGAGGGGAAGAACAGGAAGGCAAAAAGGCAAAAGCATATTCTCATTGAAGTTGGCTCAAGGAGAGAAACACATACATACTAAATGGAATATCTTACCCTCACTCACTCTCCTGAGTAGGGGAAAGGGGGATGAGAGGGGGGATGATGGAGAGGAGGGCATTCTGGGGAGAGGGGAGGTTAGAAGTACCCACTATCAAAGAGGGACAGGATCAAAGTAGGGAATGGACCAGGTGGGAGGTGAGACAGGTGGGAGGGAAATATAAGCAGTCTTTTACAATATATCTACTATGGTAATGTTTTGCATAGATATACATGTACAACACATACTGAATTGCTTATCTTCTCAGAGGGAGTGGGTGACAAGGGAGAAAGGGAATGGATCTGAAAATCGAAGTTTTAACATTAAATGTTTCATAAGATGTCCAGGCAGTGGGGCTCAGAGATTCACCTTGCCCTAATGGCAAGGTCGAAGGGGGTATGGGAGAAGATATGGGAGAGAGCAGATTGGAAGAGGGGATATCTAGTGGGACTGCTGTTCTGGGGTGGTGGGTAGGGAAAAAATGGGGGAAAAATGTAACTCATAATCTGGTGGAAATGAATGATGTAAACCAGAAGTTAATAAAGCATTTGTTTAATTAAAAAAAAAACAGCCAATAAAAAAAAATCTATAATCTAAGCTCTCTTGAGCATAGTTTCTTTCATGGGGAAGAAAGGGATAGGTCAATGGACAGAAACAGCAGAAATGACATCGTTCACTTGCTATGGATCTTCAGTGGCCTACCATATAGAAGAGCCAAAGGCTACTTACCTGTCTCTGGGAACATCCAGGGCCGTATTATAATCTGGAGGCTCCCCAGGTAACATATTGAACAGTAGCTGATTTGTGCCTCGATCCCACCTATTAAAAAAAGAGGAACAGGAGATTTTGAATGTCAATTAGTAGGAAGCAAAGAGGTACCAATCCTACCCTGACCCCCAGCCTAAAAAGGGACTTCAGTAATGGATACAGCATATTCTGGGAATCCCACCATCCCAGGAGGCATCTTTCAGATTCCCTCAAAGCACACATGGATATGAGGAAAGTCTCATATAAGATACTCTGCTTTTACCTGCAACTCACATCCCTGTTCTCTCCTAGACCATTACAGAGTGATGTGCACAAGGGTTAGGCTGGTCTGACTGGAGCAGACCATCACTGAAGATAATGAAAATTTCAAGAAAGAAAAATTGCTCCCACCCTACTGCATATGAGCAGGACCCCCACATTCATCCCTGATGCTTAATCCAGAGTAAGCACTTAACAAATGCTTCTCCAAAGGAAAGAAAGAAAGGAGTCATATAGGTTATTTTCCCAAATGCATAGAAGAGGACAGAAGGAAATACAGAAGGAAAAAGAGAAACACAGGACAGCTCAGAAACATATGGAAGTTATATGCTTTTTAAAGAGCAAGCTGCATAATAGTTGTAGTTTCCCATAAAAAAGTAAAAAGCCTGGCTTCATTTGTCAACTCCAGAGTCTGGGGACCTTCCGCTACCACAGCAGAAATAATACATGGTCCATTTGTCATTACCATTTCCTCCTGGATACTTCCAAAAAGCCACTGCTTCCAACCACAAGGGTCCAGGGCAAGAACCAGCTCTTTGCTCATGAGTCATCAGGCAACAGCACTCCCCATCTCCCTTGGGTGGGGGAGATGCAGAGGGCTGACTGCCATCAAACATCAACCAATCCAAACCCCAAACCTGCAGCAGGATGATCGGGTAGGCATCTAGCTAACCCTACAGTCCCTGGTCCTTCACACTTCAGAGATAAGGACAGGAAAGGGGCCTGAACCTGGAGTAAAGAGATTTGAGTAGGAGTCGCAGCTATGTTACTTCTAAGAATTAGGCTAGGTACCTGGCAAGTTGGGCTAATGCCTGTGCTGTCTCCTTAATGCGCAGTGTCTTCTGGTTGAGCACATCTATCGATGGCACAAAGAGGCAGGCCCGGTTGATGTCATCTGTGTAGAAATCACTATCTGAAATGGCCGCGAGCAGCTCGTTGTACTCCCGGGAAATGGTGTTGCTGACTGGCACCCCAAAGTCATCGACATACTTCTTCAGTGAGTAGATGTACACCTTGATTTTGTTCTTTGGGTTGAAGCCACAGCGATAGACATCAAAGCAGGTGTGCATCCGGCAGCTGAGGTCTCCTCGCTCTGGGATGGGGCTGTCAGTGGGCAGTCTGACCACTGGCACATCATGGACACTGCGCTTCTCCACTGCCCAGTCACTTGAAGACTCGATGGAATGGGGCCAAAACTGGAACACGCCAGTGGCAATGAGACCAAGTAAAACAACTGAGAAGAGGGTGATGTAGTAGAGACGGTGCTTAGTCTTCATTCTTGGGATAAGGGCAGGACCCCGGATGTTGTACTTGACCGACGCACACATACTGACTCAGACAGCCTCTTCCTCGCACTCCTGGAGGCCAGAAACAAGAACATGAATAAGCAAATGTGCAGGGAGACAGAAGGGACTGAACAGGGGGCTCAGTTTCTCAGAAGCCCATATCTATCTTGAAGTTGACGAAGTAACAAGGAGAATGTTAGATTCAGCTTGTAAAAAAGATTGTAAAAAAAAACAGGATTTGTTAGGTCAGTAAATCTGGGAGTTCTGCTATGCAGGCAAGTGGAGAATGAATAAAATATAGTCATTTTTCTATTCCATAGTCTAGTGAAAAGAGCCCTCAGCATGTATAGAAGACCTTGCTTAGCTGTGTGTCCTTTGAGCTCCACAGAATCATGGAATTTTGAGCAGGAAAGAACCTTAGTAATCTTAATCCCTCATTTTTCAGGAAAGAAAGCTGAGCCTGGGAGAGGTAGAGTGCCTCTCCCTTCATCCCCCAAGGAGTAAATGGAGGAGCCAGGACTCAAGGCTTTTTGCTTCCACTTCTGATATTCTTTCTTTCTTTCCACTTGAGCTGGTTTCTTTATCTGTCAGATAGGAACGGTAATGCTAAGCTACATCCCTTCACAATATGCTTCTAAAGACCAAATGAAGAGTGTATGGAAAGGGATATATCATTCTCTTGCCTCACCTTTCACAAACAGGGACCTCCTGGGACAAAGAGCTTAGTGACTACTGCTACGGGGTGTTTCTTCTCAATAATCAAAGTATGTTTTGGGAGTTTATTACAAAGAGCAGTGTAAGTAAACCCTGGCCTAAAGTTAGAAGCAAGAGTTAATAAAGTCACTTCCCAGAGTATGAAGTTGAAAAGCAATTCTAATTTCGAACTAAAATCTTTTTTAAGGTAGAAACTGACCCAGATTACAATTTATTCATCAAAAATAACTCTGTCTAATACGTGCAGGGCAAGAAGGGCAACAATAAGAATAGTTCATATTTATATAAGAATAGCCAACATTTATGTAGCTCTTACTAGGAGCCAGGGATGGGGCTAGTGCTAATGTTTACAAATATCCTCTCACTTGATCCTCCCAACAATGCTGGGAGGTAAGTGCTATTATTATCATCACTTTACAGCTGAGAAAACCGAAGCAGGTAGAAGTTAAGTGACTTGCCCAGGGTCACACAGCTAGTGAAGTGTCTGAGACCACATTTGAAGTCAGGTCTTCCTGGCTCCATGTCCAGAGCTCTGTCACTGCGACAATTACAGTACGCTGAGGTTTACAAAGATGTTCCATGACCCTGGCGTGAGAGGTGGGTTCTATCTTGCCTCACTGTATAGGCTATGACTTCTGTATATATTTATTCTAAATATACTTACATATGTACATGCTGCCTCCTTGAGAACAAGGACAGCTTCGTTTTTTAATCTCTGCATCCCCAGCTCTCAGCACAGTACCCGGCACATAGTAGACCCTTCATAAATGCAAGACGATTGACTAATGTCCCCTTAGCCTCTCAAATTCACCAGGTTCAAAACTAAATGCCCTCATTTCCCCTCCAAATTGCCCTATTTCCATAGAGGGCACCACAATCATCCTTATCACTGAAGTCTGTAACCTCAGAGTCATCCTGGATAGGTTTTTCTCTCCCTCACCTTCCCCACCCCAGACTTGATCAGGCACCAAGGACTGTCCCCTTCCACCTCCACCATCTCTCACACAGGCATGGCTCACATGCCCACTCTCATCTTTATCTAAGCCACCCTTCATCACCTAGATTATCTCAGTAGCCTCCCAATGGCTCTCTCTTCCTCCAATCTCTCTTCTTTGTGATCATGACCCTCTGATCCCCCTAGTATAAAATACAGGCTCCTTAGCCTGGCATTCAATCAAGTCTCTCACCAATCCAGCTCCACCCCAGCTTTCTAGTATGTTTCATTACTACCCTTTATACCCTGGACTGCCAGCTCTTCCCTCAAGTTCAGCTTCCATCCCCTACAGCTACACCTGCTGTCTGAGATGCACTCCCTCACCACCTCCAGCTCTGTCTGGACTATCCTTCAGGACCAACCCAGGGGTCACATATTCAGTGAAGCCTTTCGTCATTCTCCTAGTTACTGGCTCTCTTTCCCCCTTCAGATCACATTGTATTAGAGACCTAGGCTGAAATCACAGCTCTACTACTTAGTTACTGGGTGGCTTTCACCAGTCACTTACCCTCTCTTGGCCTCTGTTTCCTCATCTGTAAAACAAGGCGACCTGCACTAGATGACCATCCACTCCAGCTACAAATCTATGGTCTTGGGAGATCTTGAGAATACCATGAGAACAGCGTTCTGCATTTCCCTCAGAAAGGTAGGCTCTCTGTATACCATCCAGCACAGTGCCTTTTCAAGTGCCCTTTGAACCTCTCTGGGCTTCAGTAAAATGAAAGTGCTGGATAATATGACTTCTAAGGGCTGTCCCAACTCGAAAGTCCTAAAAATCCAATCTACGAAAATCCTGCAGACTGATGTTCACATGATACAGTTCATTCACTGGACCAGAGAGTTTCAGTGAAAATCACTCATGAAAGAGCATGTGAGGAGAAAAAGGTGGAATAGTTGGCCAGTCAACAAGTACTTATTAAGCACTTAATATGTGCCAGGGACCAGTAAGTGCTAGGGATACAGAGAAAAACAGAAACATTGTCCCTGCCCTCAAGGAGCTCACAGTCTAGTACAGGAGACAATATATAAATAACTATGTGTATACAGGCTATACGGAAATTTGTCAAATAACCACAAAGAGGAAAATGCAAACACCAAGGTACAGAGACCACATGAGTACATGTGCAGAGTGCACAAGTGTGAATGAATATGAATTAAATATGAAAGAGGCCAGACTCAATCAAGTTTCTGTCTTTTCCAATTCTATCAATGAGTCTATAAATGAGCAAGATATGGGATGCTGTCCTAATTCTCTGCTCATCTTCTCAACTGTAGTAGAAAGGACACTTCCTAAGAGTCAAAGACAATGACTTTTACCAAGTCTGCTTTCTCCCTTGCTGCCTTACTCCAGCACCACACAGACATATACACACCTACTAATAGCAGCCACAACTGGCATCCCCAGGATGGCTGCTAGCACAGGTTCTTAGATCAGCTTTACTAGAAAAGATAGCCGTTTAAGGGGTCACCAATATTTTTTAAATTACATTCACTAGTTCAGGGGAAAAGTCAGCACCCTGAACTTCAAAGAAAATACAAACAGAGAAAATACAAGTAGAGAAATAAAGACCAACAGACAGGGCTCTCACTGCCTGAATCAAAGCAATATTGTTAGACACTTTATATACATCCCTGGATGGAGAGAGCCTTTAGATCTGAACAGTTGGGAAGCTCTGAACATACGGCCACTCAGAATCTCAACCAGGACCAGGGAATCACAAGATCTTTGTCATAAGCAAGCCCCCAAAGCCAAATACCAACTCAGAGCTTCTCAGAGCCAGAAAGCATCACAACCCCCATGACTTAGTGCCTAAATAAAAATTAACAAAAAGAGTGAAAGCCTTCCTACAAGCAAGCCTCCCCTAAGCAAGCTTCTCTTAATGGGTTCCATGTGAGGTCAGTTAATGGGTGGGGAAGATCTTATATCCCATTAACATTACACCTACACTCTCTCTCCTTCTCTATCTCCCTCTCTCCCCCCTCCCCAGACTCTCATTCTCTTTACCTCTAATCAATGCTTAATTTCTTTTAGATTGTCCCCCATCCAGAACACCAGAAACCTATCCCTTAACACACAAATCCCATTCCTAAAACAACAAATTGCTTTTCATTCCCAAAATGAAATCTATATCTAAATTAACTCAGAAATAGCAAGTGTCTTCAAAAACCAACTCAACTTACACACACACACACACACACACACACACACACACACACACACACACCCCCTTTCATTCAGTTTCCCAATGGAGGACAGCCCTAGAGAAAATATATTCATCTACTCATGAATGATTGCTACTGCTAATACCATCCCAGGTACCCTGGATCAAAATGAGAAGAATTTCACAATACCTATCCACTTCATCAAGTGGCATAAACTTCATCTCCTGTTAAACAAATCAAACCTGCCCTGACAAAACACGAGAATCATTTGACTAGTTGCCAGTCACTGAGTCACTGGAAAAGTCTTTTATTTACCCTTGCACTACTGCCTAGATAAAATGAAATTCTCTCTTCTTGGAATTACTTATTCCAAGATTCTGCCTGAATATTTCCCAAAGGTTTAGGATCATAACATATTTTCTTAGTCCAGTGTTTCAAATCACAGCACCTTCTTCCTCTAGCTCCCTATAAAAGAACCAGCAGGACCCTCTGCCCAATTATGAGGGCAATGCTACCATACAAGCAAAAGCATGAAAAGTCAGGAATGATTCTGCACTTGATATAAGAACATGCTCAATTAAAAAGATATGTTCTTTTCACTGCACATTCATTTCAATATAAAATACTGCTTTTCAAATTGAAACCTGAATCTTCCTAAAATTGAGGGGATTAGACAACCACACAAATAAAGGGCAAAACAATACTTCTAATCTAAAAACAGGAAGCAAATACCATTTCTGGGAAGACAGGAACTATGAACTTATGAAACAAGGTTCATTCCAGTATTGACTTCAATAGTAAGTAAACTTCACTGCATACCTTCCTTTCAATGTTAAAGCAAGTTATAAATGAAAGATATAAATCTAATTATTTATAACAGCACTTGGATTAGGGAAGGAAGTAATCAGCCTTAGGGTATATGTCAAGGGAAGTGGGAAATGGAGAAAACTGAATCAATTATATATTTTAACAACCACAACATAAGTGCTAATATCTACTTACTATGTCTATTTTGATGAACAATCTATTTTTAAGCTTTAATTAACCATCATTTTAGACAATTTACTTTAGGCTATCTGAAGTTTAGAGGCATTTGCTGGGAACAGACTTGTTATCATCAGCAGAGATAGCATCTCTATAAGAGCAATGCCTTAAAGACAGACAGAGTCAAGACCACTGACTTCTAGTCATGATTCTACCATTGACTAGCCACATTACCTTGGCTGTTGGCCTCAGGTTCCTCACCTGTAATATAAAAGGTGATAGTGTAGACAAAAGTTCACAATTACATAAAATTCTTTAGGTTCCTCACCTGTAATATAAAAGGTGATAGTGTAGACAAAAGTTCACAATTACATAAAATTCTTTAAAGTTTGTTAAGACTTTTGGATACAGAGCTGGCCTCAAAAGCAGGAGGAGCTAAGGTCCAGAACCACACCTGATACATACTATCTGTATGACCCTGGACAAGTCACTTCTCAATACTCTAGGCAACTTCTAAGACTATAAATTGCAGAGAAGGTGCCAACCTGCATTAGTAGAAGGAATTTCCTTATCCAGGAGTTCCCTATATCAATGAAATCACAGGTTCAATCCTTATCTCTATCTCTGTAATTTGCAAAATACTTTCCCAAAACAAATCTGAAGGGGATTGGTATGTTACAACGTTATGGATTGTAACATCAGTACATGTTAAGTGGAAACACTTTCACTTCCAGTCAAAAGGTAAATGGGTAATTCACCCATCCTACCAGTGGGTGACAAGGTCAGGACTCAAACTTCCGTGTTCTGACTGCAAATCCAGTACAAACTAAGTCAGCTTTAAAATGCTATGACACTATAACCTCCCCAAGATGATAACCACCCAATTAAATTGCTTTTATAAATTAAACTCAAGATCGACAGATGATTAAGCCAGAAACCCTCTCACTCCAATAAGAGTATAACCAAGATCAAAACTCAAATTCAAAACTCAGAACCACAGATTCCATGAAGTCCTCAGCAATCATCTAATCCAATCACATCTTTTTCCAGATGGAGTACCTGAGAACCAGAGAAATGAAATTATTTTCCCAGAGTTCTGAGGGATATTCATCTTTCTCCTAAGCCAAAGTGGCACCTCATCAATTGCTTTTTGGATCTCTCCAATGGGATGTCCTGCAGGCATCTCACATTCAACATGACCACCCCTCACTACAAATCTATTTTCCAAATTTCCCCAGTGCCCCCATCTTATCTTCCCAGTTACCTAGGCTCCCTATCTTGGTGTCCTCCTTGATTTCCCACTCACCCCCCCCCCCACACACACACGGTCTGTTGCCAGATCTTACTGTTTCTGCCTTCACAGCATCTCTTGTGTACATCCCCTTATCTCCATTCACACAGCCTCTTACCTAGTTCAGGCCTTGATCACCTCTCAAAAAATGCCAAAGTACTTTTCCTAAAGTGTAAGTCTGCCTAGACTACCTCCTTACTCAATAAACTCCAATGGTTCCCTATTACCTCCAGGATCAAATAGATTCTGTTTGGCATGCTTCCTGCCTACTATGTGTCAGGCACTTCGACAAAAGCAAGATGAAACAAGCATCACTACGGGAGGGGCGTGACCTACGTGGACTCCAGTAAGGGTGGCAGGAAGGGAAAGGTCAGAGTGGGAGTGTGGCTGTGGCTGAGAAGGAAATCTCACTAAATCCCTGCAACAGGTTAAGAGTTTAGGGAAAGAGGGGTCTGAGATTAAAGGAAACAAATTTGAGGAAAGTCAATGAGAAAAAGGAATGGAAGACCATGAGAAAAGGGAGAGCATAGGGGACAGAAATA
Organism: Gymnobelideus leadbeateri; assembly: GCA_011680675.1. Lineage (NCBI taxonomy): Eukaryota > Metazoa > Chordata > Mammalia > Diprotodontia > Petauridae > Gymnobelideus > Gymnobelideus leadbeateri. Next base: position 278,782 of record WOXC01001655.1, read on the forward strand.
GAAAAGTTTGAGAAAGTTAACCAATTCTGAGAATGCTCTCATTTTAAAGAAGAGGGGTGGGTGCTTTTCCAAACATCCAGAATCAGTACCCTCCTAAAACCAAGTTGGGGAAGCAGAAGGGGGCCCTGTTTCTTCTTTCCTTCCTCTCTCTATGGCTTTCTGCCAACTTCCTTCCCCTGTCTTTTGGGGTGCATTGCTTTGATTCTCCCAGCTGGCTGAGGTGTAGGAGTAAATGTTAGACCTTCCCACCATTCTGCTGGGGTGGGTGTGCAGATGGGGGGCTATTCCTTAACACTCCCCCCTCCTCCATTCTCCTGGTAAGGCACATCCCCTACCCCCTACCCCACTGAGGGTGTCACACGATCCCCCACTCCCCATTACAGGGGAGCACATTGCCCTTGATGCCCTCCCCCACTGAGGGGGGGGTCACACAATCCCTCACCTTCCATTGAGGAGCACATTTCCCCCAGACTCCCACCCTCAGTGAAGGGGTCACACGATCCCCACCCTCTCATTTTGTGGGGCACACTACCCATGACCCCCTGGGGGGTCACACTATCCCCCACCCCCATCGGGGGGGCATACTGCCCCCTGACTCCCCTGGGGGGGTCACACTATCATACCCACCCACCCCCATTCTGGGGGGCACGCTGCCCCTGACCCCCCGGGGGCTCACACGATCCCCCACCCTCTCATTCCGGGGGAGGCACACTGCCCCTCACTTCCCTTGGGGTCACACTATCATACCCACCCCCCCATTATGGGGGGCACACTGCCCCTGACCCCCCGGGGGCTCACACGATCCCCCACCCTCTCATTCCGGGGGAGGCACACTGCCCCTCACTTCCCTTGGGGTCACACTATCATACCCACCCCCCCATTATGGGGGGCACACTGCCCCTTACCCCCCGGGGGGCCACACGATCCCTCACCCTCTCATTCCGGGGGAGGCACACTGCCCCTCACTTCCCTTGGGGTCACACTATCATACCCACCCCCCCATTATGGGGGGCACACTGCCCCTTACCCCCCGGGAGGCCACACGATCCCTCACCCTCTCATTCCGGGGGAGGCACACTGCCCTTGACTCCCCTGGGGGGTCACACTATCATGCCCACCCCCTCATTCCGGGGGAGGCACAGTGCCCCTGACTCCCAGGGGCGGGGGGTCACACGATCCCCGCCCCCCATTTTGGGGGCACACCGCCCCTGTCCCAGCCCCGGCCTCACCTCCGCCTCAGGCCCCACGCGGCGCCCCCGGGCTCCGTCACCGCCTCATGACCCGGTCAGGGACGAGAGGCCGAGGATGGGGGGTTTCGGGCCGGGGTCGCCTCCAGTTCCGGGCCGGGGGAGGAAGAGAGGCCGGCAGCAACAGACAAACTCGGAGGCCAGCCCAGCCCCCTTGACACTGACAGGCTACGTGCGGCGAACTGCGCATGCGGGAGCAAAGCCCGAGTGGGTCTGCAGCCTGAGCGGGAGGTCGCCCTCTGGCGGCCCGGAGGTGCCAGCGCAGGTTTCGCCGATCGAAAAGCGAGGTCTGCCGCCCCCTCCCTCCCCCTCCCCGCCCCCAGAAGACCGACAACCCAATCTACGAAGCAAATCCTGGAAGAAACGACCTGCGCAAGCGCGGAAACAAGTGGCGTCTAGCCTGAGCAACCATTCTCTTTCCTTGGTTGCGATTTCTTTTGCCTCTCTTCCGTAGACCTTGGGGATAGGGTTTGAGTCAGAGTCAGCACGAGGCCTCATCGCAGGAGGTAGTAAGGCTGCACCGAAGTCTGGATTTGGACGCAGGAGCTCTGGGTTTCAGTTTGCCACTTACGATCTTTGTGACCTCGGACAAGGCACCGTCCCACTTCCAAAACTCAGTTTGCTCATCTATAAAATGGGGTCGTAAGGTTACAGTCGGAAGGAAGCAGAGACCATCTGGTTCAACTCCTTCGTTTTTCAAATGAGGGGACCAAGGTCACGAGAAGCTAAAGCTGGCCCTAGATCACCTGGGCTTGAGCAGGGCTCCTCTCACCCCAAGTCCGGGGCTCTTTCCGCTGTCCAGGGATGACAATACCTAAGGCACCGCTATCACAGGGGATTGGGAAGATCAGAAGAGATCATCTTTATTCAGATCCTTTATCTGAAGCATTAGCTGTGTGACAACGGCTGAGACACAACCTCTCTGCTTCATTTTCCCCATCTGTAAAATGGGGACATTCCTGAAATAGTAGCATGGGATGAGGCAAAGCAGGAACGCGTAAGACTGCTTCGCATGCCTCCTCTGACTCCTCGTGTGACCGGGGGTGAATCTTACAAAATGGAGATAACGCCTGGAGGAGGACCTACCCTCAGGCTGGTGTACAGCTCAAATGAGATACCACTTAGAAAGTGCTTTGCAGATCCTTCCTTATTAAGAAATAACGCCTCTGACTCCTCTCATATCTACAGAAGCTACAGAAGCAAGTCCAGAACAGCTTCTATACCAAACCTTTCCGAATCCTCTTAGCTGTTTAAGTAGCTACTTGGCATTCACTTTTTTTCCAATTTTTTTTTCCTTTTTGGAGGGGGGAGAGCAGGGCAGTTTGGGGTTAAGTGATTTGCCCAAGGTCACACAGCTAGTAAGTGTCTGAGGTCATATATGAACTCGGGCCCTCCTGACTCCAAGGCTGATGCTCTATTCACTTTGTCACCTCAAGCCCCCTTGCATTTATTTCAAATGCAAAATCTCCACCACTCCTTTTGGACAGCGCCCAGAACAGCCTTGTGATTCTGCCTACAGTGAGGTACATCTAAGGAAACAGGGACACCTGAATGGCTGAGAGAACCCTCAACCTCAACTTCAGACTGCTGTAGGAAGTACAGGGGTCTCTTCAGATATGCTTGGAGGACTTTGAGACAGTTGAGAAAAGCAAGCTTATATTTTTAAATGATGAATTATATTCCTTTCTAGAGTCAAAGGCATGTGAGAAACCACCCCTAACATGTCCCTTGCCTTCCAGTACCTAAAAACCCTGGAGAATGCTGAGGGAATTTGCCTAGGTAAAACCATTCTCTTTCCTTGGAAACGGAAACCTTGTCCCTGATCTTTTGATCTGTATAATTTCCCCAATTTCTTTTGAGTAACTAGTGTTTAATGGGAAGGAGCTAAACTGGAGGGAATAAGATCAGTATCACCTTCCCTTTAAGAGCTATCAGAGAAAGTAGTGTTTATCTTGGGCCTTAACAAAGTATTGTACCTTGAGACTATCAATTTTTGAAATATGGTAGATATATACAATTCTAGCACAATACTCCTCCTAGAGAGCAGCAAAGAAAGGATCAAGGACCCAGATAATTGCCTTCCTCCAGTTTCCCACAAAGGTGGAAACTACAGTTTTCCTTGGAGAGGATATATCTACCCAAACCACACACCAGTCAAACCAAGTTTATATTTACATGACCCAACATGTGTATACTTATATTTTACCTTCAAAAAATCTCAAAGGCTTTGTATGCTGGAATGGACAGAGAAGAAATCTATTTTAGTGGATAGAAAGCTGATCTCAAATTTCTTGTATAGAATAACTAGGGGGTATGGCAGAGAAGAAGGGACACAGGAGGGAATTTAGGTGATGTAAAAACAAAAGACATCAATAAAAATGTTTCTGAAAGCCAGTCACAGAGCCAAGAACAGAGAGTCCAAGTATTGCCATACTGTGCCCCTGGACAAGTTCTTTGCCCTCAAAGTTTTCTGAATGACTCTCTAAGATTGAGTTAGAGAGAAAGCTCTGGCCTGAATTGGCAGAGGGAGTTCCTCACCTGAGCTTCCTAGGCCAGTAAAATGGGTGGTCCAGTTCCAATCCAGTTCCACTACTGATGTGTGTACAGCTTGTCTGTCCAACAGAATCTAAATGAGGGCAAAGCTTGTTGTGTTTTGTCTCCATACCCCCCCAGTATCTGGCATGGGACTCAGCACAGAGCAGTCAGCTTACTGAATGACCAATGGAGAAAACAATAAGACTCTCAAAGGGAAAGCCTCTATTTCACTTTGATGCTTCAAGAAGGGGCTGAGGACTCCCAGGGAGAGGAGCACAAGTCAGCTCTACCAGGTAATTTCCTGCCCATTCTGCTTGAGTACCATACATGGCAAAAAGAGGCGCCCAACAGTCCAAAGTACATTCTCTCTCTTGGGGCAGGCCATCCCAGGCTTCACTCTGGTAATTCTGCAGCCAAAGAGGAGAGGGAATCTTGTTTCCAGCCTGCACTTAACATCCAGTTCCTTGGATCCTGAGTCAGAAGCCACCTCACCTTGACTGACTGCTCTTCTCCAGGGGCTGGCTGGGTGAAGGGGTCTTGACCAGCTGGGGCTCCTTCTCAAGAACCTCCCGGATCCGCTGCATGCCTGGGGAAGGAAAGGAAGGGTCAAGCAACATGGAGGTGCCAGCAGGTATTGGGGAGAAGGGAGGGAAGAAAATCTGAGGGACCTGGCTCTCTACAGGGGCTAGAGAAGTCACAGGGAAAGTCTTCCTAATGGAGTCCTCTTCCCATCAGGTTCAACTCTAGGGCCACCTTCTCCATAAAGCCTTTACAATTACCCTCCACTAAGAGTGCTCTCCACACTCTCAAGCTTTTTTGCATTGTTTGTTTATGGATCTCTTCTTGAACCCATCTCACTTGAGCTTGTATTTTAGCTTTTTATGCCTCAATCTGATAGAACATACACTCTCTGAGAATGACCACCTGCCACTTACACAGCAGGCAATTAATAGATTCAAACTGATTGACTGATCATGTCTCATTCCTCTTTGTAGGCAAGAAGCTCCTTAAGGGCAGGACCTACTTCATTTTTGTCCTATATCCCCAGCTCCTATTACAGTGCCTGGCATACAACAGGAGTCTAATAAATGCTTGTTTATTGGAATGATGTCTTTATATTCCAGGTCTGAGAAAAGGGTTTTGCACAAAGGAAGCATGTAGAAAGGATTGGACAAATTGAATCAAATGAATGAATAGATATTAATGGATGAGTGGATGGATGAAAGAATTATTAAGCAATTACTTTATGCTAAACACCAGGAATACAAATAGAAGGGAAGATAGGAAGGAAAAAAGAGGATGGGGAAAGGCAGAAGGAAGGGAAAAAGGGCAGAAGGAAGGAAAAGAAGGAAGAAAGGAAAAGGAAGGGAGAAAAAGGAAAGGAAAAAGGTAAGGAGGGAAAGGAATGAAGGGATAAAGGACAGAAGGAAGGGAAAGAAGGAAGAAGAAGGAAGGAAGAGAAGGAAAGAAGGAAGTAAAAAAGAAGTAAAAAGTGCAGAAGAAAGGAAAAGAAGAAAGAAACAAAGGAAGGAAGGGAAGAGAAGAAAGGAAGGATAAAAGGACAGAAGGAAGAAGGAAGGAAAAGAAGGGAGGAAAGGAAAAAGAAATAAGGAACGAATGAAGGAAAGAAGGAAGAAAACATTAAGTGCTCACTATGTGCCAAGCACTTTACAAATAATATCTCATGTGATCCTTACAACACCCCTAGGAGATACAAGTAGAAATAGGAAAGTAACAGCCCCTACTTTCAAGGCTCCTACACTCCCACTTGGAAAAATGACCAATAGAGGAGGATTCAGCTTCAGGGTGGATAAAAAGGCTGGGAAGTCCTAAGGGAGGAGCCTCAGGGCAAACAGTAAGACCCAGAAGATCAAGGGAGGGTGGGTGGGTGGGGGTGTGAAGAGCCGTACTGGGAGATATGGAGACAATTTTAGGGATCCAGAGTTCACCAGGCTAATGGGAAAAAGAGAAAAGGGGCTCAGGACCTAGGAAAAGAGCGAATCTCTGTCTCACCCAGCTTTAGCCTGTGGATCTTGTCGGAGAAGACGAGGCGGAACCAGCCGGGTTCCTTGCACTGAAAGTCCTTTCCACGGAACAAAAGTACCTTGTGGTCTAGGAAACGGTGCCACAAGGAGAACTCCTCCTCGAAGGTGTCCGTGCACAGGTACTAGGAGCAAGTTAGGCAACTTAAAGAGAGAAACTAATGGGCATCTCCTACCACAATCCCTCTTGGTCTCCTGATCTCCAATCTCTCCCCTCTGAAACTATCCCCCACACAGCTGCCAAGCTGACATCAGGCTATGTCCATTCTCAATTCTGCGTTCGTTCAGTGTCTCTTGCTCAAGAAGGTCTGGTAACTACCTACGACAACATTCCTCTTTTTGACATTTACAATCCTTCACAATCTGGATCTAGACGACTTTTCCAAGTACACTGTTCATCACATGAAACTTTTCCTGATCTCCCTCCACAGTAGTTGCTAGTTTTCTCCCCTATCCAAAGTTATTTCTAATTATTTTGTATATTTTTTTGCATTTATTAATTTGAATTTTCAATCTTCCTCCCCTCCCCAGCTATAGGATATAAGCTCCCTGAGGGCAAGGTCTATTTCATTGTTGTCTCTGGGTCTCCAGCACCTAGGTCAGTGCCAAGCACATAAATTCTGGTTCAACTAATAAATAAATCATTCCATTATCTATCCGTAGTTGACCCCAATCCACAACTGTCTTTACCTTTCTCAAGTCTATCCAGACAAAGAAACCAGCTTTGGTCCTGAGGAAGGGGATGTTCAAGGTCTCCAGCTCCTCTGTGATGTAGGCGTGGGCAGCCCTGAGCCGGGCATGGTTTTCAGATAGGTAGACCTGGTTGATCCAGTCTGCTCAGGTGGAAGGGAGCCCCAAAAAGAAATTGCACCACCCCACCAATTTTCCTACTAAAACATCACCCCCACTGACTTTAACAGTAGTAGCTTCTCCTCCCTACCCACTTTCAAGACCCATCACTGTGGGGAAGATTGGCAAATCTTGCTGTCTATAGAGTTTGTCACACCACTCCCTATTTTTTTTAATGAGCCCAAGACTCCCAGCTTTAGGTCAGAAGCCCAGCTGTGTCACCTCGGTCCCGAAGCAGCCGTGCCATCTGGTACTGGACGGTGCCACAGATGCCATGCAGACAACCAAGGGAGGCCACAGCATTGGCTACATCCTGGTTCTCTGTGTAGAGGGTGCCAAAGCGAAAGCCTGAGATCCCAAAGTCCTATAGAAAAGACACTCTGAATGGTGGCCAATCCATTTGGTTGGCCAAACTCAAAATCAACTCAGTTGGTTTCCCCAACTCCCAGGCAGAAGTTCATTCTTTCCTTCACTCCAATCCCCTGAGTCTGATCCAATGAGGGGCTCACCTTGCTGGTCCCCCATATCACATGGGTCCTCTGAGGATCAGGAAGCCTGTAGTGAGGATACATGCAAAAGAATAGAAGTTACAGTATGATCCAGTAGAAAAAGCACATGATCCTCAGTACTCAATGAATGAATGAACAAATGGATTTGGGGTCTAGCTTTGACTTTCCATAGAGCTCTGGGTAAATCATTTAATTTCTCCTTGTTAGTTTTCCTTATTTATGCTTCCCAATGCAGTGGAAAGAAGCCAGTGGTTTTTCAGAACAAGGAAACCCCAGGTCAAACGCCAGCTCTGATGTTCACCAGCTGTGTGACCAAAGGCAAGTCAATATATTCTCTAAACCACAGCTTCCTCATCTGAGAAATGATGATTTTAATTTCCCATTGTATCTCACAGAGTCATTTAAAAGAACCAATGAATTAAGGGTGGCAGGTAGCCTTGATATAGTACTTCAGTGCTTACAGAGTATATACACTCATTCATTAAAGCTTCATAAGAACCCTATGACTTAGGGGCTGTTATTGTTCCCATTTTACAGATGAAGAAACTGATACTGAGAGACATTATTACATGACTTGCTGAAGGTCACACAGGTAGTAAGCCTCAGAGGTGGTAAGGTCCTCAGGCTCCAGACACAGCCTTCTTTCCACAACACCATGCTCCCCCTCAGAATGAAGGCATTCAGACGTCAGGGCTCGTGTTGGTTTTCTTTGGAAGCCATTGCTCAGGAGAAGGAAGCCTCAGAGTACAGGATGTGAAGGGTACATGTAGCTGGGCCATGCACAAAGGTTCTCAGATAATGGAGTGCTCACTCCTACATCATACCCAGGGTGACATGCTCTAATCATGGGTTTTCTAGGGGGTGGGGAATGTGTCCCGGCTCTCACCAACACAGCCCCAGCCTTACCTGTCCATGCCCAGGACACTTTGGAAAGTGGAGGATTCATCAAAAACTGACAACATGTACACCTCATCCACTATCACGTGAAGCTTGTGCCTGTGTGGGAGGAAAGGAGGGACAGTAAAAAAGGTACCGGGGCTCTACCATAGGCCTGGTGACAGAGGGCAACATCTTTGTCTTTATTGCTCATCATGGAATACCAGGAACTGCATGGTCTATCCCAACATCCACAAAGCAATCTCTCACTGAGTGGCCATTGCTCTCTTTCCAACCTGGGGGGTAGAATTGGCCATTAGACAGCTCCCTACTCTACCCTAAATCCCTCATCTCCAACCTACTACCAGTAGACAGAATCCATATTTCAGAAGGAAAGGGATTCTATCCTTTCCCACCACAGCCCAATACCTGAGGGCTTCATCTTTTCACGAAAGTATAAGTGGGAGTGGGGGGTGGGCAGGGAGGGGTGAGACCACACCTCTTTGCAAACTCCAGGCACTCCTGCAGCTGCTCCTGAGAGTAGATGTCACCCAAAGGGTTTTGAGGGTTGATGAGAATGAGGCCTTTGACATTAATTCCCTGAAACAACATGAGCAATGTGGATGGAGGGGATGGATCAGGAAGCACCTAACTTACCTCCACCCACCACCACCATCGACACCCCCCACCCCAACAAGAATCATGACTCAGGACAATGTCACTGAATGATAGGGCTGTTAGAGCTGGAAAGACCTTCAGAAATTAGAGATGGCAGGGGGTGCACTAGGTAGCAACGGGCTTGAATCTAGAAGACCTACATTCAGATCCTGCCACAGAAACTCTCTTAGGTATGTAGCCCTCCTCACTTACCCTCTCTCTCTGTCTCAGTTTCCTTATCTGTATAATAAAGATAATAGAGCACCTCTCTCTCTCTCTCTCTCTCTCTCTCTCTCTCTCTCTCTCAGGGTCATGAGAATCAAATGAGGTATGTTCTTTGCAAATCTTAAAATGCCATAGAAATGCTAGATATTCTCATCCTGAAGACAGAATATCTTCACTTTACAGAAAAGGAAACTGAGATTCAGGACAGGAAAATGACTTGTCTGAGGTCACACCACAATCTCTTGGAGAAGATAAATCCTTATGTGGTCATTTCCTACTCAAAAAAGCTATTTACTTCTCACCATGTCTCCACATCCCAAATGATCCTGAAGGTTTCAAAACCTAGGCAGAAACTAGCCTTGATAACTGGAATCATCATTGGTTTTGGTCTGAGATCCACGTACCTCAGACTTGGCTCCCTGAAGGGCTATCTCCAGCTTCTTGACCGTGAGTTGGAAGGGGCGGCTGTCCATCCCAGTGACCTGGAAAGACCTTTCAAATCACTTGTGCTAAATCCCATTGGCTGACAAGACCTGAACACTAAATCCTTCCTTCCCTCCCTCCCCATAGTTCTATGGCTCCCTATCACCTCTAGAGTTACAAATAATCTCTTCTCTTTGGCAGTTAAAACCTTCATAACCCGGCCCCAATCTATCTTCTGAATCTTATTACACATTACTCTCCTTCCTATTCCCTACAGTTTAGTCAAACTGGCTTTCTTATTTCTCCCTCATGCACAGGCTCCATTTCCTTGCCTTTGCCTTGGTTGTTCTCCTGGGATGCACTCCTTCCTTCCCCTACCTCTTAGAATCCTTGGTCTCTTTCAGGACTCAGCCCAGGAGCCATCTTCTATATGAGGCCTCCCCCAATTGCCACAGCTGCAAGTGGCAGCCCCCTAAAACTCATGTAGATAGATAGAGATATACACATATATGTATATGTGTATATATGTATATTGTATATATATATACACACACACATATATATATATATACATATATTGTATATACTTTGTAAATGCTTATGACAATTAACCTCTGTGTGCCTCAATCTCTGTCTGTAAATACGGGGATCATAATTGCACCTTTCTCCCAGGTAGGATAGAATTCAATGAAAATAAAATGAGATATTATTTTAAAAGTGCTTAATCTAGTTCCTGGAACACAGTTGGCACTATATAAATGCTAGTTATGATTATTTTTAATTACATTATATTATGTCCATGTTGTCCCCAAAAGATTATAAGCCCCTTGGAGGAAGATGTTTCACTTTTGTCTTTGTAACCCCAGTGTCTAAAATGAGGTTTGGCAAATAAGATGTGTCTAGTTAATTCTTATTGATTGATTGGGGAACTACCTTTCACATATATGTCTGTGTCTGGTGAATATACATACAAGTATATGCCTTGTCATCCCCATCTTACCATTAGACTATAAGCTCCCTGAGGACAAGACATTGGCATTGCATTTCTTCTCCAGAGGATAAAGCTTGAGGGCCACTGAGAATGCTAACCAATCACCTGGGATTAGCTCTAAACTATCTGGGAGGTGATAAGTGACTTCACTTCCCTTTTACCTCTAGTCCTGAATATTTCAAATGCATTGCCTTCTCCACTTTAGTGCTCATTTCAAAATTCAAAAAATTCCCTTTTCTCCTTGAAGTCCAACCACAAAGCTCATGTGCCATATGGGAGTCCTGGCATCTCTTACCCTGCTGTCCAGGTGGGCATAGACCAGCCGAACATTCCCATAGAGATATACATGTTGAGTGATGGCCCCATAATAAGGACTGGAGATCAGAAAAGCTTCTGAAAGCAAAGAGCGGAAGAGACTGTCATTCTAATGAGATTCCCTCCAACCATCCCTCTCAGCTCTCCTTACCCCATTCCCACCCTCTACCTTCTGGCCTATCCCAACCATCTCTGTCTTTCAGGCATATTTAGTAAGAGCTTTTTGCTCTAGAAGATTTTTACACCTCCCAACACTAGGCCCTGGAGGTCCTAGGAAGTGTGTGGCACAGTGGAGTCTGAGATTCTGGGCTCAAATCTCAGCTTGTGTGACAAGCCTTGGCAACAGACTGGATATGAGAGTCAAGAGAGAGTGAAGAACTGAGACTTTACGTCTGTAAACTGAGGTATTTGGCTTGACTATGCATATTTGTTACACATCTTTGCTTTGTTACATCTTTGCTTTTCTTTTTTCAACTGGAAGAGGAGGTGGAAGGAAGAGAAAATTTTTATTAAAAAAATTAATATGCTTAAAAGGGGGAAAATGAAATGATGGGGTTATACTTAATCATCTCTAAAGTCCCTTCTAGCTCTAAAGGTAATCCTGATCCAGGAGAATTTGAGCAGAAATACTGGGTTTCATAGAAATGTTGGCATTAACCCTTTTTTTTCATTCTGAAAGAGAATACAGTACAATACAGTGAACAAAAGACTAGGACAGTTTAGTAGGTACCCCACATATCATATCTGATTAATATGTAAAAGTTGATTAAGAATTAATTAAATAATTTATTATTATATTATGGTGATAATATGTTATATAATATAATTTGTTACAATAATATTTTGTATAATATAATATTTATGATTATGTTATAACCATATAATATATAAATGTAGTGATATATATTTAAATCTCATTTAGAGATAGTACCTTCTTGTTTCTTATAAAGTACATTCCTTTAGATTTCTTTTTCGAAGTCTTCATTTGTTATTTTCATTCCACGTTCTCTTAGGGCCATCAGACCAGCCTCTGTACAAATTTCCTTGATATTTGCTCCAGAGAACTCATCTTTAGTCATGATCAAATCATCTAAAGTTACACCATCTGCCAAAGTCATTCTGCCAAAGTGAATCTGAAAGATGCACTTCTTGGTCTTTTCATCTGGCAGAAGGAACTGGATCTTCTGGTCAAGACATCCTGGTCTGATTGGTGCTGTTGGATCCAATTTGGTTTGTGGCCATAATCACTTTCACATCTCCCCTAGAGTCAAACCCATCCAACAACATCAACAATTCCAACACTGTTTACTGAATTTCTCTTTCTCCATCTGAATTTGAATCGTACCTTTTGGTCCCAATGGCATGGATTTTATCGGTGAAAACTGATGGGGCATCTTTCTTGGCCAATCCAGAACAATTCTCAAACAGGTTTGGACCCATCTCCTAAGTACTTCTTCATAAGCTCAGAACCAACAACTCTGAGGAGAGATGCTGAGGTCTGGTTTGCTATAGTTTTGACTAACAAGGTTTTTCCTGGGCCAGACAGGCCATATAGAAGGACTCCTTCAAGTGGCTTAATACCCATCTGTTCCTAATACTCAGGATGAATGAGGGGAAGCTCCACAGATTCCTTAATTTCTTGAATCTGGTTATCCAATTTGCCAATATTAGCATATGCCTCCTATGGGGCCGTGTCCCGCTATCACCATCATAACAAGGGGATCTGTCTCATCCATCAGAACTTCTATCACAGCATGAACCTTATTGTGAAGGACAGAAAAGCCTGGTTCTAGAAGATCCTTGTCTACAAATGACAGAAAGCTGATATAACGTTCCAGTCCCACAAAGGCTGGCACAATTATCTCCTCTAAGGGCCCCATAGACATTGGGGTCCCTTTGATCATTCTTCCTCTTGCTTTTCTTCCAGTGTTCTCACTTGTTCTTGACTTCTGATGAATTCTTCTTCCAGGAAAAGATAAATTTTATTTCTCTCTAATTTCAACAGTTTTAGCCTGCACTGGGTGTGAGGTGTTACCAGTGGCAATTTACTGGTAATGTCTGATTCTTTTGTTTTCTTCTTCTTTTTTCCCCACCCTAGTTGGAACTGGAGTGTCATAATTCTTTTTCTTGCCCTTGTTATTCTTCTTGTCATTCCCCAGAACCACATCCACCATTTTGACTTGACCCATAACGCTCCTAGCTCCCCTACAGTCTTCTCTGACATCAGCAATCCATTGCCCTGAAAATGCTATCCACATCCAGAGAAAGAACTATGGAGTCTGAATGCAGATCAAAGCATACTATTTTCACATTGTTTGGGTTTTTTTTTCTTTCTCGTGGTTTTCCCTCTTTTATTCTGATTTTTCTTTCACAACATGACTAATGTGGAAATATGTTTAACATGATTGTACAAGTATAACCTTTATCAGATTGCTGCTCTATTGGGCAGGGGGAGGGAGAACAATTTGGAACTCAAAATCTTACAGAAATGAATGTTGAAAACTATCTTTACATGTAATTGGAAAAAAAGAAAATACTATTAAATGAAAAAAAAGAGAGAAATCCAACAACCCTTTTCAACATGCAACAATAATATTTTGCTGGAAAAAACAGTGACGAGGTTAGAGAATCATAGATTTGGAGCTAGAAAGGCCCTTGGTCATCTAATTGAAACCAATCATTTTACTGTTGAGGAAACTGAGGCCCAGAAAGGTGACTCGTCCAGTATTAGGCAGGTAATAAGTGGCAGATCCAGGATTTGTCCCCAGGACCCTTGACTCTGAAAGTGAACACTCTCCAAGGCCTCACCATAATGTCCCTCCACAGATCAGAGGAGGCTTACCTGGTTTGTCGTTGTTGTTTTATTCATTAGTCATGTCATGTGAGTCATGTGGGCCCATATGAAGTTTTCCTAGCAGACATACAAGAGTGGTTTACATTTCCTTCTCCAGGGAAGGGAAAACTGAAGCAAATAGGGTTAAGTGACTTACCCAAGGTCACACAGATATTAAGTATCTGAGGCTGGATTTAAACTCAGGTCCTACTGACTTTTGGGTTGGTGCTCTAACCACTGCACCACCTAGAGTTGTCTCTCTCTCTCTCTCTCTCTTTTTGTTTTTCTAGTTGTGTCTCTTACATGGTTACTTTGTTGGAAAGGAGATATAGCCCTGAATGGGAAATGAAGAGGGTGGTATAAGTCCTAAGTCCTATAGGACCTTTACCTTTTTCCTAAGCTAAGCAATCAGTAAAACTTGGAACCCTATGTGACCCCCATAACAGGAGGCTCCTGCCAAAACCATCTCTAAGAGGATCATTGGGCTACATGGCAGTGATGGTGGTTGCCCTTTGAACAGGACCCAAATGATATCACTACATTAGAAGTCAAGTTACAGTGTGACTGACTGTGGCTGATCAGACTAATATGAGCTTGGAAGGCTCTACCACAGAGCTGGCACAAATAGTCCATGTGAACGTTTGGGGTGGATTCTCTAAATCTGTGCATCCTCTGTTTCCTTTGAACTGTTTCAATTCTGCTTTGCTCCTAGAGCCCAGCACCTTCTCTGATGTGGGCACACCATGCTAAGTGGCCCTGGATCAGTGTGTCCCACGTCACACAATCAATTCCAAAGTTCATAAGAGGTATCAGACATTGAGGTCCCTACTCTAACTAAACTGCCAAGCATTCAAGCTCTGCTTCAGAGAAGGCAACTCCAATGAGCTGGCCACTTCACTTGAATGTAAAACGTACACTTGCCAAAAAGACTATTTTATGGAGAATTCACACAGCATAAGCATTCACATGATGGTCAAAAGAAGCAATACAAGGACCCTCTCAAGGTCTCTCTTAATAACTTAAGATTGGGCTACATACACAGCAAGCAGCCTCCTCCCACCCCCTACTCCTGCCCCCTACTTTGCCCCTGGAAAATTTACTGATCTACCCCCTTATTGCAATCATCAGACTTTTAGAAAAGCCAAAAGAGAAAGATTGGGGACCTCTCCCCTAAATCACAACCTCTCTAGGAATTCAATTTTTCCCATTGAAGTGATAATCCCTGCCCATTGCTGATCAATAGCATTAACAGATACATAGATGCATGCACATGCATGCATATATGTATACATATACATATATATGTACATGTACACACATATACATACAAGTGCATACATATAGACATGCACATGTGTGTGCCCACACAGGAAATTGTCTTCCTCACAATAACCCTATGAGGTAGGTAATGGAAGTATAACTGTGCCCATTTTGCAGATGAGGTAACTAAGGTTTAGGGAGAGGAAATTAATTGTGCAGCATTATAGAAATAGTTAAGTATCAGGTTCAGGATTTAAAATGAGCTCTTTCTGATTCCAATTTCATTTCTCTTTGCGTCTCATGATACCAATGTGATACAATGAAAAGATGACTGAATTTGGAGTCAAAAGATTTGGGTTCCAATCCCATCTCTTTTATCTACTACCTGTGTGACCTTGGGCAAGCCTCTGTGAGCCTCAGTTTCCTCCTCTAAAAATCGAGGAGGTTCAACTAAATGAGGGATTCTTAACATCTATTGTATCATGAATCCTTCTAAGAGTGTGGTGAAGCCTATACAGAATCCTTCTAGGAATAATGCCACATTCATAATGAAAAGATCTGCTAAATTTCAGTTAGAGGTGAGTGAAAATAAAAATGTAATTTTTTCCCATCCAAGTTCATGGACCCTCTAAAATCTGTCGTCATGGACCCCCTAAAATCTGTCCACATCCAGACCCCTTGGTTGGGAAGTGGGAGGTATCTATAAATACTAGGTTAAGAATTCCTGGATTACATACTCATTAAATTCCCTTCCAGAACTAAATCTATTATCTAATAATCCGATATTCAGGGAAGGCATTCAAAAAAAAGGAGAAGTGATGTTCTCATTTTTTATGTGAGAGTGACTCCTTTAAGGCTGGTGCCTGGAACACTATTGCTTACTCATGGTCATATCACAACCCAGATCCTAGCACCCCATGGATCAGGAAAGCTCACTCACCCCCTGGATCACACAGGACTGTGGCCAAGGCAGAAAAGAGGGAGGCACAGCCATTCACCACAACCACCTGAGGAGACACAGGAAGTAAAGGAGAAAGAAAGGAAGGAGGGAGGGAAGAAGGAAGGAAGGAAGGGAGGGAAGAAAGGAAGGGAGGAAGTCAAGAAGGGAAGGAGGGACAAGATGTATAAAGTGATACATAAATGTCAGCAATTATAATAATGCTTTTAAAAGTGCTTGTGTCTTGTTCAAATGAGATAATGTTGTTAAGCTCCTACTACCGTGCTTGGCATATAGTATTTAGTAGATGTTTAATAAATGCTTGTTCCCTCCCTCCCTCTAGTTCCCTACAGCACCATAAGCTTCATCAGAATGGGGAATATCTTATCTAAACTCTGCATCTCCCCTCATACACTACACAGTAAGTGTTTGACAAAGGTTTGTTGTCTGATGAGATAGATGGATGGATGGGTGGATGGAAGGATGGATGACGGATAAATGAATACCTCCTACCTAGAATAGAAGGAAGATAAATCCTTCCTCGAAGGTTCCTAATACAAAGAACAGGCAGCTAGGCCAGTTCCCATCCACCCACCCAGATAGCACACCCATTACCCTCAAGGATCTCAGGGGGCAGATGTCAGGAAAAGCTGAAGAACAGGATTACCTACATTCTCCGGTTTGAGGGGAACAGGAGCCTTGCAGTAGTAAGACAGGAACCCAGCCACTTCATCCCGAAGCCTAGAAAACAAGCAAACACACACATGGAATGGGGCAGCAATGATGGATCCCAAATGCAATCCGATGTGGCTCAATCCTATGACCCTAAAAGCCATCCCATTCCCTCCTTCCTCCTTCCCCCAGAAGTCAGTCACCTGTGTCCTCAGGTCACCAAAGCAAGGCAGCTGGGAACTACTTACCACATGTGTCCTTTCCAGTCGGGATACTGCAGTAAGGGAGGCTCAATGTGGTGCATGTCCCTCTGAGTCAGCTGGTAGAAAAAGAAGATACAGCAGAACTGTGAGACCTCAGTAGGTGCCCAGCCCAGGGGCGGCAAGGACCTCCCAGGCCCAGGTGGGGCGTGGGGGCAAGCACACAGGCCAGGGGATGGAGAAAACATGTCAGGGGCATTGTATGTGAACCTGATCCATGTCCTTGAGTGATTGCCATGGAATACTCCCCCACAGCCCCACAGTCTCTCGGAGAGATGCTGCTTAAGCTTGATCACCAGTGAGCAAATAGGGATGAGCAGAAAGAGCCTGGGACTTGGGAGGACAACAAGGCAGAATGTGGTCCTGGCTCAGCTGTCTCCGGGAGCAGGGCACTTAACTTTTCTGAGACTCAACTTCCTCACCTGAGACAAACATGGCTTTAGCACATTGAGAGCTAGTCTCCTGAGGTCAAGCAGAATTGGGCTCAAGCCCTGCCTGTGGCCCCTACTGGGCTATTCCCTGGAGACATTCAAAGGAAAGCAGAATGTATATCTTCAGCTGGCCCCCTGGGACTCACCCGGCTAGACAGCAGATCAAAGCAGAGCTTGTTTTCACTGGTTCCAAAATTAATGATTCCCTAGAGGTGGGAGAGAAGGAGTGAGATGGGTATGGGAGACAAGGCTACCTCTGTAGGGAGGGAAGACCCAACCCTAATCAATGCAATGGACTAGCAGGCATTGTCACCCCAACAGAGCCGTCCATTCTTTGAGTATTTCATTCTGATAGAAGCAAAAAGCAGGGGTCTCTTGCTGCTGCTGCTACTACTGCTGCTGCTGATAGCTAGAATGTATATGGTTCTTTAAGGTTTGCTAAACACTTTATAGACATTATCTCATTTGATTCTCATAACTCCATGGGGTGGGTGATGATCCCCATTTTCTGTAATTTATTTTTTTAGTGAGTAAAAATCTACTTTTTTCTTCCTCCCATCTTTCTCGTGCCCAACAGGAAAAAAAAGAGAGAAAAACCTTTGTAACAAATATGCATAGTCAAATTTTTTTTTAATCCCCCTATTGGCCATGTCCTAAAACACTAATTCTCAATCTTAAATCTATCTTAAATCCCATCTTAAATCTATCACCTCTCTGTCAGGAGGTGGGTAGAATATTTCGCTCATGGTTCCTCTGGAATTGAGGTTGATCACCACATTGACAAGAGTTAAGTCTTAGAAAGTATCTTTAATTTGTTGCTGTTAATATCTTAATTGTTCTCCTGGTTCTGCTCACTTCACTCTGCATCAGTTTATATACATCTTCTGAGGTTCTTCTAAAACCATTCCCTTCATCAGTCTTTACAACACAATAGTATTCCATCACATTCACACACTATAACTTGTTGAGCCTTGCCCCTCCCATTTGCCCACTGATGAGCACCTCCTTAGTTTGCAATTCTTTGCCACCATGAAAGGAGCTGCTATAAATATTTTCATAATAATCCTCATTTCACAGATGAGCAAACAGCTCATTTGTCAAGTGAGAAGGCTAGACTAAATCAGTCACTTCCAACTTGAAAAAAGAAAAACCCTATAAAGGGAGAATGAGTTATTACAAGGGGCCCTCAAATTCATATGCAAATCCATAAAGAAGTTAATACGCCTTCTGAATACTTGATAAATAATGTCTCACACATATAACTATTTCTCAAAAGTATGTATAATGAATGCAAATTCATCTTGATATATTACTAAAAAATAACACCTTTTTTCATAATGGGTCTTTTCAATTAACATGTTATTACTAGTATAACTACTGTCACGTGCATGTCTTTTACATATTTTTGACATTTAAATGGAGTCTTCATATTTGGAAATTCTGGGAACCACTGGGCTAAGTGATCTCTAAGATTCTTCTCAGCTTTAATGTTCTTTGTTCTAAAAGTACCTTCCAATTTTGACAGTATTCAATCTAAGGTTTATTCCCGCTGTGATAGTCTATGCTCTAGGTACTAGGGTCCCTCTCAATTAAGACATTCTGTGTTCTAAGATTCCTTCCATATCCAATATCTTATATTCTAAGGACCTTTCTCACTCTCACATTGTGTTCTAAGGTCCCTTCCAGCTCTCACATTGTTTATTCTAAGGTTCCTTCCCACTCTGATATTTTATATTTTAAAATTCCTTCCAATTGTAATATTTTATGTCCTATTGACATTCTGAGTTCTATATTCTAAGGTTCCTGAGAGGTCTGACAGTGTAACGTTCTTATGTCTACTCCTCCTGACATTCTACATTCTATCTTACAATGTGCCCTTCCAACTCTAAGATTCTGTTGTTCTTTATTTAAAACCCAGAGCTCCAGGTCAGGGCTGATACACAAAGGAATCACAAGCAGTACTCTTGAACCCATAGCAAGGCCAACAAGATCTTGATCTCATTAAAAAATAGGGTCAGCAGGGAGCCGTGAGTAGGTACTGGAATATTGGGTGAAGTCAGCTAAGAAAAAATAGAAGGCAGTTCTGTTTTGACAGTGGTGAAAGTAAATTTAGGGAACACATCACCCCAGTTGGTTATACAAGCTGAAAATATAACTACAGCTTCAAAAAATTTTGAGATAAATTCATGGATGACAGCGCCATGTAATCATCATGAGAAACCAGTATATTTGGGGGATCCCTTATTGATGCTGACTAAGGCAGATAATTGGGCTAGATTAAAGGTCAATAAGCTTTTAAGGGAAAAGAATCATCTTTTTATAACAGCCATGTTAACTACATATATGTGTATATATACATATACAACATGTATAGTACATTAATTTGTACAAGTTCACACAATCTAATGAACTACTCAGCTCCATGGCCAGTGATTCACCATTTCTGGTACGTATTTCTGAATTACTTAGATGAATCAACATATGGATCCTGACTTGGTCCTTTATTATGGCTAAAAGCCATGAAGGATGTGCACAAAACCAGACAGGGCTCAGGTTGTTGGCCCCTGGGTAAGATGGACTGGAGAATCTGATGCAGTGCATACTCCAGTTGAGGGTCCTGCCCATTCACAGAGTCTCAGGAGAGGAAGGGACCTCAGTGATCATCCAGGCCAATCCACACTCGAACAAGAGCCCTCTCTATGCCATCCCCACCAAAGGGTCACCCATGGTTTTCTAGAAAACCTCCAATGAGACAGAATCTACCACCTTCCTTGGCAGCCCATTCCACTTTTGGACAACTCTAATTGTTAGGAAGTTTGTCCTTACAATGAGCTTCAGAAATCTGCCGCTCTCTCATGCATGGCTGCTATTTCTGCCTTCTGAGGCCAAGTAGGACAAATCTAATCCTTCTTCCATACCAAACCCTTTAAACATCTGAAGATAGCAATTATGTTTCTCCAAGTCTTCTCTCTAGGCTAAACATTCCTAGTCCCTTCAGCTGATTCTTCTATGGTTTTTGTAGATGTTTTGACATCCACTCATCAGCCCATGAGCCTGTTATCAACTTTGGTAGGACCTCCAGAAGGTCAAGATAGGTCTGTTAAGGTCTGCTCACCAGCTTGTTCATCAGCCAATGAGATTCTCTGTAGACCTTCCTGAAGGGTCAAGGGCAAGGTCTATTCACCAATCAAACTCTCTATTTTTGACCTGCTCCACCTGTATTGTCTGGGTATCAGGAACTACTATAAAACTAAGGCTTTGGAAGAAGTGGGCATTTCAGATCATGAGGAAGATCTGAGGTCCACTTCATTGTCGGGGGCCATGGACCCTTAAAGTGCAATTGGCTTAGAGCTCTGCCTCAGTGGTTTTTCTTTCAGACTGGGCAATTTTGAAAATCCTTACACTGCTGAGATTTTTAGAAATGGGACCCCAATGTTTTAATCAAGGTAAACAACAAGAGCCTTCTATCAGAAGATCATTGGGGATCTGCTCTGAAGTTAAACGGTAAATTGGGAGCTCCACTTGGGCTAGCAGCAACCCTACCTTCTTCACACTGTCTACCCCCAGGACTTCTCCCTGTGACCTTCCAGGGCAGGTGCACTCACGTTAGGGTTCTTATCTTCATCATACTCATCTAAGTGGTAGGCCTTATAGCCTTTCTCAGCCTCGTCTCGAAAACATTTAATGGTGCTTCCTCGAGAAGAGAGGGATGGGCTCATCTGGGAGAAACTGGCAGCAGGATCACCCAATCCATAGAAATCCACAGGCTCCTTATCTATCTTCCCAAAGGATTCACGATCCGGGTCCTCTCCATGGTTAGTGCCCAAGTCTTCAGCGTATGGTGAGGCAGGAGAGGTGGCCAGGCCTCTGGCCTCCTGCTTAAAGTCGCTGAACATCTAGGAGAAGATAAAGATACAGAACTTAAAATCATGCTCTAGGACTTTTCATGGGATCAAAGATAAGTCAGGTTGGAAGTAGGGGTATGCTAGTTAAAATTTAACAACTAACCCTCTCCCCCAAAACCCAAAATATACTATGACATAGTTTCAAGTTTAATCTACAATATTTTATCTCTCACTTTCTTAAGTCTAAATAATCAATAAAACAATAAATCAAGCTCTGAGTTGCAGTGTTGGCAGATGATATGTAAATATGATGAAGTTTTAACAATCGGCTTTCTCCCAACCCTGTACCAGGTGACTCCAGCACACCTCTGGCTGGAAGCCATCAATCCCTTAGCCACACCTTTTGTTTTTTTATTTTTCCTTCAAAATTGTTAAATGATAAAAATCTTTTTTAAAAATTAATGAGCAATAGAAAAATAACGTTTAATAGCCCTCTGTGCCACTTCTTGATGGGGTGCACCTTGCCCAAGGTCACTATGACATTCCTTTCTTTAGACCTGCTTTCTCATACTAGCCTATAATACAACAGACGACCTGAATCCAGGGTCCACAAATTCCATCCCAGTTCTGACATTCTCTGATTCTGTCAGATCTCATCAGCGCTGAGGATGGGGAGGTGGGGAGGAGTCAGGAGACATGTTACTTTGCACATTTCTGATGCACAAATTCAAAATAACAGGCTAATGGCTAAGCCCCGTGCCGGCAGGGACTTTTCAGCCAGACCTCCTCTCTCCAGAGCCTAACAGAGTGCTTTAGTAGTCCCTCAGAACCTAATGCTAGGCTCCTCAATCAGAAGCCCCCTTATCCAAATTACTGAACAAAATCCGTTAAATGTCAGGATTCTATGAAATGAGAAAAGCTTCTGGCCTCTCTGAGACAGAAGAGGCGGATCACATCTGGAATCCCGAGAGCCTTCTCTAGGGTCCCAACCCATCAAGAACCTCAGCCCAATCTATCTTCGAAATCTAGAGGAACCACCAATCAAAATGCAAGACTGTGTTTGTGGGAGGGACTTGGCGCAGTCCCACCCAACCTATTCCAATGGGGTGGAA
Organism: Gymnobelideus leadbeateri; assembly: GCA_011680675.1. Taxonomy (NCBI): domain Eukaryota; kingdom Metazoa; phylum Chordata; class Mammalia; order Diprotodontia; family Petauridae; genus Gymnobelideus; species Gymnobelideus leadbeateri. The sequence continues at coordinate 300,801 of WOXC01001655.1, forward strand.
AGGAAGAAAGAACTTCAAGCAGCTTGGAAAGATTTAGACAATAAATTGTATATAGTAGAGGCAAAGGGAGATAGAGCTTATAATAGGGCTAATAAATATTTGTGGAACCTAACAAACAGTTTCAGGTTTTAAGAGAGGCCCAGGTCCATACGAGTTAGTAAAGGTGCAGAGGTTATTAGATACAATATTGACATTTAAATTAAAATGGAATGAAGATAGGCTCCCGTTGGCTCCATGAGGCACACTCTAGGGACCGCAGATTTACCAAAGCTCGTAAAGGGGGGAGGGGGGGGAGAGGTGGAAGGGGGCGTGGCCCACATTCGCCCTCCTCTTCCTTATTTTGAGACTTGTGGAGAGATTTGGTTCTTTGATTATTTGGCGGGCCGGGGCAAGCCTGTGATTTCACTGGTATCAGAAATCCCAGTGGGGAAATGCCTTCCACCAAACCGAATGCCACCTTCTCTGGGGCATTGAGAAGTTGAGACGTGCCCAGGGTCACACACTACTAGGGTGTCAGCCAGCAGGACATGAGCCCAGAACTGCTGGACTCGGAGGCCTGTTCAGCAGGCTGCCCGCCTCTCCTCTAGCTTCTGGACTAGAATTTGGAAGACCTAAGTTCTAGTTCCGGTTCTCTGAGGCAAGCTGTCTCCTCGCTGGACCTCAGTTTCCCCCTCTGTAAAATGAGGGAGCTCAGATGGTCCCTTCAAGCTTTGACATTTCGGGACGCCAGTCTCAGGGGAGGTGTTTGTTGGGGACGGAAGAGGGCTAGGCCAGCCCACTGAAGTGTGGGATGCCAATTAACGGAGAGACCCCAGCCCCAGATCAGTATCATCTCTACTTCTCTGCAGAAGGAAGCTGGACCCAGGCTCGTCCAGGACTTGGACTATACTCTCCAGGGACGTGGGAGGACAGCAGAGGTGTCCAATGTAAGGAGGAAGGAGAGTGATCAGGAATAGTCCTCCCTCCTCGGAGGCGGAGGCGGGATCAAAGCTGAGCACACTTACTTCCCAGACCTGCGGCGTCCGAGTCCAACTCCAGGATATTGTCGCGTCCCCAGCTCGGCGAGAACGTGGAGCCCGGAAGAGGCGCTGCCGGGAAAGCGGAGGAAGGGGCTGGTCGGCTCGGCCTGAAGCTCGGGTCCCCGCATGGGAGGAGCGCCCAGGGCTACAACCAACCTGCCAGAAGCGAGTCAGAGGCGAGGCTAGACCAGCGGGGCGTGGCCGGCTGAAGGAGCCCCGGGCCGACGCCGCCGATGCCGCCAAAGCTTCGGACAGCGGAGGGGCTTTTCTTTAGCCTCCGAACCCACTTCCCTGAGGACGTAGAGGAGGTCGGGGTGAGGTGGGGCCGGCCTGTAGAGGAGACGATCAGTCTGAACATTTACACCTCGGAAAGGGACAAACGCTACAAAGTCAAGATTTGTTTTGTCCATCTGTCTAGACTAGATTTTAAATACACACGGACTATATGTGTGTATTATATATACATATGTGTATATATAATACACATATATACATACATACATACAGTTGGATAAAATGTTAATGAGGCAGATTAAACTTAGAAATGAGTCCAACCTACATTTTTTCTGGGAGAGTGTTTAACATTTGCCAGCACACCTCTGGATAATTCTCCACAAGTCATTAGGATGGCCTAATCTCACTTGGTCCTCATGAGTGAGAGGAAGTAATCCCAATTTAGAGATGAGGAAACTTGTTCCAAGATATCCGAGGACATACAGTTAGAAACCGCCAAAAGGATGGATTTGAACGCACCCTCTGTCCAGATGCTGACGCGGGGGGACTCTAGGACAGGGGGTCTTCATCCCTTTTGTGTCCTGGACTCCTTTGGCAAACTGAGTCCTTCTCAGATTCATGTTTGCAAATGCATAAAATAAAACATATCGTATAAAATAAAATATATTGCATTACAAAGGAAACCAATTCTATTGAAATATTTACATGAGTGTGTGTATGGGTGTATTTTAAACAAGTTCACAGAACCTCTATTCTAGGCTCTGTCCTAAGGTCCCTTTGAGCTGTCAGTCCATGTTCTGTATAAAGTCCTTCTCATCTCTGACTTTGTATGAACCAAATCCCCTCCAACTCTGACATCTTGTGCTCTGAGATCCTATCCAGATCTCAGTCCATATTCTATGGCCTAAGCCCAAATTTCTTTTCAGCTGACATTCTACTTTCTAAGGTCCCTTCCTACTCTGACATTCAACATTATTCTTTAATGACTTATAATAAGTTTAATGTTAAATATCAATTAAAACATTTAAATTAGCTCTTCAACTACTCAAATTTTTAAAAATGATTTTTAACACATAAAATACCCATATCTTGTTAGTCATTCCCTCAGTTAGACCAGATTGGTGGTGAAAGCCTATAATCCAGGAAGGGTGAGTCTGGGGGATCTCTGGAGCTCAGGAGTCCTGAGTTGCTGTGGACCAAACCTAAACCAATTGGGCATCCCTATTAAGTCCAGCCTAAGAAGGGGCAAACTGACCTAAGTAGGAAACAGTGTATCAGGGGCTGGAGGAAACCTGTGGCCTGGAGGCTGCAGGTGGCCCTCTAGGTCCTCAAGTGCCACCCTTTGACTGAATCCAAACTTCATAGAACAAATCCCCTTAACAAAAAGATTTGTGCTGTGAAGTCTGGATTCACTCAAAGGGCAGCACTTGAGGACCCAGAGAGCCACATGTGGCTCTGAGGTCACAGGTTTGCTGTGGATAAGTTCACTTACCTTGGCAGTGTACTTTCCAAGAATATATACACTAATAATGAAATTGACACACGAATTACCAGAGCTAGCTCAGTGTTTGGGGGGCTCCGAAGGAAAGTGCAGGCAAGAAGAGGTATTAGACTGACTGCCAAACTGAAGGTCTACAGAGCTGTGCTAACCTCATTGTTGAATGCCTGTGAAACCTGGACAGTCTACCAGCGCCATGCCAGGAAACTGAATCGTTTCCATTTGAATTGTCTTCTTAAGATTCTGAAGATCACCTGGCAGGATAAGGCACCAGACACTAAAATCCTTTCTCTAAGAAATGCCAAACATTCAGACTCTGCTTCAGAGAGCACAAATCCAATGGGCTGGCCAAGTTCTTCAAATGCAAAACATACACTTGCAAAAAAGACTGTTTTATGGAGAACTCACACAGGGCAAGTGTTCACATGGCAGTCAGAAGAAGCCATACAAGGACACTCTCAAGGTCTCTCTTAAGAACTTTGGAATTGATTTGTGACATGGAAAACACTAGCACAGGACCACTCAGCATGGTGTGCCCACATCAGAGAAGGTGCTGTGCTCTATGAGCAAAGCAGAAGTGAAACAGCTCAAAGGAAAGGCAGGATGCACAAATTTGGAGTATTCACCCCAAATGTTTACATGGACTATTTGTGCCTGACTTGTGGTAGAGCATTCCAAGCTCCTATTGGTCTGACCGGCCACAGTCGGACACATTGAAAATTGACTCTAGCAAAGTGGTACCATTTTGGTCCTCTGTGAGAATGAAGGACAACAACCAACCAACCCCCACCCTGGTGTAAATGAAAGTTCACTGGAGGATCAGAGTGGGTGGGATCCCCTGAGTGGCTCCTACTCTTCCAGGCTGAGGGAAATAGGGAAGCCTAGTCTTAAAAAAAAAGTCCCTCCAGCATCTCTATCAATTTCACTTCTTTTTTATAATTGGGCATCCATAGGTATCTGGCTCAGCTTTATATATTTATTTTCTTTGCATTATCCTATGGGACTGTCTGTAGTTCCTTATATTGCTCAAAAGTGTAGTCCTTAGCTGTCTCACGACATTCCAAGGAGAGAATATTGATCTAGTAGTGGGTCTGAATTCAAAACCTACCTCTGGCACAGAGTGATTGTGGGAACCAGAGCAAGTTACTTCAATGGAGTACTCAGGCTCAGGCTCAGTCTTTGTTCTATCATGTTAATGAATCATGATTTATTCAAATCTTCTTTTATTCTTGGACATTTGGTTTCTAGCATATTGCGGTTACAAATAATGCTGATATTGATATATTTGAACAGCTAGGTCTTTGTGTTCCTTTTTTACTTACTCCCAGAGGATGTACGTACCCAACAATGGAATTATTGGATAAAAGGAGGAATAATTTTTTTGTAAAATTCTAAGAGTTGTAATATTTCTTGTCTTGCCTTTATTTTTAAAGAGTTCATCACCCCCTCTCAACAAGACTGGAAACGAAGGGGCTACTCATAGATGATACAACTGCTGATTGGTTGGGGAACTTTGACCTACTCTGCTTCTGATCTGGGGCTGTTTGCCCTTCATTCAGCAACCTGGTAGCACTGCCCCACCCCAATCCCTCAAGGATTCATTGTGTTGTCACCCAACTTAGTGTAGACACTCTATTGGCATAACCCAATGCACCTCAGAACTCCTCAAGAGACTGACTAGCTTCAGCCTCCTGGTTGTTGGGATCACAGTTATGGACTGCCGCCTGCCAGAGTGCTTTCTTTCTAAGGGAATCCATCTATTTGAAGTTCTACCAGCAATAACTGTACCTCTCTTCAAACCCCACCAGCACTGATTTTAATTATTTTTGCCAATCAGGTAGGCGAGGTCATATCTCAAAGTTGGTTTATTGTATGTTTCATTGATTATAAAGAACTTGAACTTTTTCCCAGGCTTTTTAATTTAAATTTGTATTATTTTGTTTTCACTTCACCTTAACTTCCCTATATATCCCTCCATTCACTGCCCAGAGGTATCCCTTCTAACAAGTAAAAATGAGAAGAAAATATTATATTAAATTAATGAACATATTGACCAAGTCCCCCACTATGTACAGCGTTTCACACTGAAGGTGTGCTGATACAGAATGTACTTAAAGGTGCCCAGGCACACCCCAAAGTCTCTCCAAAAAAGTGGCTTTACATTTTAATTTAACCACATGATGTAGTCTTTTAGTGTAATACATAGTATTAAGTATATATACAAAGTAATACATAGTATTAAGTAATACATAAATATTCTTTTCCATTTCTTCACTCGAAAATTCCCAACACAGAGGAAAACACCCTAACCCTATCCTGGTGATGTTTAAGCTTTAGGGTGGTTTTTTTTAACTTTCTCTCATTTACTAAATAAAAATAATGTCCTTCATGACTCCAGTAAAAGTTCACCTTTAAAAAAATAAAATTTCTTGGGTGCACACACCAATAAATGTACTGAGCAGGTATATTCCACACCCCTAGTCTCCCTCCTCTACAAAACCATCTTCTCCTGTTATTGAGGACAAACTGGGACATTACAATTTCACAGTTTTCAGTTTCATTTATCTTTAGTTAGTATTCTTTTCAATTAAATATTTGAAGTCAGCTTGAGCAATTTTTCAAGTGATTATTATTGTCGTATATTTCCCCTTTTGTAAGTGGTCTGTTCCAGAAAGAACTGATGGAGTCTGAATGCAGATGGAAGCACTGCACTATTTTTGGTTGGGTTTTTTTTCTTTTGGTCTGTTTCTTTATTCACAACATGTCTAATATGGAAATATGTTTTATATGAATCCACATTTAAAACCTATATCAAATTGCTTACTGTCTTAGGGAGGAAGGAGGTGGGGAGGGATGGAGAAAATTTGTAACTCAAAATCTTTTAAAATGAATGTTATAATTGTCTCTTTATGTAATTAATAAAAATAAAATACTAGCTTTAAAAAGTAAGTGATCTGTTCATGTCCTTGGGTCATTTATATTGGGAAAATAGATCTTACATTTAAATATTTTTTAAATTTTAGCTGCTTAGTTTTTTACCTGCTATACTTGTCATAAATCTTGCCTAACCTGTCTTTATTTTTACTTTAATTATATTAACTGTTATGTAATTGAAAATACCTGTTTTCCAACAATTTTTATCTATTTAACACATTAAAAGTTGCCTGGCACATCGTTGCTGCTGTTCTGCAGTCCTGTCTGACTTTTTGTGACCCATTTGGGATTATCTTAGAAAAGGTTCTGGAATGGCTTGCTTTTCCCTGGTTCCAAGGCCAGCTCTCCAAACACCTGGCACACTGCTAGTCTGCAAGATTATCCTAGAAACAGATGATCAGAAAGGGAGGTGGGCCATTGATGGAGTTAAAGAGCAAAGTTTCAGAGCTGGAAGGGACCTCAGAGGCCATCTAATCCAATTCCTCATCTTGCAGATGAGGAAACTGAGGCCCAAGCTTGCATAGTGGCAGAGAGTTTGGGGCAAGAGATAATTAGTGAAAAACTTGAATGCTGCCCTGGCAGTCACAAAGTAAAAGAAAGACCTAGAGGGTTGCCCCCAGAGAATTGGGTAGATCTTTTAGTAATTAATAATAACAATAGCTAGCATTTATATAGTGTTTTAAAGTCCCAGTCATCAACACCTAGTTTTGACTTCTTTGACAATCACTGCTCTTTGCTCTTGCCCCCTTTTGGGTTGACACAGAAACCATGGAAGTGTCCATAGGTCAGGGTCAGAGGTCATACTCCTCCGCCCCAGCATCTTAGTTATATGCAATGGTCATAAACATATGGTGTTATGTGAGCAATTTATCACATTCATTGGAGGTTCATTCCTTTCTTATAGCAGTGATAAAACTACTTTGAGATAAAGTATAAGTGGTTGATAATGGCTTAAGGGGTTACCTTTCCCAGGTAACACTTGTGTTTTAACAGCTGGAATGGCTAAGGGTAGGAATTTCAGACACTGTTGACAGGCCATTGTAAGCCCTAGCTTTGGACACTGGACAGGCCACTCAAATCACTTTACAGTGGCCTCTCCCACATCCAGCAGCTAAAGCTCATCATGAAATGTCAGCATCATAGGATTTAGAACTGAAGGCGTTCTGAGAAACCGTCTCACCCAACTTTTTCATTTAGATGAAGAAACCAAGGTCCTTGATTGGCTCAAAGTCTCAGAAATCATAAAGAGCCGAGCTGGGATTCACAGCCTGCCAGAAGGCACTTAGCACTTCAGTATAACTAGCCAGCTGGCTGGGCTCCTTGCCTATCTGTGACCATGCTCATAGAGAGATAATAGTTACTAGCATTTCTATAAGTGCATTTAGGTTTGGGAAGCACTTTCCTCACAACCCTGGGACATAGGCACAATTATTATCTCCATTTAATAGATGAGGAAACTGAGGCTAAGAGAGTCTGTCCAAGGTCACTGGGCTGGTGTCTGAGGCAGGATTCAAACTCAGGTCTTTCTGACTCCTGGCCCAGTGCTCTATTCGCTACACTATGCTGTTCCCTTCTTAACCTCACATCAACTTTAGGGTAATGGTAACATGAGGGGCAGCTAGGTGGCTAGGAGAGAGTGCTGGGCCTGGGGTCAGGAAGACTCAACTTCTTGGGTTCAAATCCAGCTTCAGACACAATAGCTGTGTGACCCTAAGTAAGTCATTTAATGCTATTTGCCTTAATTTCCTCATCTGTCAAATGAACTGGAGAAAAAAATGGCAAACCACTCCAGTATCCTTGCCAAGAAAATCTCAAATGGGGTCAAAAAAAGTTCAACATGACTGATCAACAATATGGAAGAAGTAATTTTAGAATCTTAAAAATGAAAAAAAACCATTCTTTGGAGAAATGGTGACCTATGAGTATATAATATCACACTATATAATACCATACTAAGAGCTTGTGCTCATTTTTTTGGGGGGGGGGGTGGAGAGAAGCAGTTACAAGAGAGGTTTTCTAAGAGGGTGAGGGTGAGGTATATCTAGAAATTATTGTGATGTAAAAACAAAAGACCCCAATTAAGCATTTTTTTAAGTGGAAAGGATGCTGTGTGACTAATGGGTCCCACTGATTGACCTCTCTTTTTAGCCAGTATCAAATCATTTTGAGGAATACTGCTTTGCTATATAGTTTGAGTTCTGGCATTGCTAGGCCCCCTGCCTTCTCATTTATTTTTTCATTATTTCCTTGAGGAATCTTTTGTTCCTCCAGATGAACTTCATTACATTTTTCTTCTATCTTTACAAAATAATGTTTTGATAGTTTGATTGGTATGGCATTGAAAAAGGAAGTTATTGGAGGTAGCATAGTCCTTTTTTATTGGATTGACTCAACCTAATTATGAGCAATTCATACTTCTCCAGTTATTTAGGTTTGCCTTTTATTCCTGTAAAGAAAGTTTTGGGATTGTATTCATCTAGTTCCTAAGTAGGTCTTGGACTCCCAAATTCTATATACATTATATGTTAACTGAAATTTCTCTTTCTATCTCTTCTTGTTGGGTTCTGTTATATTATCAAGAGCCTAGATTTAGGGCTAGAAGGAATTTTAGAGGTCAAGCCCAACCTTGTACTTTTACAAACGAAGACACTAAGGCCAGTGGGGAAAATTAAGATAAATGACAAGAGCTAGAAATTTGGAAAGCAAACCAGAAATTTATTAGACACCAGATATAAAAACAACAATATCCAAAGTTACTTAGGAAGGAAGACTGGGGCCCAAGGCCTGGCCCCTCACCCCACTTCCAAGAGTCCCACCCCCTTGGAAGAGCCATGGAGAAGAGAATGACTGCCCCTCAAAGCAACACACCAAATTAGCTCCTGAACAAACAGAAGTGACCCATCTCCAACACCAGCAGAGAGGGAGCTCAGGGTATATCTATGCTCTGCAGAAGGCTCCTGAGACCTCCTTCATTCCTGTTTGCAATGGGATGCTCCCCACACTGCTGCCCAGCCCCGCACACCTGGGCCCCTTAATAGCTGGCCAGCTTGTTGAGCACATCCAAGGCCCCAGGCTGCTCCTGGGTCAGTTGCCCCAGGGAGTCGTTCTGCAGCCAGGCAGGTGGGCGTATCTGTTGCTGAAGCAGCCCGATCAGGTCCCTCGTCTTGGTGCTGCTCATTGGTCCCTGCTGCCTGGGGACACACATGGCCTCTTCAGTGCTGTCTGCCTGGCCCTCCTGCTCCGAAAGCTTCCTAGGCACAGACAGTTTCTGATGCAGCTCCTGAGCCTGCTGCTCTAGCACCTGCCGGATCCTCTGTATTCCTGGGGTAGGGACATGGGGACAACATGGCAGAAAGAGAGGAAAGGGTCAATGCACAGGTAGGTGTCCAGTGGCAACTCGAGAGGGGCTTGTGCAGGAAACCCTCAGCCACCACAAGCTGTTAGAAATGAATAGCTAGTTCAGCCCCTCATTTTACAGAGGAGGAAACTGAGGCCAAGAGATATTAAGGGACTGGCCCAGTGCCACATGGTTGGCAGAGAAAAGATTTGAATCCAGATCTCCTGACGCTCATTTCTTAAAGCACAGCATTATTCTATTACATTTATATGATACCCACTACCCAGACTTCTCTGAGTGGGTTTGCTAATCTGGATAGTGACCAGGCTGAATTAGAGGATTTCCTTCTTAATATTAACATCACATGTTCTATATTCTAAGATCCCTCCCAGCTCTGACATTCTGTGTTCTAAGCTCTGACATTCTGTGTTCTAAGCTCTGACATTCTGTGTTCTAAGGTCCCTCCCAGGTCTGACATTCTATGTTCTAAGTTCTGACATTCTGTTCTAAGATCTGTCTTCTAAGATATCCTGTGTTCTAAAGTCCCTTCTAGCTCTGACAATCTCCCATTTAAGGTCCTTTTACCTTTGACAGTCTTTGTCTAGCTGTGGTATTTTGTTTGCTATGTCCTAAGGTCCCTGGTAGAGGTAACGTTCTATGTTTTCTGTCTCTGTCTCCAGCATTCTTTGTTCCACTCCCTACCCACCCCTCCCTTAGAAGACACACTGCTTCATTCTTTCATCCTAGCACAGGCCTTGGCACAGACAAGGAGCCTGGGGCTCACTGACTCTTTAAGACACATCCGGGCTCTGACACTCGCTGCTTGACTCTGAGGTCCACCCTCTCAAGGGCCACTTCACCCTAGATATCCCTCTCTGCCACAACTCTGATGGCATTGTGTAACTGTAACAGCCACCACTTCACTTATTGTGTATTGTGTCCTGTCTCCTCAAATAGATTCTAAGCACCTTTAGGGCAAGCGCCAAGTTCTCTAGATCTGTAAATGTCCCTGTTGTGCTTGAACACAGTCGTGTTTAAGAGTCACAATAAAGATAGAACATGAGAGTGGCTAGAGACAATGGCTACCAACTAGGATGGAGAAGAGTGGGTCTGACTGATGAGGGTAGGAGGGCAGAGACCAGAGAAAGCACCTCAGAGGCAGGAGCATTTAGAAAAGAAAGAGTGCTCTGCCAAACATTACTCTGTCCACCCACCCATGAGTTCTAATTGCAGCCAAACTGCTCTATTTACTGCACCCCGTGTACAAAATGACATCTCCTGCCTCCCTGGGCCTCAGTTTACTTATCTGTAAAATAAGAAGATGGATAGGGCAGCTTTGTTCAAATCAATAATCCTACGATCTCTGTGACCTCAGAAAAGTCACTTTACTTAACTTGGCCACAGTTTCCTCATCTATAAAATGGGGGGGTTGGATGAGGTGGTCTCTGGAGTCCCCTCCAGCTCTAAATATTTGATCCAATACTTTGTGCTACTGTGTACCCCACAGTGTACAAGTTTAGAGATGAAGGTGGGCAACGATTGGCCATGCTCACCCAATTGCAGCCGGTGGGTCTTATCGGAAAAGACGATACGGAACCAGCCAGGTTCGAAGCACTGGAAACTTTTGCCACAGGCCAGCAGCACTTTGTTACCCAGGAAACGGCGATATAGCAACAGCTCATCCTCAAAGGTGCCCTTATGGAGGTACTGGGGGGAGCCATAGGTGTGGGGTGAGGGGAGGGGAGAATCAGAGCTCAGTGAGTCCTCCTCAATCTAGCCAGATCTCTAAGAAGCCTGCCCATTCCCAGAGCATCCCCACTGTGACCCTCCCTCTTTCTCACACTCACCCTCCTAAGGTCTATCCAAATGTATAAGCCAGAATTACGGTTGAGGAATGGGATGCCCAGGGTTTTCAGCTCATCCGTGACGTAGGTGTGGGCAGCCTTGAGCCGGGAGTGATTAGTTGGCAGGTAAACTTGATTGATCCAATCTACTCAGGGAAAGAGAGAGACCCCAAAGTTTCTTATTGCTTCAATGACCCAAAGATGAACCCCCGAATCACACCCCTTCTTATGTTGACTCCCTGTAAACCAACAACAGACATTAAGTGTCAATTTGTACAAAACCCAATGCTAGTTTATGTCGGAGAGATATTTAAATAATAGGTCCTATTTCTAGAGCACTCCAAAGTTAATAAAGTACCTTCCTCACAATAATCTTGTAAAGTAGTCAGTCTCCCACCTTCATTTTAGAGGTGAAGAAGCTGAAGGAGAGAGATACACTCATATTCATCTAACTAGTAAATTTCAAAGGTCTCACTGAGGAGAGATCAGGGAGAGAGGAGCAGAGCAGGAAGAGCGAGAAAGGCCCAAGCAGAAAAACCCCAGGACAGGGTGGAAGAGAACATGCTATAACCCTGAAAGTGTTCTCTACCAAGGCACAGCCAAGATGGCGGAATAAAGCACTCTGTACCATAAATGTTGGAATCTTCTAGCATTTCACTGCCTCCATCACTCGGCATAATGCAGCACACCCCTCCCCTGCCCAGCCTCCAGCCTCCCACCACCCCTGGGTCCAAACAGTCACCGTGGTCTAGAAGCAGCTGAGCCATCTTGTATTGCATGATGCCACTGATTCCATGCAGGGGGCAGAGCCTGGCCACGGCACTGGACACGTCCATGTTTTCTGTGTACAGCACCCCAAAGCGGATCCCGGACATACCAAAGTCCTAGAGAGAAGACACACCCAGATGATCTGTCATGACCCCCTCCCTTCTCCCAGCTCTGTAGGAGTTATAAAACCACAAAGCTCACCTTGCTGGTCCCCCACATGACATGGGTCCTTTGAGGATCTGGCAGCCTGCAGGGAGGGTAAGAGGAGGCAGGGTTAGGGGAGAATTGGGATCAGTTCTGAAATGTCATTAAATCGGCAGAAGTTGGTATGAGAGCAGAGGACTCAGCCTTACTTTCAGTGGCCATGGTCAAGGGAGATGTTCTTTTTCTGAAGTAGAAAGAAGTCTATAGTATAATATCCCCTTAATAAAAGTCACAGGGCTGCACTTGAAGGGGCCATGCGTGCCCTATCTGGGTCCCGTTAGCCCTGACTGTTAATGATGTCTGATACTGGCCAACTCATGAGAAGAGGGAAGGACACAGCAGCTGTTGCTGGCCTTGTAACAGAACATGGACTGGGTGTGCCTTCCCTGAAGGAGAAAGTCCAATAAGAATGCCCCCCAAGGGGATGCTGGCACACCTGGTCATACTGCAGCACCAAGTAATCACACAGCCTTTGGTGTTTCTCACCTAAGACCTCAGGCATCCTGAAGCACAGCCTGACACACAAACATTCCCAAGGAGGGCACAGATAACTCAGGGGAAGCCAGACAGACATGCAGGAAAGTACACAGAGTTCCTGGTGCCTCCCTACTCTGCTGTGAAGCAACAGCACCAGATTCTCTTTCTTCATTCACTTGCTGGCAATGTAATCAGCTCTTAAGCCAGAGTAAAAGGGGTCTCTCTCTACTTTTAACTAGTGTCTGAAAGCAAGCTTAGAGTAGGAAAGACCTGGTGTCCTCACTGGACTGTAGACAGCAGCTGCTATCTGCCCACTTCCTCTGCTCAACCCTTGTTGCCTGACCATAGTTAATATTGGGGGCATAAGTGTCAGACATGCACATGTGGCCTGTGACACTCCTGAGTATGGCCCAAATGGATTAAAATATGAACATAAAATAAAATATTACTAATTATTAAATAAAAATAAAATATCTTATCTGATTTTAATGGGTTAATGTATTCATAAAAAATACACATGTGGTGTTCTAATTAATATGTGACCTGCATGGATCCTTCTGCATGATTTGGTGTGAAAGCTAAACTAGACAGGTTCTGAGTGAGAGTGGGGTGTTGTTTAAGAGGAATAAGAGGGAACGACCTGTTCCTCCCTGTCCCTCCCCCCGTGTGCCAGTGGTTACCAGCTCACCTGTCCATGCTCAGCACACTGTGGAATGTGGCCGATTCATCAAACACTGACAGCATATAGAGTTCATCCAGGATGATGTGCAGTTCGTGCCTAGGGATGGGAAAGGAGGATAGTTCCAGTGTGTTCCATACCTTCCTTCTGAGTTCAGTGGGTCTGCTTCCCACGAGGATTACCACAATTATATTAACTGTCCAAGCAGCTCCCAAATGGCCACAAGGGCCAATAAAAGGCGGCCTCGCCCTCTGTCAGAGCACACACAGAGAAGCTGACAGCTTGCCCCAAAGTCACCCAAATGGAAAGCTTAAGCTGGGATTCCAATGAGGTCCAAAGCTCTTTCTGTGACCCCATGCAGCCTGCCACTATCTCTTCTGCCTCTGGTTCCTCCTCTTGGCCCATCCTTCCTAACTCATTGGAAAAATCCAAAAGCATGGAAAATAAGAGCAGCACCTGTCCCTCATCCCCTTGTTTCCACAGTGAAAGAAAGTTTTATATATATATATATATATATATATAGGCTTGCAAAGTACTCTACAAATTCTTTCTAATTCCATCCTCAGAACAACCCTGTGAAAGCTACATGACCCATGTGTTAGGAGAAGCTGAATAACTCACCCAGAGTCACTTAATAATAATGACTAACATTTATATAGCACCTACTATGTGCTGGGCACTCTACAAATATTATTTCATTTGATCTGCCTCACAACAATATTAGGAGGAAGGTGCTACTGTCACCTGCATTTTGTTGTTGTTGTTTTTCAGACTCTCTGTGACCCCATCTGGGTTTTTTTTTTTTTGGCAGAGATACTGGAGTGGTTTGCCATTTCTTGCTCCAGCTCATTTTACAGGTGAGGAAACTGAGGCAAACAGAGGTTAAGTGACTGGATCAAGGTCACATGGCTAGGAAGTGCCTGAGGCTGAATTTGAACTCAGGTCTTCCTGACTCTAGGTTCAATCTTCCATCCACTCTCTCCTGCTTAATTAGAGTACCTAGGCTGTACAGGAGAGGATGTTATGGGCCAGATCCCTTCACAAATCCTCTGAAGTTTTCTTTTTCTTCAGGTAGGATCACAAGGGGATCTCTCAAGGCTTGGGAATATTACTCCAGGCACCCCCCATGGTGACCCAGATTTGTTGACAAGAATGGAAACAACTCTGGCCCAGAAATCAACTGAAAAGGATTAGTTCTGGCCCCAGCTCTGCATTTAACCTGCTCGATGACCCTGGAGAGACCAGTTCACCTCTGTGGACTCCATTTTCCTCATCTGAAAAATGGGGATATTATGTACCAGTTGTACTTCACAGGATTGTTTTTAGGATCCAGTGATTGAAAGGATATGAAGCATCTGGGAAAGGACAGATCACTAAGTGAAATGAGGTAATATAATTGTCACTGCCCCCTGTCTTCAGCCCCAGTTTGATTTCTTGACTGCATAGACAATAGTGGGATGGAGGGAGGGAAATAATCATACCTTTTGGCAAACTCCAGGTATTCCAGCAGCTCTCCCTGGGAATAGATGTCACCCAATGGATTTTGGGGGTTGATGAGAATAAGACCTTTCACGTGCACCCCCTAAAAAACCAAGCCAAGCATAAGGGGATTAGAACAGAGTCTTACGCCAACCCTGCCTCAACCCCTCACTCCTTAACTCAGTCATTCACAGTCTAACTTGGGCCTTTCAATTGGCCTTCAGGGCCTGAGCACCTTGCACTAGGGCAGAGGGAAAGAGATAGCCAAAAGCTTTTTTTTGGTCTTTATTAATTTATTTACTTTTAGTTTACAAGATTCAGTTCCACAATTTCTTGAATTTCAAATTTTCTCTCCCTTCCCCCCTTCCTCCTCCCATGGTGGCATACAATCAAGTACAGTATCTGCAAATACTTTCACATTGGACATTAGGTTATAAAGAGGGATTGTATGAGATGGAATGAACAATGGGAAAGAGGAAATAAAACCAAACAGGAAAAAGACAGAGAGCAGGTAGTTTGCTTCAATCTGGATTCCAACTCTGTTCTTCCTCTGGATGTAGACATCTCTCTCCATCATGAGACTTTTGGGGTTGACCAATAACCCTGAATTGCTGAGAAGAGTCCAATCTATCAAAGTTGGTTGTCACACATACTTTGTGTCTGTAATTGTGAACAATTTTCTCCTGACTACTCTTCTCACTCAGCTTCACGTATAAGCCTCTCCACGTAGATATGAAGTCCATCTGCTTCTCATTTCTTATAGCACAATAGTATTCTATTACATGCATATACCACAACTTGTTCAGACATTCCCCAATTGATGGGCACCCCCTTAATTTCCAATTCTTTGCCACCACAAAAAGAGCTGATGAATTTTTATACGTATGGGTCTTCCTCCCACTTCTATGATCTTTTTGGGATATAACCCTAGAAGTGGTATTTCTGGGTCAAAGGGTATGAAATTATTTATAGCCCTTTGGGCATAATTCCAGATTGCTCTCCAGAAAGGTTGGATCAGTTCACAACTCCACCAGCAATGCAGTAGTGTTACAATTTGTCCACATCCTCTCCAGCATTTGTCATTTTCCTGTTTTATCATCTTAGCCAATCTGACTGGTAAGATGTGGTACCTCAGAGTTGTTTTGATTTGCATTTCTCTAATCAATAGTGATTTAGAGCATTTTTTCATATACTTATAGATATCTCTAATTTCTTCCTCTGAAAACTGCCTGTTCATATCCTTTGATCATTTATCAATTGGGGAATGACTTGTATTCTTATAGATTTGACTCAATTCTCTGTATATTTTAGAAATGAGTCCTTTATCAGAGACACAGGTTGTAAAAATTCTTTCCCAATTTTCCACTTCCATCCTAATCCTGGTTACATTGGCTTTGTTTATACAGAAGCTTTTCAATTTAATGTAATCAAAAGTATCCATTTTGCATTTTATAATGCTCTCTAATTCTTGTTTGGTCATAAAGTCTTCCCCTCTCCACAAATCTGACAGGTAAATAATTCCTTGATTTCCCAGATTGCTTACAGTATCAGCCTTTATGCCTAGATCATGCACCCATTTAGACTTGATTTTGGTATATGGTGTTAAATAGTGGTCTATGCCCAGTTTCTGCCATACTATATTCCAATTTTCCCAGCAGTTTTTGTCAAATAGTGAGTTCTTATCCCAAAAGCTGGGGTCTTTGGGTTTATCAAACAGTAGATTACTCACTGACTGCTGAGTCTCCTGTACTCCACTGATCCACTACTCTATTCCTCAGCCAGTACCAAGTAGTTTTGAGTACTACTGCTTTATAGTACAGATTAAAATCTGGTATAGCTAGTCCACCATCCCCAGTATTTCTTTCCATTAATTCCCTTGATATTCTGGACCTTTTGTTCTTCCAAATGAATTTTGTTACTATTTTTCTAGCTCTATAAAGTAGTTTTTTGGTAAATTGATTGTTATGGCACTAAATATATAATTTAATTTAGGTAAAATTGTTATTTTTATTATATTAGCTCGACCCAGCCACGAGCAATTGATGTCTTTCCAATTAGTTAGATCTGACTTTATTTATGTGAAAAGTGTTTTGTAGTTGTGTTCATATAGGTCCTGGGTTTGTTTTGGCAGGTAGATCCCCAAATATTTTATAATGTCTACAGAAACTTTCAATGGGATTTCTCTTTCTATCTCTTGCTGTTGAATTTCATTAGAAATATACAGGAATACCAAGGATTTATGTGGGTTTATTTTATATATTTATATTTTGGCAATTTTGCCAAATTTATTTATTGTCTCAAGTAGTTTTTTATTTGATTGTCTAGGATTCTCTCAATATTTCATCACATCATCTGCAAAGATCTTCTTTGCCTAATTTGACTCCTTTGATTTCTTTTTCTTCTCTAACTACTGCTAACATTTCTGGAACCAGAATGAATAAGAGGGGTGATAGTGGACATCCTTGTTTCACTCCTGACCTTATTGGAAATGCTTCTAGCTTATCCCCATTACATATAAGACTTGCTGATGGCTTTAAATAGATGCTACCTATTATTTTAAGGAAGGTTCCATTTATTCCTATACTTCCTAGTGTTTTTAATAGGAATGGATGTTGTATTTTGTCAAAAACCTTTTCTGCATCTATTGAGATAATCATGTGGTTTTTGCTAGTTTTATTGTTGATATGATCAATTATACTGATGATTTTCCTAATATTAAACCATCCTTGCAGTCCTGGAATAAATCCTACCTGATCAAAGTGTATTATTATTGTGATAAGTTGCTGTAGTCTTTTTGCTAATATTTCATTTAAAATTTTTGCATTAATATTCACGAGGGAAATTGGTCTATAATTTTCTTTCTCTGTTTTATCTCTTCCTGATTTAGGTATCAGTACCATATTTGTGTCATAAAAAGAATTAGGTAGGACTCCTTCTTCACTAATTTTCCCAAATAGTTTGTAGAGTATTTAGCCAAAAGCTTTTTGCAGCAGCATGGGAAGAAAGGGACAGCTGGGTGTGAGCATCCAGCGGCTATCCTCAAACGAAACAAGTCTTCATCTTGACAGCAGGAAGGTGAAGAGAATTTGGCTTCCCCCAGGGAGCTCCCTACAACCCTGCTCCTGACAGAGGAGTAGAGGCCAGGCAACTGGTAATTCAATTAATTACAATCAAATTCAGCCATTCAATTGACTTAAACTGACTTCAATTCAACTCAAGATTTTTAAGTACAGGGCCCCAGAGTACCCAAATTCTCCAAGTTTGTCTGTAAATTCAATATGGACAGGGCTGTTATCCTGCCTAAATTCTCTCTCTCTAATGCCTAATACATGGCGCTACATACAGGAGGTGCTTAATAAATGTATGTTGAATGAATTAACGAATATCTGGCTCTCTTCCTCAATTAGCAGAGGCTACCCCATGGTTACAGTTCCCCTCTTACCTCAGACTTGGCTCCTTTCAAGGCCATCTCTAATTTCTCCACAGTAAGTTGGAATGGGCGGGTGTTGGTCTCTGTGATCTGGAAGAAGCCCAAACACTGGCTGAGGCTCACCAGCCTGAATGGTCACTTTAGGACTTGGGTTCCCCTTCCCTGAAATCAAGGAGCAGTGCCTTGCCTCCCAAATGGAATATGCTCCTGATCCAAGCTGGCCATAAACCCAGTTTTGGCATCATTCCCAGGGAAGTTCAGCACCACCTGGGTGGACAGTGAGAAGGGGACCCAGCTCTGACCTTGCTGTCCAGGTGAACAAAGACCAGCTGGACATTCCCATAGAGGTAGATACTGTTCCTGACTCCACCATAAAAAGGAGTAGGGATCATAAGGGCCTCTGAAATAAGAGGAGAAAAGACATTATCAGCCTCTAACCTCTGGTACCCCGGGCACCCTTTCCACCCAGATCAATGGGACCAATCTAAAAAGCTTTTTCCAAATTATATAACTGAAGAATCTTTGAGATGAAAGAATCTTCAGAGGCTGTCCAATCCAAGTGATAACTGAACCCTCCCTCTAAAACATACCCAAGTGGCCATACACCATTCGCTTGAAAACCTGAAGAGAAGGGAAAGATATTCTCTCCAGGGGCAACTCATTAGACTTTTAGGTACCCTGAACTGGTAAATGTTTTACCCCTTTTTTCTCTTTTATTTTTACCAACATCTCCTAGATCTGCCCTTTGTGGTCACAAAGAACAAACCTACCCACAAGAAAGCTCTTTTAATACAACAACATACAACATTATTACATTTTAATACAACAACATTATCATAATAAAAACAACAGCTAGAATTTATAGCATTTTAAGGTTAACAAAGCGCTTTACAAATAGTATCTTTTTTGATCCAAGCCTGGGGGCTGGGTGAGGGGGTAGGTGCTACTATTATGATGCTCAATTTACAGTTGAGAAACTGTAATGGTAAAGGGAATTTGAAGATCTTCCCTGCCCCTTAATAAACCTAAGTGAATTTGAAAACCTATCCTGATTTGAAAATAAATTCCGCCCCCCCGCCCAATAGGTTGAATGTGGTCCCATGGAGCCTGTGGTGGGAGGATTGTTTTTCAGGAAGGCACAAACTTTGTTACTTTGTAGTCAAGAGGGTTGTGATGTTCTCTGACCCTGGAGAAAGCTATATGTACTCTGAGGTGAGGTTTTGCTTTGGGGCTTGCTTTAGGAAGAGATGTGTGATTTGAACAGATGAGACTCTGGGCAGTTATGGAGCCCCCCGGCTTTGAAAACCCAGATGTTGGTGCTTCTCTCTCTGGTGATTAACACTATATGTACACAATGACATAATGGTCAGAGAGCTAGAAGCCCTGTCTGTTGGTCTGCTGAATTGTGTTATTTTCTCTGCCTGTGTTTTTGTCTGCTTGTAACTTCTGTTTGTATTCTCTGAAGTTCAGGGTGCTGACTTTTCCCCCTGAACTAGATAAATGACATAAGTTTGATTAAAGTAATATTGCTTACCCTTTTTGAGTTGCTTTCCTTTAGAAAAGCAGATCAAAGAACCTGTGCTAGCAGCCATCCTGGGTGTGCTAGGGTGTTTGCTGCTACAGAAACTGAGGCAGTAAAAGGTTAAACAACTTCTCCAGGGTCACACAGCTAGGACATGTCTGAGGCAGGATTGGAACTCAGGTCTTCCTGACTCCAGATCCAGCATTTTCATTGTACCACCCAGCTGCCTCTATGAAGGCAGAAATCACATCTTTTGCCTCATTGTCCTCCATTTACTTCAATGATGTGACACTGAGGTCTTTTACTACTTCACTTATTCCCCTCCGGAAACAGTTCACTTTATCCATGTCTCTTCCAAAATGTGGTCTCCAGAACTGAACAGCATGCTCTTGATATAGTCTGAGCAGAGCTAAGTACAGGGTGATCATCACCTCCATAGACCTGGGTGCTGTGTTCTGCTTAATATAACCTAACATTACATTTTAGCTTTTATTTGTTTCTTTTGACCTACTGTGCTATATTATTGATTCATACTCTGTCCTTGCAGCCCTATACCTCCAGATTTTTTTTCAGATATAGCTCTGGCTAGTCATGCCTCCCCCATCTTCTACTTCTGTGGTTGATTTTTTGGGACCAAGGGAAAGACTTTTACAATGATCTCCATTACATTTTACCATCAGTGCCAGCTACAGGGTGCAGTGGATAGAGTACTGGACCTAGTTTCAGGGAGATCTGAGTTCAAATTTGGTCTCAGATCTTACTAATTGTGTGACCTCGGGCAAGTCACATAACCTCTATCTGCCTCAGTTTCTTCAACTTAAAACTGGGGTAATGATAATAAAATAATAATAAACCTACCTCATAAAGTTGTTGTGAAGATTAAATAAGATAATATTTGTAAAAATGCTTACAATGTCTGGTACATAATAGACACTGAATAAATGCTTGTTTCCTTCCTTCCATTAAGATCAGCCTAATATTTTAACTTATTAAGATCTCTTCTGGATCTGGATTTTGCCATATAATGTGTTATCTATCCATCTTAGGCCTGATTCATTTGCACATTTGATAAACATGCTATGTATGCCTCTATCTGAGTCACTGATAAAAACGGACACTGGGGCAGGCCTAGATCTTTGGGCCTTCACTGGAGACCTCCTTTCAAGTTCACATAAATGGGTCCAACCATTTTTATCAGTTCTAAATCTAACCCATGATGATGAATTATCATGATCATGGTCATGTTATGCCATCTTGTCCACAAGCATAACATAAAAAGCTTTGCCAAATTCTTTGTTAAAATCTAGCAAATTATATCTAGAATAGGAGTTCTTGGTTTTTCCTGTGTCATGGACCTCCTTGGGCAGTCTGGTGAAGCCTATGGACTCCTTGGAATCATGTTTTTAAATACATAAATTATATAAGATTACAAAGCTAACATATATATCGAAATGTAGTTAACAAAATATTTTTTAAAACAAGTTAATGAACCCCAAGTAAGAATCCCTGATTGTAGAGCATTTCCTTGCTTCTATCACAAATCCTAAGTTGGAGTGGTCATTTCCTCTCTAGGGTGCTATCATTTCTGTTTCAGCAATCAGTTTCCCATTGGTGAAAATCAGGCCCAGAGGAAAGTTTGCCCCGTTGTCATTAATGTAGTGCTTTACATATTTTGAAAGATGAAATGATCACTAAGGCCAGCCAAGAAAGTGTCATTAGATTGGCTTTGGATAGCAAGAGCTCCAGAAGCTGTCCAGATAACTGAAGTCCCTCATTACTACTACCATATCATATCTCTGTGATAGGCTTGTGATATAATTCCCAAACTCATCATCTATTTCCTCTTTCCGTCCTGGTGGTCTGAAATAAACTCCAATGACAATATTGCATCTGATCCTGTCTTGGTTGGTTTTCACCCAAATGTTCTCTGCCACGCTCACCTGCTCTGTCTCCTGGGTTTCTTGACCTAAATATATCTTCTTAATATACAATGCCCCTCTCATTTCTCCCTATCACCTGTCCTCTTCCTTTTAAATATAATTCCCAAGCCATATTTCTCCTCATATTGTTTAGGACCCAGTAATAAGGTATGAGTATAAAGTAACAGACTTAATAGATCAGTGGGGGCACATTAGCAAGGTCATGGATTTTATTACCACCTCCTTTCTTGGACTTTGTGTCCTGTTAATTTGTGACTACACCTCTTACTCCTCCAACATGCCCACTCTTGTGCTTTTGGTCTGGTGGACATAAACAGAGGCAGTTTCCACTCTTTAGGGCATAGAGTTTCTTCCAAAAATTTCCTCATTCAGAGTTCACTCTAGGCTTACTAATGTACCCTCACCTACATTATTTTATATTTATATCTTATTATTGAACCATGAACAATATTTTCCAATTCAATCACCCACCTTATTTACTAGACTTGGTTTCAAATGGCTGTTGCTTCAAAAAATGTAATACATTCTCAAAGGATGACAATAAGACTTGCTGAATTATTCTAGCCCTTTCAGGTTTACAGAGGTTTACAACCCTAAGAGGTAGGGAATGTAAATATTATTTATTTCTATTTTACAAATGAGGAGATCATTTTAGAAAGGTGTGGTGCTTCCGAGAATCGCCCTAATAGCTATGTTAAATATAAGATTCAAACCCAAGTTCTCTCATTCTAAATCCAAAGATCACCTTTGTTCACCATGATGCCTCTCAAACACGGATGGCTTGGACAGTGCCCACTTACCCCCGGGGTCACACAGAACGGTGGCCAGTGCTGAGAAAACAGAGGAGCAGCCGTTGAACAGGGTTACCTGAGGATAACACATTAGGTGAGAAGATATATGCAGCATTCACAAGACCAATAACCAAGCCTTTAAACTGAGCTAGCAGCCCTGTCTACCCCTCCCAAAAGGTGAGACCTCAGAAGAGGCCCTGGCTCTCATTTAACCATTGTGGAAGAAACAGCATTACAGCTCCCCTCTTCCACTGCCCACGCTCATTTCTGAAAAGCCCAGATTTTCCTATCAGCCTCAAATCACATCAAGGTTCCAATCTAGGCAACATGGCCCTGTTCATGCTTGGCAACCCCAGCTAGTCCAGAGATGGGTGGGAGAGCTCCTGGGAAGGCACAGTAAAGCAAAACAGGATTGTGGGGTGTCAGATCAAATGTTTAGAGTGGGAAGGGACTAGAGGCCATCTAATTGAACCTTCTTATTTTACAGATGAGGAGTTGAAGCCTAGTGAAACTAAACGCTTTGACCAAAGCCACATAGGTAATGTGAGAGTGGTTAAGACTAGGAAGAAGACAAGAGAAGCTTTCAGAGTGAGAAGCTCCCAGACTCCCTACCTTGCTCTGAAATCTGCCCTCTACATCATCTCTACTGATGCTGCTCGAGGACAGGGACCATTCTTGCTTTTTCTATGGATTCCTAGTACTTAGCACAGTGTCTGGTACATAGTAAGTACTTAAATGCTTAACTCTTGATTGAATAGAAAAAGACACTAACTTTTCTTTCTTCCTTCCTTCCATCCTTCTTTCCCTCTTTCCCTTCCTTTTCCTCTTTCTTCCTTCTCTTTCCCTCTTTCCTTCCTTTTGCTGTTTCTTTCTCCCTTCCTTCCTTTTCTCTTTCTTTCTTCCCTTCTTTTTTGCTTTTCCTTTTTCTTTCTTTCTTCCTTCTTTTTCTTTCTTTCTTCTTCCTTTCTTTTGCTCTTCCTGCCTTCCTCCCTTCTTTTCTTCCTTCTTTCCTTTCTTCCTGCTGCTTTTTTCTTCCTTCCATCCTTCTTTTTCTCTCTCTCCTTTTCTTCCTTCCTTTTGCTCTCTTTGTCTTTTTCCCTTCCTTCTTTTTCTTTCTCTTTCTCTCTCATTTTCTTCTTCCTTTTTTTTCAATTGAGAAAAATACAGGCTCTTTATTCTGGGACCAGCAGGGGACCAGAGGGTATTGAGCTGGTGACTCACATTTTCTGATTTGAGCGGAGTGGGAGCCTTGCAGTAGTAGGTCAGGAACCGGGCCATTTCTTCACGAAGACTGTAACAAAGACACACAGGTAGAGATACTAACTAGGAAACCCACAGCTTCTCCCAGGGCACATGGCTTCTTCCCCCAGATCATCCTCATTCTGGATTGAACATAAGATCTTTTCCACACTACTGGACACAGGCCAGGGCCAGGGCAGTGTCTCAACTTTTGCTGGGAGTCTCCCAAAGAGACAAAGAGAGAAACAAGGAGTCCAACTCACATGCCTTTAAGCTAGAATG
Organism: Gymnobelideus leadbeateri; assembly: GCA_011680675.1. NCBI lineage: Eukaryota > Metazoa > Chordata > Mammalia > Diprotodontia > Petauridae > Gymnobelideus > Gymnobelideus leadbeateri. The sequence continues at coordinate 324,478 of WOXC01001655.1, forward strand.
GAATGACAAATGATCCCAATTTCCCCCGGTCCCTAGGTCACCCATGGCCCTAGGAGGCCATGATGCATCTTTTAGACTCATGGAAAGGACCATAGAGACACAGGCATAGAATCACAGTGCCTCAGAGTTGGAAAGGATCTCAGAAGGCACTGAGTCCTATCTATACATTGATAGGAATTGTCCTTTCAGCAATCAGTCATCCAGCCTCTCCTTGAAGAGCTCTTGCAATGGGGAACCCACTACTTCCCATTTTAGGCTAGCTTTGTTCATGGACATGATGGGCCCAGCTAAGGCCATTGTTAAACTGGAGGTATAGGCATTTATATTTCAGAAATGAACAATCACTACAAATTGGGGCTTGATTTATTGTTCTGTCAATTGTCTAGACTTAAGAAAGTGATAGAGAAAAATGCTAATAATATATATTAAACTGAAAAGGGTGTGTGTGTGCATAAGTTGCTTTCTTGATGTTGTTATATCCCCTGGAGAGTCTGGTTGTTAAATATATACCAGCACAGTCCTGAGTCAACTTGGTGGGAAGCTTTTCCTTGTGTCCTATTGAAATGTGCTAGTTCTGATCCCTAAGACCAAGAAGAACAAGGCCAATCCCTCTTCCACATAAAGACCCTTCAAAATGAAATACTTCTGCTCTCTGATTAAAGGTGTTTAAATCCCTAATTTTGAAGCTTGACATCTTTTCTTATTTTTTGAATTTTTTTAACCTTGCCTGTGGTTTTATTAGTATAGGGAATACATAATGAGGAAATCCTTCTACTAATTCAGACTCAAAACAGCTCTGTAACTTACTTCACTGGTAGGTTGCCCTGGGCATTAATAAGGAACTTGCCAGGGGCACAAAATTAGTATATGTTACAAGTAGGACTTGGTCCCAGATCTTCCCAATTCTCAGGCCAGCTCTTTATCTGCCCTACCTACCATGGCTGCCTGTCTAAAGCTTCAAATTCTAAGGGAAACCCAACAAGTTTAAATGCCATCTCCATGTTGCTCCAACCTTCTCTCCTTATAGGTCCAGAGATGAGAAGAGCCTTGTCTCAGTGGACACACTGGTGGGAAGGAGGAAGCCCAGAACCTGAACCCAGGTTTTCTGTTTCCAAGTCACAGCTCAGTCATTCTCTCCCCCTTCCCCGGCCCCCTCAGCTCACCTTGGTCAGCTTTTGAATGCTAGTAGGGCAGGATCCCAGGCTACTTACAACATGTGGCCCCTCCAGTTTGTGTACTGCAGTAAGGCAGGTTCAATGTGATGCATATCACTCTGATTCAGCTGTTGGAAAAAGGAAGACCACCCTAAGGATGCCCTCCAGGACAGAGTGCACTCAAGTAATTAACACAGGTATCATCTGCAGACACACAGGCCACACACACACACACACACACACACACACACACACACACACCCCCCAAGGCTGATGTTATAAATGAACCACCAGTACTGGATCTATCTGCCATTGTGCCTGCTGGGGCATCGACCCCTTAATCTCACTAAGAGAATAACAACAGAATTGGCTGATGATAAGGGTGATACGGCCTAGACAGTCGACCTGGGAGGGTCTCACTTATTCTTATTTCCAGGGTGTTGCAAGCTCTGGTCCAAGTCAGCCCAAGATAATAGGGAGAGGCTCAAACAGAGGTGTCAAGGACACAGCTGTAACTGACCTTGTAACCCAGCTCAGTGCTTCAGTGTATCTCTGGACCTCCGGCAGCTTCTAGTATATCCTGCTTCACATGATTCTTTGAGAAATACCCACAACACAGAGTAACCCAAACACAGACCCATGGAGCAGGCTACCAAAGCAGCCAGATTGCCCAGAGTCATTATACTCTGGGACAATGCAGTCACACCTGGCTTTTCTGCACTCCTTTCGGTCAGTTCTAAAACACAGGGACTGAGTTAGGAAAATGAGCCCCAATGCCTGGGTTAGCTCTGGCTTTATTGGTCACAGGTGTTGCGGGTGCCAGGGCAGGGGGTAGCTTTTGGGGAGAAGCTGGCACCCACATCAGAGTCACTGGCAATAGCTTCAGCTATCCAGGCCCACACACTTTTGCCCTGCCTTCATTCTATTTGGGATGAAGGAGATGGTGTCCACACCTGTGATTTCTTGGTGTAGGGAACTGCAGTTGGGGAAACTCCCTCTATTGATGCAGATTATCAATTTTTCCAAAACTTCAGGTCTTAGAGAGAGTGACCTGGGCATTGAAAGTTGAAGAGGCTTTCCCAGGAACACAAAGTCAGCATGTTTCCAAGGCAGGACTTGAACTCAGGTCCTCCTGACACTGAAGTTAGCTTTCTATCTTCTCTACACTACTGCTTTCCTTCTCCATTGCTTTAGTGGTGATGGTCAAATGGCCTTCTGTCTCTGACCTCTACTAAGTAGAAGACTACCTTCTCTGCTTCAGTCTTCCCTGTCCTCGGGGCCTATGAAGCTGACCTGGACAAAAAGAAAAGGAGCCCCAGGGCAACACTTACCCGTGTGGACAAGAGATCAAAGCAGAGCTTGTTCTCACTGATCCCAAAGCCAATGATGCCCTAGAGCAGGGAGGGAGAAAAGCGGGTCACTGCTGGCTCTAAAGAGGAGAGCTAGTCCCCTGCTTTGTAGATGGGGTGCCTCCTTTTGGACTGGGGTGAGGATGGGGAGCCTATAGCAGGAAGAGGAACGAATGCTCCCAAAGAACAAGGCTAGGGCGAAGAACAAAGCCCGCAGGTCTCCCATGTGGTGGCTCATGGTATCAGGTGCAAGTTTTCCAGTCATGTTTCCAGACATTGGGCTGGGACACTCTGAACCAGAATCCCTTCATGAGACACATCTGGGTCTCCACCCCAGGGCCTAGAAGCAGAGGACTGGAAAGGACCTCAAAGGCCACCTAGTCTAGCCCCTCATTTTACAGAGAAGGAAACTGAGGCCCAGAAGGGTTAAGTGATTTGCCCAGGAGGGTTAGCAAGTAGCAGCAGCATTTGAACTCGGGTTCCATGACTTGCTAGGGCTCTTCCCACCACTCTCTGTCAGATCCCTCCAACCCAATATCACCTGCAGGCTCCCAGCCAGCCATACTCACGCTGGGGTTTTCGTCTTCATCGTACTTGTCTGCGTGGTAGACTGCGTAGCCCTCCTCAATGAGCCCGCCTCTGTACTTGATGTCGTTGCCTCGGCTGGAGAGGAAGGCGCTTCCCTGAAAGTGTTTGGTTCCAGGGTTACTCAGCCCCGAGAAGACGTGGGACGCCTGCTCCGGCCCCTGGGGCGCTCTGGCTCCTCTGGGGATCCCGGGAGCCGAGCCGAAGCCCTGCCAGGGCACCGGGACTGCCGGACCAGGCGCCGGCCCACTCCCCTGCTTGAGAATGCCGAGCATCTGTGCAAAGATGCCGAACATTCTGAACTCGTGCTCACGCTCCAACTCGAGGCGGCGCTGCTCCAGCTGCACCCGCCGCTCCTCCAGTTCCAGGTCCCGCTGGACCCGAAGCTCCTCCAGATGCAGGAATCGCTCTTCCATGGCTTGTTGGGAGGTCAGCACCTTCAGCAGCAGCTCATTCACGGGGTCTCTGGCCCTCAAGCCCTTCCACCTCTGCCTGAGCCGGTGCACAGTGGGAAAATCAGGCTGGGGTCCCTCACTTGGATGATGGGAGGATGAGGAGGCTAGATTAGGCTCACTAAAACCTGCAAGGACGAGAGGGAGCCATTACTCTGGCATCACGGTGGGAGATCTCCCCCCACCTGGCACCGTAGGCCATGGCTCAATGGAGTATCCTTTGAGTCCCAAGGATAGGGTGCTTTGTCCAGGAATGACTGGCTCCCTTTGGCCTGGGCAAAAAAGGCCATTCGATCCAGCAATAAAAGCACAGGAGCTAGAATCAGGAGACCTGGGTTTGAATCTTAGCTTTGATACTTCCAGGCTATGTGGCCTTGGGAAAATCACTGTGCCTATAAAATCCAGGGTATAACTAGATAGCATCTGAGGTTCACTCCTATGCTTCCTTCCTATCCATGAGGCTAATTACTCACTTATGTCTCTGAGACTCAATTTCTAAATCTGTAAAATGGGGGTTAATAATCAAGAAGACCTGAACTCAAAACCAGCTTCAGACACTTAATAGCTGTGTGACATTGGGCAAGTCACTTAACCCTGTTTGCCTCAATTTCCTCATCTGTCAAATGAGCTGGAGAAGGAAATAGGAACCACTCCAGTAACTCTGCCCAGAAAATCCCAAATGGGGTCATGAAGAGTCAGAAAGGACTGAAAAAGAATTAAATAACAACATAAAATGGGGGTAACAATATCAATTACTATTAGGGCTAATGTGAGGATGAAATGAAATAATATGTATGAAGTTGGTCTGGTTTAGGCTTCAGAAACATGGAAATGAAGGGGCATTAGCTGTAGTTCATTTTGAAGGGAGGCAAGCAAGCTGCTTCCTCCTCCTATCTGCAATCATCCCTGCCCCACTAAAACTGTAACAATTTAAAACAGGGTGATTAGGAGGCACACTGAATATAGAGCACTAGCCCGGGAGTCAGGAGGACCTGTTTCAAATCCGGCCTCAGACACTTAACACTTACTAGGGTGTGACCTTGGGCAAGTCACTTAACCTTAATTGTCCTCCAAAAAGCAAAACAAACAAACAAAAAAACAATATAAAACAGTCCTTGTTCAAGGTAAAGCAAGTGAACAAGCCTGCCTCTTACATCCTTACTACCTTTCCAGGTTTACTTTCCATTCTGGTTTCATCATTTTTTTTTTCAGTTGTGTCCGATTCTTTGTGACTCCATTTGTTTTCTTGGCAGAGATACTGGAATGGTTTGCCATTTCCATCTCCAACTCATTTTACAGATAAAATGGGTGAAGTGACTTGCCCAGGGTCACACAGCCAGTAAGTGTCTGAGACCATATTTGAATTCAGGAAGATGAGTCTTCCTAGTGTCAGGCCCAGTGCTCTGTGCACTATGGTGCCACCTAAGTGACCAATGACTTTCCATTTTTCCCCTCTTTTGGCAGCATCAGCTAACTTGCTGTCTCCTCCCCACACCCAACCCACCCACACCTCTTACCATCTCTAAGCCAGCCTGCATCCTTGGAAGCTACTGCTTCCTCACTTTCATCATCAGGCTCTACAAGAAGTCTATGCTATCCCTTCCCAGTTATTAGCTCCTCTTCCTCTCAAAACATTCTTTTGTACACACTTGAATTTACTTCTCTGTGAATTGTATTTCATTTCAGTAGAGTATAAGCATCTTGAGGGAAAGGACTGCTCTCACTTTTGTCTTTATCGCTTATCCCCTATGTAGTAGGCACTGAAAAACCAATAAACAAGCATTTATTATTAAATCACCTGTGTCAGAATATGAGTCAGAGGAACGTATATTTAGAGCCAAAAGAGACCTTTGAGACTACTGGGTCCAACTCCCTCATCTTACAAACTGAGGAAGGTTAAGTGACTGACCCAGGTCCTCTAGCTAGTATCTGGGTCAGGATTTAAGCTCAGGTCTTTCAGACTCCTAGTCTAGAACCCCCTCATTGTACTCCCTACCTGCTTCCACAATTGAATAGGATGCTTTTTAAAGCTCAGCTTAAGATCATTCCATCTTTTCTTCTCTTTAGCCATTATGACTTTGGACAAATCACATCACTTTTCTGACCTGTTTCCCCATTTGTAAAATGAGGGGGTTGGTCTATATGACCTCTAAGATTCCTTCCAGCTCTATAACTACAATCCTAGCCAGGTTCTGTCTCTTGCCCATAAGGAACCTAATTACCAAGTGGAACTACAGATGGATGTGCATGAAGTTGGCCTTGCAGAGAGCCAATCATATTCTTCACCTCCATGGCTGACCCCAAAAGGACGCCAGTGTCCTCATCTCCAAACCCTCTCTCACCTTTGGTGGTGAAATCAGGATGGGAACATAGCTGCAACCACACTGGCATCCCCAGGATGGCTGCTAGCACATGTTCTTAGATCTGCTTTACTAGGAAAAATAGCTGTCTAAGGGGTCAACAACCTTTTTTAATTACATTCAATAGTTCAGGGGAAAGGTCAGCACCCTGAACTTCAGAGAAAATAAAGAACAAACAAGGCTCTCATTGCTTGAATCAACTATATGCTTTACATACATCCCTGGATGGAGAGAGCCTTTACATCTGAGCAGTCGGGGAGTTCTGAACATGTGGCACTCAGAATCTCCACCAGGGAGTCACAAGTTCCTTCTCACAAGTGGGTCCCCAAAGCAAAATGCCAACTCAGAATATATACACACTTCTCAGAGCCAGAAGGCATCACAACCCTCCTGACTCAGTGCCTAATTAGAAATTAGCAAAAGATGTGAAAACCTTCCCACAAGCAAGCCTCCCCTAAGCAAGCCTCCCTTAATGGGCTCCCCATGAGGCCTGTTAATGGGCAGGGAAGATCTTTTATCCCATTATCATTATAGGGAGGCAATTGGGTCTAAAAAAAAAAAAACAAAGATGTGGACAGGAGCCCAGAGAAAACATGACCTAGAGCCCAGTCCCAGCTCTACCAATGGGCTCATCGTGTGCCTTGGTTGCATAAATCACTTAACCTTTCATTTGTCTCCATTTTCTCATCTGTTACATGCAGGTTGTGATCTCTGCCTTACAGGGTCACTGCAAACATCACCAGGGATGATGAACACGCATTCATATCCTAAGCATGGTACATTCTCTAGACACAAAGTGGTGATGAGATAACATCTGGGAGAATGGTGGGCAGTGGGGAAGCAGCAGGGGCCAGGAAGGAAGGCAATGACAGAAAAAGGAAAATGGGCTATGGGAGACAGCATGCTTGGCGGAGTGGAGTGGGGGGGGGGGGCGAGGAGGGGAGGACGGACTAACAAGAACACGGTTTTTGGGGGCTCGCTGAGTCATTCTTGACACCAGGCTTCCTATTCCCAACAATGAATTCAGGCCTCCTCAGTTACAAAATTCCCTTGTATTGGGGGCAGTTTAGACCACTGGACTTGGAGTCAGAAGGCCTAGATTTAATCAGTAAATAAACATTTATTAAGTGCCTACTAGATGCTATGGATACAAAGAAATGAAACCATGCCTGCCCTCAAGGAGTTTATATTCTATCATTCTCCACTAGAGCAGGTCACACCCTTTACTGAGTCTCAGTTTCTCCATTTGTATAATGATGAAGGGCCCTAGATGGTCTCTAGGGGCCTTCCAGCTCTAGAACCTATCATGCTATGATCTGCACTGAAAGGACATCCTTCCCTCTCCCCCTTCTGTCATTCTACAAAAAACTCAGTCAGGATAGACATAGGGGACAATCTCCTAGAGGTTGACCCTTTCCATGTCTAACATTACAGGAGTCTAGTAAAGCCTGCGTTCAGAATAAGAAGCAGTGATTTTGCCTGCCTCTCTCCTACCAGCAGAGAATTCTGTGCAGCCCCCGGCCCCCTCCTGCCAAGCCCCTACCTGAAGGTGAGACACTGGTTTCAATGGGAACCTCGACCCTGGAGAGGGGGGAGTCATTCTGTCCTCTCTCCAGGAAGCTGTGCTCTGTTTGCTGGTCCCTGGGGGAGGTTGGCTGGTAGGTCATGGCGGGAGGAGGCTCAGGGGTCTCATCCTGTCCATCAGAGTCCATCTGCTCACATTTGATCTCCATCAGTTCTGGTGGGTGCTGGGAATGACCCATGGGGAGGCTGGGAGGGGTGATATGAGGATGGTAACTTTCCACCAAGTCTCTGGGCAGCCCGGGCCGAGGGACCACATTCTCCATGGTGGGGTTGTAGCTGATAGAAGGCCTGCTGGTAAGGACCCTGTCCATCACATCATAGAACTTCCAGGTGCGGCCTCCCCGGGCGCCTTTGTTGCTGTCCTTGATCTTCCGATACTCCAGCTTCATTTTCTTGATCTTTTCCCGGCACTGGTCCCCCGTCCGGAGGATCCCCTTGTCCCGGAGCACCTCGGCGATCCGGTTAAAGACATGCTGGTTCCGAAGACAGCTCTCCAGCTCCAGCTGGACCGACTTGTCAGCCCACAGCTGGAGCAGCTCCAGTACCTCTGGGTCTGACCAGTTGCTTCCCCGCTCATACTTCCGGCCCCGGAAATCCATGCGCCCACCCCGGGCTACAGCAGGCCTCTTGCCCTCCCCTGCCACAGGAGCCGTGAGAGGCATGGGGAAGAGGTCTGAGGCTGGGAAAAGGAAAGTGGAGGGAGATGGACTGAAAGGGGTGTTGGAAGGGAGGAGATGAGGATAGGGCAACTTCCTTAAAGGCTGAGACGGTGGCCCAGGAGGAAAATGTGTGAAACTGGGCTGCAAAAGGAGAGGGTCGGATGTTTGAAGATCACGTATGGGACTCTGGGGAAAAGGGAAGAAAGAAGGTTGGAATCGGGCTAAAGAAGAAAAAGTCAGAGGAGCAACCCTGACACCCTGGGAAAAGACGAATCAGGGGACCTCCGTCATATCCCTGTTCTGCCACTGTTACCTTTACTGTCTGGACCAATCTCTATGTCCATCTGAACTCCTTTGAGAACAGAACCAGATGACTTCTAGCTCTAAATCATGATCCTAAATCTAAAACATGATTTTCAGCTCCATTTAGGCAACCTTTCTGGGTCTCAGTTTCCCCATCTCCAAAAGAATGCTAGACCTGGCTAGATGACCCCTCTAAAGTTAAAGTCCTTTGATCTCCTCACAATCCAGCGAGACCACTAATACTTGCTGTCTAGGCAATGACCCCAAATTTCAGGGTTTCGGCTTCCGGGCCTCAGTTTCCTCAAACGAAGGAGGCTAGAACTAAGGTACTTTGTCATTCTAATGCACAAGAAGTCCATAACAAAAAGTTGATTTGTAACACGAGTAAAGGCCTGAGGTTTGGTCCTTTCCAGACTCTGTGCAGACCCAAGGAAAAGGTTGGCGGGAAGGTGAGTCCCTTGTCTCCTTGCTCTCTCCCCCTCGGCTCCCAGGGTCCCCTAGAAGCAAGAGTCCGTAGCTTGGCTTAGATCGGATCGGCACGGCTTGGGGCTTGGTCTGGCTGCTTCCTCAGTGGTCCAGGACAGCACGCCAAGAACCAGCCCCGGAGGAAAGGTGGTGGTGGGTGCGTGGGTGGGAGTGGGGGCTGGAAGAGGGGGCTGGAGAGCAAGGCTGGCCGACAGTTCACATCCGGGTTGATGGCACATGCGTGCAGCCTTTATTCCGGGATAACTTTGACCCGTGTCAGTCAAATGCTTCTCCGCATGCGGGTGCAGCTGGGCTAAACCGGGATAAGAGCCTGCGCAAGTTCCCCGCTCCCGCTCCGCCCTCCCCAGTCCCCTTAGCCTAGCCTCCTCCCCACTCCAGTCCACACACATTACACTGGTTCTCAGACCTGGTCCCAAGGAACATTGGGACCCCAGCCCTCCTCCCCCCTCCATCCTGTATCCCATCTCCATCCAGGCCCCAAAGCTCCCTGTGCGCCCTGGGGCGGAGCTCCATCTCCTGGACCAGGCAGCCTCAGCTTCAGCCCCAGACATTCCCGAAGAGAGCATGCCCGCCCGCCAGCCCCAGCTGAGCCTAGCCTGCACCGCTCCCTCCTCAACCTGACAGCTCCCCTCACCCCCACCCCCACATTCCCTCTCTTGCTCCGCCCCCAAGGAAAGGAAATAGCGGAGGACTCTTCCAACCTAAGTTCGAATCCCTACTCTCAGAGAAAGTAACCAGGCCGTTGAGAGTGACCGAGAACAAAGTGGAAAGGACCTTACAGTTCATCCCAACTCATTCAGATCTCCTCCCAGGCCAGCCCCCTTGCTTTACAGTTGAAGAAACTGAGGCCCAGACAGGGGAAAAGCAGGGGTGCAATTCAAATCCTCCCATGCCAGATTGGCTTTGCTTTCACTGCACCCCGCTGCTCTTCATTCAGCTCTCTGAGCCCCAGATTTCCAAAGAGAGCACTTTGTCGACCTTAAAGGACATTGTGTATGCATTAAGGCTCCCCCTGGCAGAGCGGTCAGTTCTGTCAAACAGCTTTACAGCCAGATGTCCAGGTGGAATATGGGTAATAAAAACAGTAACAATAGTGAGGAGAAAGAGAAGGAGGAGGAGATTATCATCAATGTAAGGAGCTCCCAGTGAGAATCGTGCCAATACAGATCGCCAGAGGCTTGGAGGGTTGTTGGGGCTGAGACGTTATCAGTGATATGCCCAGTCATTGACTACACAGTCAGTAAGGAGTGTTAGAATTGAGACTTGAACCTGGCTTTTTCTACTCTAAGAACAGTATTCACTAGGCTGCACTGTATCTCCAGGAGAGACTAAAAGACTAAATGTTGAGTGATATATGTGTCAGACCACCTGTGTGTGTGTGTGTGTGTGTGTGTGTGTGTGTGTAGATATATGTGTATGTAATATACACACAGATCTGTACATAAATAAATATTTGTAATATACACACATATCTGTACATAAATACTCAGATCATGGATTCAGAACTAGGAGGAAGCTTAGAGATTATCTAGTCCAATGTGCTTATTTTGAAGATAAGGAAATGTATCCAAAGAGTTCAAGAGACTTGCTCACACAGTCATAATACTAATAGCAACATACTTGCTAAAAGAATTGGCTCATTTAGGCTTCAGGTCTGTGTGGTCCCCTTGTCATTAGCTTTATGGAGTTGGAGGAAAAGTTATGAGTTCAATTGCTTTGAGCCCCCACTTAAGAAAATTCCTAATGTTTAGGCAGACATTAGGTTCTCTGCTTAAATGTTTTTATCTCTAGTGAAAACCTCTTTGAACTTGAGGCAAATTTCACTTTGCTAGAATTGTTTGGGTAATGAAACAGTGATTATTATATATGGTACACATAAACAAGAACTTGCAAGGGGACTGAGAAGAAAAGCCAACCTTTTCTAGGGACTTCCCTCAGCCCTGGATGCCTTTAGAGGTGGCCTTTCTTGATAATTGCCTTCTGTGCCATAGCTTAGGCTGACCTTCATTTGAGGTCTCTCCTGCCTAATTCAGCACTTAACTATATGAGCTATCTTGATGCTTTTATACAGGACTGAGAGGTCTATCAATCAATTCCACCTTTACATTCTCTATTCCCCCTCCCCAGTTTTGATATGTGCTGCCCCCTTAAAATATCTGAGAGTGTATAATCAATAATTCCAAACCATAGATAGCTCTTCATGGTACCATTCATAATCAAATCTGGTTATTAAAATTCTTCCTTCTCTAGAAGATTTAAATTCCCATTTTAAGGTGGAAAAACTCTGTCTTCAAGTTCTGATACCAAGAGAGCCTCCTCCCTTCCCAGTGTGGGAAGAAATACATCTCTCAAGGTCTCTACTGACTTGGTGCTCCTCCCTCCACAAGGCAGTGAGTCCAAACCTTGCTGAAATAACTGACACATACATGTGATAATGGCAATTGGTAGGCTGTGCAAAATAGCTAGTTTGTGTAACCACAGAAAACAACAAATTAAACACAATTAATCAACTATAGAATACATGCCTGATGCTAATACAAAAATAAATGTATCAAAGAGAAAAATAATAAAACTGGAACACAGCAATTAATATGTACAGCAATGAACAAATATAATTACATGCAAGGTGTGCACTGTATCAGTAAGAATTGGCATTACTGTTTAATGTGTAATTGTTTCCCCAGGGATATTGTAAGTTAGTTAGGTCACTGCTCTTCTGTGACCTGCTGAGTTATCTACTCCTGTATCACTGTTGGTTGATGGTATTGGCTGACCAGAATCCTAATCAGAACCACCTACCAGTGGCATTCATTCCTGAGGAGCAGTATGCAAAGTGTTTGTCATTTAAAGTATCTATTTCAGAGTCACTCTCTGGGGAAATCTGTCTGAAACTGGGGAATTCCAGAAATTGGGCAAGTGTGACTTTCCAGTAAAACTCCTAAAGAGGAACTGAGTGCAGGTCAAGGGATGCCTCAGTTTTGACCCTGACCAGTTTTCCTTCTTTTTCCCATTTCCTGACCCCTCCCAACTTTGGCCAGAAAAAGACCTTGCAGATTTCAAAGGGTCCAGAGAATTTAGACTTCTCATCTTCCCACTGGTGCCCAGCTGATGGCAGTGTATTGGGAGGCAAGTACAGACTGAATACAGATTTGAAGCTCAATGAGGATCAACTTAATTTAACAAACATTTATTAAGCACTGACTGCATGCAAGTAACCTCTATTGAAGAAATGAAGACTGGTTAGCAGGATGTAGAGAGGAGAAGCTCAGAACTGTCACTAGAGGGAATGCTGGTCCAGCTATCAGAGAGGAGGTAGAGGTCAGGATCAGGGCTCTGCCCAGGGATCAGTGCTGGGGATCTAAAGCATTTGTAGCTGAGGGGAATTGTTCTCTTCCTCAGTACAAGGCAACATGTGCACTAAGCCACTGGAATAACCTTCCTGTGCTTTTCACCTTTCTCCTTAAATGCCTTAAAAGGCATGTAAAGCCCTTTACAAGCCAGCCCAGATCTCTCTTTCCAGCTTTATTCCTATGACTTTCACACACTCTATAATCCAGTCAAACTGGTCTTTTTACTATTCCTCATGAACAGCACTCCATTTACTGTCGCCATGCCTTTGACCTGGCTGTGCCCCATGCCTGTCTCTCCACTGAATCCCATCCAACAACTCCCTCCCTGAAAGCCAATGCTTCCAAAGGAAAACTTTGGTGGGTCTGTACAGTAGCAGTAGTCTTCTTTGCTACTTCCTCCCTGTATGGCCTTGGACAAGTCATTTACCTTTTTCTGGACTCCAATTTCCTTGTCTGAATTAAAATGAGAGAAGTAGAAGATAAACTTCACAGGATCATATATTTAGAGCTGGCATAGAATCCTTCCTTTTATAGGTGAGAAAAGTTTAGCCCCCAGAGGTCAAGCGACTGCCCAGGTGATTTTCCTAAAGCACACGTCTAGCCATGCCACTCCCTTGCACTATAAGCTCCAATAGCTCTCTATTACTTCCAAGATAAAATCCTCTGGTGATAAAAGCTCTTCAGAATGTAACTCTTCCTACCTTTTGTGGCTTCTTACATTTAATTCCCTCTAAGCATTCTATGATCCAGCTCCATTGACATGTTCCTCAGACATGACACTCCATCCCCCATCATTGTGCCACCACTCCTAGAAAGCTCTCTCTCTGCACCCATGCCTCTTAGTGTCCCTGGTTTTCTTTAACAATCAGCTCCAATCCCACCTTCTTCAGAAAGCTGCCTTCTGATCCCACTCTCCATCCCCAGCTGCTAACACCTTCCTCTCTGAGGCTTTTTGTTCAGTTGTTTCAGTCATATCTGACTCTTGGTGACCCCTTTGGGGATTTTCTTGGCAAAGCTACAGAAGTGGTTTGACATTTCCTTCTCTGACTGATTTTACTGAAACTGAGGCAAACAGATTAAGGGACTTGCCCAGGGTCACACAGCTATTAGTGTGTCTGAGACTGCATTTGAACTCAGGTCCTCCTGACTTCAGGCCCAGTACACTATCTACTTTGCCACCAAGTTGCCAACAACAATCTCTGTCATTAGAATATGAATTCCCCCAAAGCAAGAGTTGTTCTTTTGGTTTGGTTTGGCTTTTACTTTCTTCCCTCTCCCCCTCACTCCATTTAGTACAGGTACATAGGAAATAATATATACGTGTTGACCCACTAACTGTGCTTCCTCCTCTCCCCCCATCACTTCCATTTTTTGATGGCGCATTGGGTCTGAGTTTCCTCATCTACAAAACAAGAAAGAGGAAAATATTGGACTAGATGATGTCCAAGGTGCCTTCTAGCTTTGACATTCTGTGGTTCCCCGTGTAATCCTATTAAAAGACATTGTGGAAATCAGTAACTACCAAATTAACACGCTAAATGTGTTTTCTTTCTGAAAGCAGAGTTCAGTGGAATAGTTCATAAAAGCTTTTATTTCAGGAATTTGATAGAACATGGGCCCTAAGAGACTTGCCTTTAAAAGCCTCCAAATCTTCATGATCTGTCATTTCTTAGCTTCCCTTCTCTTTCTTGACTGACATCTCATATTACAGTGTAGACTGTTGGTGCTCAAAGAGCCTTGTAACCTGTAACGCTGAGCATGTGGCCAGTGCTGCTGGGACCTGACTCAGCCCATAGACTTAGAGCTGGAAGGAAATCAGAGGTCACTAAGCCCTACCTCCTCAACTTTACAGACAAGGAAACTGAGGCTTTTTAGAAAGTGAATTGCTCATGGTGATTCAGTTAGCATGTATCAGATGAGAGACATGAACCCAGGACTTTCTACCTCTAAGTCAGAGCACGATGTCCACTATATGATGCTGGGAGAGCTTCATTCCTTATATCTTGAGAGCTGATCAAGAAGACTGGCATCTTCCAGTGCTTCCTGGGTGACCCTGGACAAGTCACTTAACCTCTCTGGGAATGGGTTTCCTCAATTAAAAAATAAAGCGTTCTATTCCAGCTCCACATCTATGCTTTTGTGCCGTCCTCTTTCTCTCTTCCCTTCTCTCTGTCTGTGTGTCTATGTGTCTGTCTCTCTCTTTCCCCAATCCCCCATTTTAATATAAGCTCTGTCCAGTGCTGAAAGACTTTCACCCAGATGCCTAGCCTAATACCTCCAAGACCCACCCCCCATCCCCAGCTCCTAGGCATGTGGACCGCAAACCCACCAGAGAAGTTTACATCATTGTTTCATCAAAGGTCCCCAGGAGCCCCCAATGATTGGTTCTCCACCAAGTCTATGGGCTAGCAAATTCCTACCATCTGCTCTCTGAATCCCTGTGATTCACTTGCCATTTGCTGAGATTTTGAAAGCACAACAGACATTTCCCTTGACATCTCTCTCCCTGAACCCCCACTCTTATCCAACCCGGTTCAGCTCTGCCTTCCTCAGGCCTTATCCTTCTCAACCTGAAGCCTTCATCTGCTACTAAACAGTCCTTTATCCTGGATCTCATTGTCTTGCCTTCTTTTGGGCACTCGATGACCACTCTGGATCTCCACAGAGGATGCCCCCTCCCTGGCCATCCTTTTCCAGCATAGGCTGCACTTCCAAACACCAGTTAGAGTTAGACTCTTCCCTGTCACTGCTACTCTTTACAGAACATCCCCTTGCTTTCATTGTTCGGTAATTTCTCCTTTGAGGTTTACAACATCCATCTCTATCATAGGGCTCAAATCCTCATAGCTGTCTTATACCAGCCTTCAGGTCACTGGCCCTACTTTCTCAAGACATTTGTTATAGTCTCCCTTTCCACCCCAACCCCTGCCCTCATACTTGCATCTTCAACATATATATTGATGTCCCTTTGAAGAATGACCTCTGGCTGACCAACATCATCAACTCTTATATACATACACAGATACACATGTGTGTATGTGCACATGCATATGCGTGCATTTGTATAGCCACCATGTATACATATATAAATTATACTTGTGTATACACCTAGCTATAGCTAAGCAGCTAGGTGGCACCATAATACCTAGAGTGTTGGACCTGGAATCAAGAAGGCCTGCATTCAAATGTGACTTTAGACTTTTACTAGCTGTGTGACTTTGGGCAAGTCACTTTACCAGCTTCCTCAAATGCAAAATAAAGATAATAACTGTACCTACCTCCCAGGGTTGTTGTGAGGATCAAATTAGATATTTGTAAAATACTTGCCACAGTGCCTGGCATACAGCAATCACACACTAAATGTTTATTCCCTTCCCTTTATGTAATCTGCCTTCCTTAGTCCCTACCACCTAAGACTCTGCTCTATATTTATTTATGTATCTACTAGGAGATGAGAAAACTGATGGGGCCAACAGCCAAGTCTGGATTAAAATTTGGGTTTCGTGACTTCAAATTTAGTTTGCTTTCCACTTACGACACTACCTTTCCCTAATCTCTCTTCTGTATTGAAAGCTCTAAAGAAAGCCTTTCTTACAGCCACTTTTGACTCAGCTAAAGGATCTCAACCCTTCATGTTAGTGAATTTTTCTAAAAGTTGATTGAGGCTACTAGCTAATCATCAATAGGAAGCACACTGGTGGGGGCTCACGAATGGCAGCTTTGGAAACTCTTGACCAGTGGTGGGGAACCTGCAGCATTAATGCCTACCCCTGGCCTAGTCATTAGTAAATACCTGCTATATGCTAGGCATTGTGCTAAACACTGGGGATATAAAGAAAGCTAAAAGACAGTCTTTGCCTTTAAGCTCACAATCTAGTGGGGGAAACAACATATAAAAAGAAGATGGGAAGGGTAGGGGGTGAGGGAGACAACTGCGGAGTCAGGGAGATCCAGAAGTCTCAGGGAATGGTCTTTTTATATCCATCTGCAACCAACTGCATTGCCTTTGACCAAGGCTACTAGAGATGGTTATTGTCATGTGTGTTTAGCACAGCGCCTGATACATAGTAGGTGCCACGTTAATAAGAATATTTAGCTGTAACCACACTGGGACTTCTGGGTCTCCAAACTCCCAGATCACCTGGATGCTTCCACCTTCGGTGAACATTCATTCACCAAGGATTAGGAAAGGTTAAACTCAGACAGACTTAACTCTTTGAACTCACAGCTCCCATAGCCAGGTGGGAGGCAGGCCTACAGAGGCTTCCCCCTCCAGGACTCTCAAGACCAGCTTTAAATAGTAATCCTGCTTCATACAAGCTGCAAAGGAAAAGAGAATGACACTGGGCTGTGTGACTTCAGTATGCACACTAGTTCCAGCTCAGTAACCCCTGCTACCCAAACATCAGTTTTTCTTATACCATAGCCAATCAGAAGACTTGGTCATCATACAGTATTGTTCCCTCAGCCTCTACTCCCATCCCAAGTTTCCACATGGTACTAGGGCCTGGAACTAGGCACCTTCCCCAAGGACTGGCTCCCCATAAATGATTCCATCCATGCTCTCTACAGACAAGGAAACTGAGGCCCCCAAAGAGGAAGTGACTTGCCCAAGGTCACCTAAGTAGTGAGTAGCCCAGTGGGGACCTGAATTCAGGCCAAAGGCTGCTCATTCTACCTTTGCTCAACAAATTCCTAACAACACTTTCACTGGTCCCCCCAGAATGTATAGAGAAAATGGTTAGGCCACAGCAGAAGCCTGAGGAGGAGGATGCTACCCTAGCTTTCAAAGAAAGCTGCCCCAGGCTGCGAGGAACTGGCAGGGTTCCTCTATCATGAACTGGAGCATTAAACCCTAGGGTACATTCTGCTGAAGGGTAGAAACAATTCCCCAGCTCACCCCTAGATCCCCTTCCCTAAAAAGCTTCTCCAAACCTAAGCAAAGTCTGGCTTGAACAGAACCATTTCACTACAACAAAATATATTGAGTCGTGCACAGTGGAAAAAAGGTTGCACTCCCAAATCAGGCCTCCTAGATTCTCTTTGCTATTCCCAGTTATGTGACCGGGCACTTAAGCCTCTCTGTGCCTCAGTTTCCTCATATGCAAATTGGGAATAATTATCACTGCATTCCACATCTCACAGGGCTGTTATGAGGAAAGTGGGTTGCAAAGTCCTATCAAAACTTGAGCGAATATTTATTTAATGCCTATTAGGTGCAAGACATTTGGCTGGGGGAAATAAGGGCCAAAATACCTTTTAGAAGAAGGGTTCTCTGCAAACCAAATCCTGAATGTCAAAAATCCTTGGAATTGTAGCCAGAAAGGGAGAGGAGACACCTGGGAGGAGGAGGAGGAGGAGGAGGAGGAGGAGGAGGAGGAGGAGGAGGAGGAGGAGGAGGAAGAGGAGGAGGAGGAGGCAGGCTTCTCTATCTCCAAGACTCCATTAGGAAAAGCTACTCAACTTGAATTCAGGAAGATCTGGGTTCAAGTCCTCCATGTGATGCCACCCCAATGTGAATGGAAGTGATGAATTCCTTTGTCTCTGAACTTAAATCAATCACCAAGCATTTGTTAAGTAGATGCTATGGGCCAGGTACTGGGCTAACAAAGAAAAAGCAAAGCCAATCCATGCCTTCAGTTAGCTTACATTCTTTTTTTTCTTTAGAGGGGGAAAGGTAGAGCAATTGGGGTTAAGTGACTTGCCCAAGATCACATGGCTAGTTTTGTGTTAAGCATCTGAGGTAGAATTTGAACTCAGGTCCTCTTGACTCCAGGGGGGTGCTCTATTCAAGGTGCAACTGAGTGGCCCTAAGCAGTTTATATTCTAATGAGGAAGATAAGATGTATCAAAGAGAACAAACACTATAACTACAAGTATACAGAGGGTATCTTTAGAGGGGAAAGACTCCCTGAAGGGAGCCAAGAAGTTGGCAGTTGGGAGGGACAATGTTCCAGGCATGAGGAACAGCCAGTGCCAAGGCAGAGAGGTGGAGATAGAGTGTGCCATGCAAAGCACAGCCAGTAGGCCTGTGTGGCCCAACCACAGAGCTCCAAGAGGGGAGTTAGAGAGACAAGGAGCCCAGTGATGAGGTGCTTAAATGACAAATAAAACACCTTACGTCTGGCTCAGAATTAATAGGAAGCCCCTGGAGCTTACTGAGCAAGAGAGTAACATGGGCAGAGCCACGCTTAGTTTAGGGTGGGTGTAGTTGGGAGAGACTTGGAACAAGGGCATCAGTTAGAAAGCTACTGCAGGAGTCCAGGCATGAACTGGGGGGTGGAGGTGGGGAGAGAGAAGGGGACACATGTGAGAGATGCTGGAGAGAAGGACATGTCAATTGTCTGATTGGCTAGGCAGGTCATCTAGAGAGAGGTGTTGAGAATGGCCCCAAGGAGGGACACCTGGGCAGCTCAGTTTCCTTATCTGTAAAACAGATACAAAATACCTGTAGTATTCACATTCATGGGAGTGTAAGGCTTAAAGGAAATGCTGTAAAATTGTAACTCAAAATCTGAGGGAAATGAATGATGTAAACCAGAAGTTAATAAAGCATTTGGAAAAAAACTGTGAAATACATAAAGCTGACATTCAGAGTTTTCCTACGGCATCTCAGGCAGCACCCTCACATTGCCCTCTGAAAGTGGAGGATTGATTGACTCTCCATTGGACACAAAATAAAATTAAATTAAAAAATTTAAAAAAGTTTTTAAAAAAGGAAATGCTGTATGTGATAGGCTTTTTCCCCATGCTAGATACTTTTCCCTCTTCTAAAATGAGTCTGCCAAGCCTTCTTAGAGAGGTATGAAGGCTGTTCTCCTGAGGTCTGAATGGCACATGTGTGTGATTCACAAACCCAGGTCTGAGAAACTTGGGACAGTGGTGCCAGAGTCCCAGGAAGGGGGGTTCTCAAGTCAAGGAGCATCTTGCACACTTCTCTCTAACTGGGCCAGCTTTTCTGACAATGAAAGCTATAACAGGAATTTGCCAACAGGGGGTGCTCCTCCCCTATCTTCCTGCAAAGTACCACAAACTGCACCAGGGCTGGAGCCCAGGCCAAGTCAATTCAGGACAAAAAAAGATCATAGAACTGAGGACTGAACATACGTTAGAGCACGGGGCATAGAATACAAGTTAGCAGGGACTTTGGGACAAAGGGCACTGAGCATTAGAGCTGAAAGGAAGATAGAAGCATAGAAAGACTGAGCTACAGGAGACATTAGAACACAGAAGGTCTGAGCTGGGAGGGAACTTAGAACACAAAAGGTCAGATCTGGGAAGGAACTTAGAACACAGAAGGTTCCAGAGCTGGAGGGACCTTAGAACACAGGATGTCAGCACTGGGAGGGGAACTTGAAACACAGAATTTCAGAACTAGGAGAGAGCCCTTAAAAGAGGGAATGTGAGATCTGGGACAGGCCTCCAGTCTCAGATGGAAAAAAGTCTTAAAGATCATTGAACCCAACCCTTTTGTTTTATGTAGAGGGAACAGAGGACAATTTCTTCAAGTCTAGATCCTCTGGCCACTGTGGTCTCTTCCTGTATCAGCTATATGTAATTTTAAGTCACCTGCCTGACATTCTTCATTTGTCCTTCTACAGAATTGGAAAATGGCTTTTGACCCAACCAGCTGGATTTGATTTGGGGAAGTTGTTCTTCAGTCATTTATATTCATGTCCAACTTTTTGTGACTCCCCTTGGATTTTTCTTGGCAAAGATACTGGAGCAGTTCACCATTTCCTTCTCCAGCTCATTTTGCAGATGAGGAAACTGAGGCAAACAGTGTTAAGTGACTTGCCCAGGGTCATACAACTAGTAAGTATCTGAGGCCAGGATTGAATTCAGGTATTCCTGACTCACAAGTTCAGTTCATCCCTGTCCTCCATGGAACTATAAGACCAAGGGCAAGTTCCATCCTTTTTTCTTTTTGTCTCCCTCCTTTTTCCTATGTACAAAGTCCTATGGGGGCGGGGAGGGAGGGAAGGAGCTGGCTAGGGTGTTGGAAAGGACTTTTTTTCTCAAAAAGCCCATCTGTAAGACGGCTTCGGGTGTGGAAAGTGTGGAGGTGTTGGTGTTGCTAGGCAGGAGAGGGCCTGGGAACTGCACCAAATCCTCCAGGATCCTGGCTGCCTCTGCCTTTCAGAGCTTCCATCAGACACATGCTTGCAAAACGCTGCAATGGCCCACCAACAGATTGCTGCTCAAAAGTCTAGAAAGGACACAGCCAACCAGCACCGGAGGAGCACAGGGAGAGCTTGGAAACAGCAGAGCCTCAGAAGAAGGTGGCTCAGAAAGAGGAATGTGGGGCTTGGATCAGAACACCGAACTCCCAGTACCAGGATTACAGGACCATTGATTTACGGCTGGGAGGGACCTTAGATGCCCCCTAGTCCAACCTTCTCATTTTTAGAGAAGGAAACTGAGACCAAGAAATGTGAAGTAAATTGTCCAAGGCCATATATGCTTATAATTTGAATACAGTCCCTCTGACTTCAAATCTAGAACGCTTTCTAGTTCTTGCACTATAAGACCACACCTGGGTGATATGGTGGTTAGAACACTGGCTCTGGAGTCAAGAAGATCAAATCCAGCATCAGACATTTATTAGCTAAATGACCCTGAGTAAGTCACTTAACCTCTGTTTGCCTCAATTTCCTCAACTGCACAATGGAGAGAAATACCAGCACCTACTTCCCAGGGTCCCTGTAAGGATTAAAAGTGATATTATTGATAAATAATAGGTAATATAGTACCTATAACACAGTAGTTACCAGGAATATTTGTTTTATATCGTAGTGAATACTTGCTTCCTTCCTTCATTCTACAAGAAAGTCACTTAACTATTAGTTCCTTAGTTTCAACATTTATGAAATGGGGCTAATTATATTTGCATTGCCTACTCCCAACGTTACTGTGGGGAAAACATTAGACAAACCTTCTATACTTAAATAAATGTGAATTGTTAAGGGGTTGGTCCTAGACCTGTGACAGAGTACTATAAACGGAATCAAAAGATCTAGGTTCAAATCCAGAATTGCTGCTCACTTACTGGTTGTGGAACCTTGAACACGACCTTGAACTATATCATCTCTATAATTTCCCCATCTGAAAAATACACAAGGTTGATATAAAGCCTTAATGAGATAATTTTTGTGAAATCTTTGGTAATCCACAAAGAACCATGGAAATGTGCATAACTCTTATTTCATAGGTTGGTCTGAGGTATTTTTCAGTCCTTTTATTAAACAACTAACCTCAGCTCTGACCTGCCATGTATAGGGGGGAACATGAGTGGTGGTTGCCCAGCAGATCCTCCCTGGCCCCTACAATGGTGTTCCATTGGGGGCCATTGTATCTTAGGAACGATATTGATCAATTGGAGAGGATTGAGGATTGAGAAAGTAGACAAGGAGGTCTTCAGCTCATGCCATGTAAGGATCATTTGAAGAAACCAGTGGCATTTAGCTTAGAGAAGGAGGGTGGAGCTGTTGGTTGTCTTCAAGTATTCAAAGGGGTGGGGTTAGCTTTGTTCTGCTTGGCCCTAGGAGGCAGAATGATGAGTGGAAATCGCAGAGCAGAAGACTGGGCTTGTCGTCAGGACACCATTCCTGGCCATTCAGGATCCCCTGGGTGGCCTTGGGAGAGAGTGGGGTCCACCTACAGTCTTCAAGTCAAGGCTGGGCAATCAATTCTTGGATAGGAGGTACAAGTGGGGATTCTCAGACAGGGATGGGTTGGACAAGATGGGCCCCAAGGTTCCTTCCAACTCTGAAATTCTATGGTTCTGACTAAAATTCAGAAATCAAGATTCCCAGGCTTGTTATATATGAGATAAATAATGGTATGGAATAGAATAGCATTCATTAAGCCTTTCTTTGTGCCAGGCATTGTGCTAAGTTCTGAGGATATACATCCAAGCAAGCAACCAGTACCTCAAAGGGAAGACAACATATATACTCATGTCCAATAACTAGGTTTATACAGTATCAGCTATAATGGGATGACTGCCACAGAACAGGAGAGGCCAGTCTGCACAATGTAAAGGCAATGTTGCTTCCTGCTCTTAGTATCATCAGATTTAGTGCCAGAAGTGCTGTTACAAATCACATGATTGATGGGGAGAGTAAGGCCCAGAGCAGGAAATGACTTACCCAACAGCACACACAGGTATTATGCACAACATACCCAACAATGACTTACCCAACAGCACAATTCAAACTCAAGTCCTCTGATTCCAAATATAGTACTTTTTTCTACGACAGGGTGGGGAACCTGTGGGCTCAAGGCCACACATGGCCTTCTAGGTCCTCAAGTGTAGTCCTTTGACTGAATCCAAATTTCACAGAACAAATCCCCTTCATAAAAGGATTTGCTCTGTAAAACTTGGGCTCAGTCAAAAGGCTGAACCCAAGGACCAAGAAGGCCATACTCAAGAACCTAGAAGGCCATATCCAAGGACCTGGAAGGCCACATGTGGCCTAAAATCTGTTTGGATTCCATCAAAGGGCTGCACTTGAGGACCTAGAGGGCCACATGTGGTCTTGAGGCCTCAGGTTCCCCACCCCTGTTTGATGACATCAGGGAGCTAGGTGGCCCACTGGGCAGAGCTTTGGACCTGGAGTCAGGAAGACCCGAGTATAAATTTGGCCACATATACTTACTAACTGAGTGACCCTAAGCAAGCGCCTTAGGCTCTGTTTGCCTCAGTTTTCTCAGCTCTAAAATGGGGATGATAGCACCTGCTTCATGGGGTTGTTGTGAAGATCAAATAAGACAATATCTGTTTTAAAAATGCCCAGCATGGTACCCAGCACGTAGTAGGTACAAAATACCTGCTTATTCCCTTCCCCCATCCTACCACTTCCCAGCCTCCAGACATGTCGACAATGCAGGTGACTCTATAGGCTCTTGGGTAGATACCTGCTGTGGGAGGCCAGCCTTCCTTGGCACCTTCCACAGACATTCCAACTTTCACATCCTCCAGTGCCCAACTCAAGTCCCCCAGGTCTCCAGAAGGCCACCTGCCTACTTCTGCCCAAATGATGTTTGTCTCAACTCCCCAAGGCCTTCCCTTGTCTTCCGTCTCATGTGCACAGATCCTGTCACTCCTTTTGAGGACGCGTCACTGAACACCCCCTACTCTGTTCCAATCACCATCAGTTAATTTGTTGTGATGCTAAGTTCTGGCCCCCAAAGCTGTGAGCTGAACATGGCAAGATCATTTGCATCATCATGGGAAGCTGGATGGAGGCCCTCCACCCTGGTTCTTCCTTGTAATGGTGACCAAGCCCAGTGTGGTGGAGGTGACTCAACTCCATGAAAAGTCCCCCCAAATTATTTTTGTACCTCCAAACCATTCTCTCTTGACCAACAGGAGCAGGTGCCCATCTTGTGACCATCTTATGGCCACCTAGTCAGTGAGATAGTCCTTGCTTTGCCCAGACTCACAACCCTGATGATAAGATTGTTCTGCTCATTTTGCCTAGGCATCATATGTCAACCAATGAAATTATTGTTCTTGACTGTTTACATATCGAACCTTATAAAAATGGGGCTCTGAAAGGAGGGGTCATCTGAGACGATGAGGAAGATCTGAGGTCCACTTCATTAGAGGGGACCATGGACCCTTTAATAAAGTGCCATTGGCTCAGGGTTCTGCCTCAGTTTCTCTTATTGTAAGTTGGATAATTTTTATCCCCACACTTTTGTTCATATCCCCTCCCCACCCAGGAGATTCCCTAGATTTGAGCAATGCTTTTGGACTGAAAGATGTTGAAACAAAATGAAACTTATACATGGGACCCAAAGGATTGGAATAGTTCAAAGAGATTTTTTTTTGACAAAATCTGGGTGGCTTTGGGGTAGAGGGATTCCTGTCCTGTAGGCCAAGTCTGCAAAAGCCTGATCTATGACCCTTGGAAACAGTGCTCTATAGGCATCCTCTCCTCTGAACCACACAGCAACCGTCTGCAAGTATTCTGATCTTACTCAAAGGGCTGCAGTGATTCCCTCAAGGTCCTTCAGCTAAAGTCTCCAAGGCAGGACTTGAACCTAGGTGTTCCTGACTCCAAGTCCAGCACAGCATGGCCCACTGCCTCTCCTAGGGGAAGCAGCACCGTGTTGGCAGCTGCCTTGGGGCTTCCCAGACCTTTGAGAAAGCCCAGCACCACTGGAATGGAGGATTCATTGCCCTGATTGTCCTTTCAGAAAGAATTTGGTCTTTAAAAGAAAAACTCTCAACTTGTCTGTAAAAGCAAAAACAGTTGACAGCCTCAGGTTTCTCTGGGGCTTCTTTCTCTCTCTCCTTCTCCCTCTCCCTCTCTCCTCTCTTTCTCTGTCTCACCCACTCTCCCAGTGTTTTACTCTCCTTCCCCCTCATTCTAGGTCCTTCCTTTCCCTCCCTGTCCTTTCTTCTCCTTCTCCTTCATTCTCCTCCTTCCTCCTCCTCTTTACTCTCTCTGTCACTCCCCTCTCCCTCTCCTCTCTCCTCTCCTTATTTTCTGTCTCACCCACTCTCCCAATGTTTTACTCTCCCTCCCCCTCATGCTAGGTCCTTCTTTTCCCTCCCTGTCCTTTCTTCTCCCTCTCCTTCATTCTCCTCCTTCCTCCTCCTCTTTACTCTGTCACTCCCCTCTCCCTCATCTTCTTCCCTCTCCTTCCTCCCCCTGCTCTTGCTGCCTCAGTCTCTGCCTTGCCTGTGTTTAGCTTGATGGCGACGCCCAGTCCTTCCAGCACTTAGCACGCTGCCAACATATAATGCCTCTTAAAATATGAATAAGCAACAGCATTTGCCAGCTTTATGTGTTGCTTCTGAGTCTGGGTTGGGGGGAGGGGAAAATTTCTCTGTTGAACTCCCAGCTTTCCTACTTCATCTCTTCCAAAGGAGTCACATTCCCTCTTTCCAGCAAAGAACGTCCTGGACCAGACTGTCCAGAACCGTAAGACACCAGCAGAATCTTGTGATTCACAGCAAGGGGAGTCTTTCTTCAGGTGCTCCCATCATGCTTTATGTAACCCTCCCATGAAACCAGGCAGGGACAGACACCAGGCTAAAGGCGAAAGCCCATTTGAGCAATTCTGCCTATTAGTCTCACATTGACTTGCTGGGTCGTGGTCATCTTTGGCTGGCAGGCACCTTCCTCATCTTAAGACCCCCTACTCAGAGCTCCCCCAACAGTTTCCTGTCCCTGATACACCTTAAACACACACACAAAATCTTTCCTTTTTTCTTCCCCTTCCCAATGACCAAGAATCATAGAATTAGAATAGACCATATGTTTAGAGCTGGAAGGGACCTTCAGGGCCTCCTTTTACAGATGAGGACACTGAGGCCCGAAAAGGTTAATTGGTTTGCCCAAGGTCACACAGGCAGTTAATAAGTGGCAGATCTGGGATCCCGACCCAGATCCTCAGACACAGGCATTTCCATTGTACTCTCCTGCCTGGAACCCCAAGAGACGCAAGGCCCAAACCCCTCATGTTACAGTCAAAGAAGCTAAGGACCAGAGACGTTAACTGAGTTTCCTCCAGCCACACAACCAGGAGGGAGCATAGCTGACATATGAATCCAAGTTCTCTGGCTATAAGTCTACTGTCCATTACAACTGGTCCATTTATCCATTGAAAATGCTTCCTGAGGGGCAGCTAGGTGGAGCAGTGAATAGAGCATGGGCCCTGAAGTACTGGAGTCAGGAGGACCTGGGTTCGGATATGACCTCAGACACAACACACATACACACACAGGTATCCAGAGGTAAGTAGTGTTATTGTGTCCATTTCACAGATAAGTAAACTGAGACTTGGAGTCATGAAGCCCAACTCTTTCTACTACAACAAGCCAGTTCAGTGCCACACTGGGGACTATTAAGGATACCAGGAAACATAACACCATCCATCCCCTTAAGGACAGCCTCGTTGAGGAAACAAGACACACACAGAGGGATCCATCAAGTTTCAATAAAGGGCTGGCTGTGATTAAGTGACAAATGAATAGTAGAGAAAATGCATGCTGTAAGAATCCCAAGGAGAGAAGCTGTGGGGGCTGGCCACAGAGAGACATCACAGAGACAAGGTGGGCCTAGGGCTGGGCCCTGAAGGATGGGAAGAAGTGGAGTTGGTACAATCAGGAAGAGCATTCAAGGCAGGGGAGAGTGCACAAGCAAATTTAATGAAGAGGGTGGAAGGGGATGAACAATATGGTTGAAGGATGGAAAGGAGACAGGCCTGGCTGGAATCAAGTATTCATGTTGAAAACTAGAGTAATTGGGACCTCGAATGCCAGGCTGAGGAGTTTGGACTGGATTTGGGGGGCCAGGATGTCCCCTCCCCCATCCCCAGCCACATTAGCCAGTCTTTCTCTCCCCCCTCCCCCCAGCTCTGTCCTTCTCTCCTCCACTGCCACCCCCTTTGGTCACTTTGGCAAAGGGGAGATAGAGGAGACAGATGGAAGTGTTCGATACATTGGTCAGGGAAACTCCCCTTGTCCACTTCCACTTTAGCCTTAGCTGACGACAGTCCTCCAGGAGTGACGCACTCCACAAACCAGACACCCCTCCATGTGCTCCCGACTCTCCCAGTTCTGTGGTTTTGCTCATGCTGTTCCCCATTGTAAGAGCTTCCTGAATGCCTGTTTTTGAAGTCTTACTAGAATGAAGCCTTTCATAATGTCTTCTCCCTGCCCCACCAGAAGCAGCCTCATCTCCCAGGGCACTTTCTGATATATCTAGTTAATGAACTTATCATGCCTTTAAAAAAAAGATTAGACATCTGATTTAAAAGGATAGGAAACCCTGGTGAGGAATCTTCCTCTACCCATACAAATCACCACCTGCTTTGAAACATAGTTTTAGAGACATGCCTGGGGCACAAAGAGGTTGTGACTTGCCCAGGTTCACATATCCAGTATGTCAGAGACTAGATTTGAACCCAGTCCTCCTTTCTTAAAAAAAAAAAAAGTTTTTTTTTAAATTTATGGAATAAAACAAGCATTTCCATGACATAGTATAATTTAAAAAATATGATTACACATGAAACTGCTGATCTATTATGTACAACTCACTATTCCTTTTAAATACATAATAAAGTTATGTTGTAGGGGATGTGGAAAAATTGGGACACTCATTCATTGTTGGTGGAATGGTGAACTGAACCTAAGTCTTTTTGACTCTCCATGCCACAATGTCTCTCTCATGTATTATCTGATATGTTGTTGTTCAGTTGGTTTTCAGTTGTCTGACTTTTTGTGACCCCATTTCAGGGTTTTCTTGGCAAAGATACTGAAGTGATTTGCCATTTCCTTCTCCAGTTCATTTACAGATGAGGAAACTGAAGCAAAGAGGGTGAAGTGACTTGCCCAGGGTCACACAGCTAGTAAGTGTCTGAGGTTGGATTTGAACTCAGGGAGATGAGTCTTTGTGCCTCTAGGGCTGATGCTCTGTGTACTATGGTGCCACCTAGCTGCCCAATTACATATATAAATTATCTTCCAGTTGTGTGTTATCTCCTAACCTTGGAGCTCCTTTGAAGGCAGGGACAATACCTTATATAAATTTTTTATTTCTCCCCTCATTCCAGGACTTAGCAGTGTCTGCTGCACCAAAGCCATAACTATAAATCTGGGGCCCTGAGGTATGCTACACAAAAGACTTCAAATCAACTTTGAAATTCATAATACAGAAATACAAAAAGTAATTGTAACCAAAGAAAGAGTTACCATAATAATGGCTCTTAGCTGCTAAAGAAGTGCTTGTGTTTAATTTTTGTACCTTTTAAAATTTTAGCCCCCTGGGGCATAGCCCCATTGCTCTGCCCTTATTCCCTAGTTATAACTCTTCTCTTTACTTAATAGTCACTTAATGAAATGTTTGTTGAAATAAATTTCAAACGTCTAAAGAAGTTCAGATGCTTCAATTACATGGGGCAGAAGTGTTAGACTTGGGGTTGGAGGGTGACCTAGATTTCATTCTGGGGTACTGGAGGCAAATTCTACCAGTTTCATAACTGAGCCTCAGGCTGGCAATGAACACTGGGCACCGGCCAAATTCCTGTGAGTCATTCATTGTTGAATGTGAAATCCCTTGGTTAAATAGTAATAGTTCTCGTTTCTGCTTTAAGGCTTACAACCTGTGATGGTAGGCAGGGCTATGTTCTTAGTATCCTCATTTGACAGATGAGGGAACTGACATTCTTGGAGGTGAGTTTGGAGTCAGGAGACCTGCTCCTCTGGAGCCTTTGAGGAGTCACAGCTTCATAGGGCTCAATTTCACCAACCAGGTGATCTATTAGGTGACTTGGCTATGGAGCACTGACTTAGGAGCCAGGAGGACCTGAGTGCAAATCCAGCCTCAGACATTGACTATTTGTGTGACCTGGGTAAGTCATGTAGCCTCTCTGTGCCTCAGATTATGAGGACAAAATGAGGTAGTATTTGTAAAATGTTTTGCAAACCTTAAAGCACTATATGAATGCTAGCTATCATTAATCCTGATGAGGAATAGAATCAGGATTTGAACTCAGGTCTGAGGTGGCACAGTGGTTAGAGTGCTGGGCCTGGGGTCAGAAAGACCTGAGTTCAAATTTGGCCTGAGGCACTTCCAGCTGTGTGACCCTGGGCAAGTCACTTTACCCTGTTTGTCTTAGTTTCTTCATCTGTAAAATGAGCTGGAGAAGAAAATGGCAAACCAAGAAAATCCCAAATGGGGTCATGAAGAGCCAGATATGACTGAAAAAAGACTGAACAGCAACACAATAAACATCAATAAACGGCAAAATCATTTGAAATTAGATATCCCAAGCTCCCAGAACTCTTCAGTGGCAGGATCTGATCCCAGGATCTTTGACTCCAAGGTCAGTGCATTCTTTCTACTCCACCATCCCCACCAGAACAGAAAACACACACGCACACAACACAACACACAAAGCCCCAAACTTCCATGTCCTCAGAATTCTTGGCCCAGGAAGGGAATTTTCCATAGGGACTCAGCCTCATTCCTTTAACAAAGGGAGTGATACTGATTTCTGCTCAAGAAAAGCTTGGAATAAAAATCACCCCCTCAAGGAGGCCAGTTTCCAAGCTTTGGATGTGCTCTATGTAAACACAGCAGGGAGACCAAGATCTAAAGTGGGGGGAGTCTTGAGGGGGAAGGGAAAGAGAAGGGGAAGGGGAACAGGAAGGGGAAAGGAAAGGGAAAAGAGAAAGGAAAAGGGGAAGGGGAAAGGGAAAAAGGAAGAGGAAGGGAAAATGGAAAGGAAAAGGGGAAGGGGAAAGGAAAGGGAAGGGAAGGGACCCATGATTTCACTGCATCTAATTATAACTACAGCAGTCCTAAGTATCTGGACTTCAGTAGGACCCTTTTTCAAAGAAACTCCCACCACTTCACATACATTGGTCCCTTCCTCCTTCCCTTGGGATGGCATGGAGCCCAAAGGTGGTGCAAACAGGGACTTCCAAGTTCTTTAGCTCCTTGTTTTGGTTGGAGGGATGGAGACCCACTGAGGAGCAGTGACCTTCTCAAGGTCACTTGAAGAACCAGGAACAGATCCCTAGCTTTAGAGCTAGACAGACTAAGGGAACATATTAGTTGACTCGTAGTTCCATAGTCTTTTCATTGGCTATAAATATATATGTCAGGGGAAGAGAAAGTGGAAAACTGAAATGAGGGTGCATGTCATGGAATCACAGAATCCCCAGAGTGGGAAGGACCTCAGTAGACATCTGGTTCAACCCGTACCTGAACACACACACACACACACACACACACACACACACACACACACACACACACACACACACACACACACACACACACACACACACTGGTCATCGGTCTTTGTTTGAAGACTCCCAGCGACCACCACTTTGCCATGGCATTGCTCAAATTGTTAGGACTGTTTACTGACATCAAGTCAGTATGGTGCAACAGTGGTGGATATTGAGTCAAAGAACCTGGGATCGATTCCCACCACTTCTTACCCATGAAGTGTTGGGCAAGTCAGTTAAACTCTCTAGCTCTGCTTCCTCAACTGCAAAATGAAGGGGCTGGATCAGATGGTCTCTAAGATCTATTTCGGCTCTGAAACTATGATCCCATAGAATTCAATAAGTATTTATGCCTAATTATGTTTAGGGTATTGGGATACAAATACATCTCCAAGGCAGTGAAAGAGTCCCTGCCCTCAAGGAACTTACTTCTAAGAGGAGGATACAACAATGGGTAAAATTCATGGTACATACCACAGAATACCCAGCTCGATCTACTTCTGGTCCCCAGAAGTGAACACAATGCTCCAGGCCATGTGACCAGGACAGAGGAGAGAACATCATCTCCTTACATTTGGAACTTCTACTTCTTAATTCAACCCAAGATCACATTATCTCCTTTGGCTTCCATGATATACTATTGGCTCATATTCAGCACGTAATAATAGCCTGTTACATTTGTAAAGTTCTTTACAATTTACAAAACACCTGCTTTATTCATCTCCTAGAGTGGGAAGGGTAATTCCCATAGAGTAATAATTAATCATGGCTTATATTTGCATATAATTTACAACCTTTCAAAGCACTTTTATATCTATTTTCTTTTTAGTCCTTATAAAATCCCTGATGTTCAAGTATTATCATTCTTGTTTTTACAGATGAGGAAACCAAGTTGGGCAAATGACCAATGGTTCTTCAGAAGAATCCCAACCTGGGGATTACACTGTCCAGGACAGAGCTGGGAGCATGCTTCTGAATGGGTGTCCCCATTTTGATGTCCCAGTTAAGTGGTTCCTCCATGGACCTTCTCTTCTAGTGTTTTCATAGGGCATAGATACAACTCTGGGTCCTTTAAAGCTATGCCAGGGAAGCCCTGGTTTAGTAGAACATAAGATACCTGAGGACAGAAATGGTTTCATTTCTTTCTTTGTAGCCCCAGTGCTAAGTATAGGACCTTGTAAACAGTAGGCTCTTAATGAATGTTCTTTTAATTGAACTGAAGCTCTGGCGATACTGGAAAATTTCTCCCAAATCACTTGTATATATTCTGTCAATACATCTAGCTATGAATATCTATCTATCTATCTATCTATCTATCTATCTATCTATCTATCTATCCATTTATCATCTATCTGTCCATCTATCCATTTGTCTATATCTATCTATCCATCCATATGTTTATCTATCATCTATACATCTATATCTATCTATATCTATCATCTATCATCTATATCTATCTGTCCATCCATCCATCTATCTATTATGTATCTGTCCATCTATCCATCTCTCGATACCTGTCTACCCGTCTGTTTATCTATTATTTATCCATTTGTCTATATCTTTATCTATCTATCCATCTATCCATCCCTATGTCTGTCTGTTTACCCATATATCATCTATCTATCCATCCATCCATCTATGTTTGTCTGTCCATCCATCTATCCACTCTCTATGTTTTCTCTCCCAGGTAGAATGTAAGCAGGGACAATTTCATCTTTGTATGATGGGCCTAGCCTGGCATCTGGCACACAGCAGGCATTTAATAAATACTTGTTGATTGATTGGATAGGGTACAAATTGAATATAATGACTCACATGTATCTGTAACTGAAGAATCAGCCTGGTCAGAGAGACTTCTCACTCAAGGTCAGCCATCAGGTGATGACATTTTTTGGCCATAGCAACTCATGGACCTTCCTACTTTGCCATTAATCTGTCCATTTAAGTTGCAGGAAGGCTGCAATCCGTGTCCATGAAAGAAGCACCTACACTATAAAATAAAAAGCCCAGAGCCATAACTAGGGTGGGACCATGGATCTTGGCCCCAGAGACTGAAATTTAGAGGGTACAAAGACTCAACATGTGGATGACTGATCGAATATAAATTCCTCCAAAGCAACTGGCTCATTCATTTTTGCCTTGATGTCTTATGGGGCAAAAAAAGTGCCTAATACATGCTTATTGATTGATTTATTGCTTTAGCACTATGGGTAGCTATATAACAAAGGGGATAAAATTGGGGGCTTTGCAGGAGGAACACCTAAATTCAAATCCCTGCTTCTGATACTGATTAGCTATATGACCCTGGGCAAGTCACTTAACCTAGGCAGCTAGGTGGTGGAGGAGAGCACAGGAAATGGAGTCAGGAAGACAGGAGTTAAAATCCTGCTTCTCACACTGACTAACTGTGTGACCTTAGGTAAGCCACTTAACCTCTGTCTTGCCTCAGTTTCCTTATCTGTAAAATGTGCATAATAGCACCTACTTCCCAGAGTTAATGTGATCTACTAGTTGTAACATGTTTTGAAACCTTAAAGTGCTTAAAAACACTAAGTTTTTCTTATTATTTACCAGCCAACTTTGATTGCAACAATTCAGAATGGGTTTGGGAACCACCTCCATTCCCAGGAGTGGACATGTTAGCTCTTGCTGGTATTTATGTATTGAATTGGTGATACGGCCAGAATGCTCACTCCCCTAGGATCTCAGCTCCCCAGGATAGTCACTGTTCCTTAGGGGACAAATTGTTGGAAATCCAACTATCTCCCATGCCAGCCATGGCAACCAAACCAGCTAAACTAATAAAACTAATAAAAATGACAGCAGCCACTATAAACAAAACACAAACATGGCTTTTTCCACTCCAGAAATATCCCAGGAGAGCCCAACCCCACCCACCCCCTGGAATAACAATATGTTGAAATTCATCCAATTGGTTCAGGGTCCTGCTGGCCTTGAGACTAGCTCTAACAACAAATGGAATTGAAGATAAACACTCTTCCAGGCTGACCTGTTCCTCAAAGGCCTCCTGAGTTCTCCTTCAGGTTAGGGTCTGACCTGGGTCTTCCTGGTCATAATTGGTTGGAGACCAGGCTAGGGTAGGTCTGTGAGGGATGGTACATGGGGAACAGTCACAGGATCATGAATTGATTGAAAGCATAATCTAGAAGGGGCCTTAAAGATCATTTAATCCTATCTCTGATTTATAAATGGAAGCAATTGAGACAAGGGAGAGTGACTTATCCAAGGTTACACAGCTATTTAATGTCAGAACCCAGATTTAAATCCAGTTCTGTAAGATAAGTTGCTTTGTTTTGTTTTTTTTTTCTTTTTCAGAGGGGGAAGGGGGGAGGGGAGGGAAATTGGGGTTAAGTGACTTGCCCAAGGTCACATGGTTCGTAAATATTAAGTGTCTGAGACTGGCTTTGAACTCAGGTCCTCCTGACTCCAGACTATTCACTGTGCCACCTAGCCGCCCCTGTAAGATGAGTTTTCCTTCTGCTAGGCTACACTGACATGCATGAAATCCAGTTTTTCTTTTTGGTTTGGTTTTTATATTTGTCTCATTTCTCATGCCACGGAGTGGCATTCTGTCCTCCATCCATAATACAAGGAACCTTCTAAGCTTTCAAAAGTAACACCCTATCTATGGAGTCCCGTCTTCTGTCAGATGAATTTGGGGCTGAACTCAGGCCTCTGGGGCCCAAACTCATAATAACAGAGGGCATTTCGACAGCAGTGAAAGTTTTGCAAAGCCAACATAATAGGAAGGGGTGAGACCCCTGATCTCTCTCCTCTTGGCTCTGTTACTAACTATCCGTCTGACTGGAACAAGTCACCACATCTTTCTGGGCCTCTGTTTGCTCATCTGTCAAAAGAGTGAGTTGGATTGTCTCCAAAGTTCCCCTGACATTCTGTGTTCTGTGTTCTAAGGCCCCTTCTGGCTCTAAGTCTTCCATGCTCTAAAGTACCTCTCAGTTCCATGTTCTAAGTCTCTGACATTCAAGGTTCTAACACTCCATTACTTTATGTTCTAAGCTCCCTTTCAGATCTCCCTTTTAGGTTTTCTATTCTCTGACTCTTAACATACGATGTTACCTGGTAATTCACCTCAAAGGAAGGTCTAAGAACCTTAACCAACCAACAGGTATTCCCTAAGGGTCAGTGAGGCACTTCCCACCATGCTAAACAAGTCATGAAGCCCTGGACTGATTTTGCCCATCAGTCCCAATGTGCTTTTCCAGACACCATCTCCTATTCCTTCACCACCCACCAGTCAAGTCGGCATACTTATAGCTCCCGTTTCTATAGGATGTTGGGGGCCATTTCCAGTGTCTTAATCTCTATCTCACCACTGGACCCAGATGGCCCCAGAGGAGAAAATGAGGCTGGTGACTGTGCACAGCCCTTCCTCACTTAAATCCAATTCATTTGCAAGTCATGGCATCACCTCCCTGACGTCATGGCCCTCTTCGAGAATAAAGGACAAAAGACAAAACAAAAAACAACAAACATGAGGTTATAGCTCACAAAGCAATTCCCTGGAAGCAGCCTGTGAGGTAGCTGATGTCTTTTCCAGAGGCCCCCATAGCAAATCCCTCCCAACAGGAGATTCCCGTCAAGCTGTTTGCTTCTACCTTTGACCAGCCAGACTATCTGGGAGGCCCTGCTGGGAGGCTGGGCACACGGTGTACACAACCCCCAAACCACCTTTCTAAAGATAGAAATTCAGCTATGTTGACGCCATCGCCCAGGAGGGGGCTTGGAGACTATCCCTGTGATCCTCTGACATTCTCGTTTATCCCCCTTCCTTACTTTCGGGCCTTCCCTCATGAATCTTATAAATACCTTTGTGCCACCCTTCCCCCTTTCCACAGCATGTTAAAGGCCTGTTAGCAAGTTTGGTATTCATAGCTCTACCTTAAGATGCAGTGGATCCCCCCACCTGGGGGTCTTCAAGCAAAGGCTCAATGACCACTTATCATGAGGTATCCTAGAGAAGATTCTTGTTCGTTTTATGCCCCTCCTAGCTGTCCTTCTGACTCACTGGACTTAACTGACTTCTCTCCCTGGTGCATCCCACTGCCATGCCAATCTCCTTCTCCCATTGGAATTCCTTTAGGTCCTCCATTTTGGGAACAGGTCCAGGCCAACCATGCCCATTCTCTTTTCGGCTGTGCTTCTGACTCTCCTAACATCACCACCCTTCCCCTCCCACAGGTGTTCCCACTGTCTTAGTTCTCTTTTACCTGTCATCTTCCTCAATTAGAACCTAAACTCCTTGAGGGCAGGGACTGTTCTTGTAGCTTGTATTTGTATCTCTCCCCATGCTCAGCATGGTACTTTTCACATAGAAAGCACTTGCCACTTGCCTTATACATGTTATCTTACTACAAATGCTCCCTTTTTCTGTGTTTTTTATCTCTAGTGGTGAGGCAACCTGTGGGAAAGTGTATCCCATGTGTGTATGGGGGAATCCTTTCTAATCACCTCATTGGTTATGTTGTTTGTATAAATGTCTTTTGTTTTAAACAAATGTGATAAAAGTAAACACACTGGTGGGGGCTCATGAATGTTGATTTTGAGCGAGAGTGGACCCACACAGAGTGCCTTAAATCTAGGATTTTTGTGGGGGTCCATATTTGTGGGGGCATGTCAGGTCCTAGAAAGATATTGTGCCTAGAAAAGGATCTCATAAGGTCTTAGACTGTTCCTTTGTGAGCCCATTTCCTTATAGGATCATAAAATTTAGAGCAGGAAAAGATCTGTCCAACCTCTTCATTTTATGAAGGAGGAAACTAAGGTTTCCCTGGGGAGGTGAAGGTCTCACCCAAGGTCATCAATAAAGTGGCAATAATAAGATACTATTTATGTCCCAGGACTAATGTGAAGAAAGTGCTTTGTAAATGTCGGTATGCTGTAGAATTAAGATCGACTATTGTTATTACTATTGTTACTATTATAATTAATGCCCAACCTCCTGCAGTGTGGACCAGCCTTCTTGCCAGGCAGATGTTGAGCATGCCTTGAGGTGTATTTCCTGACAGAACAAGACCCTTCCCTGCTACTCATTAAGGCTTCCACTCCCTAATTGGGCTCTCACTCTGGTGGATAATTGTCCCTTTTTTTTCCAAGCTGATCTACAGAAGGCAATGAGACCAGGGCTGTGTGGGTGGGGAGAGGGGGAGCGGGAGGGGAGAGCAGCATCTTTATTTCTGTCAATGAAGGAAGCAGATGCATGATGAAAGAATAGTCCGTTGAAGTCAAGAATCGAGAGTATTTATGAACCACAGGAAAAAAAAGAAAAGAAAAAGAAAGCCCACCCTTAATGGAAACTGGGACACCTGCCTGAAATCAAAGCTTCCCTAGGATTTGAGGGGAAATGCTCCCACCAGCTTTGGTTGAGGGAAGCAAGTCTTCTGTGAAATATAATTCTAAACATTAAGGCTGGATAAATTTAACGCCCTTCACCACCAGCTAATAATAATACTGAAGTAGGAACTGAATACATACTTGTTGGTTCATTAATTTTAGCAATTCTTTAAAGTTTGCAAAGTTATCTACACATATTTTTTCTCGTTTTGGGGCTCAGGGCAGCCCTGTGGGGTTGCAGGTTTTATTATCCCCACTTTACAGAAGAGGAAACTGAGTCCCTGCGAGGTAGAGGGATTTGGCCCAAGGTTTCTGTAACAAGGGGCAGGGTTGGGGCTAGAGCTCAGGTCCTGTGAGTCTACTGTACCATGTGCCCCATGGTCACACTGATAATAAGGAAAGATCAGAGGCAGAATTTGAATCTGTATCTTTCCTGATCCCAAGTCTAACCCTGGACATTATCTCTTCTTCCGTAATTCTTAGATGCCCGAGTCCCTTGCTGTGAGCCCCTTCTTCCACTACTACTTGTGTGACATTGGACAAGCTGCCCCATCTCTCTGGGCCTCAGTAGGATGTGGGGGGCTGGACTGGGTCACCTCTGAGGCCCCTTCCAGTTCCAGAACCTATGAAGCCACTCTCCGCACCCTCCTAGATGGTCTTCATGGATCACCTGGTGCCTAATCTGGGGACAGGCTCCTCCAAAGGGCAGTGTAGGGTGGTCCTTGGACAAAAGTTAGATAGGCTCTTGCGGGGCCCAAACTTGAAGTCTCTCTAGTCTGGTCAGATTGGGAGACTAGCTGACACAAGTGAACAGGGCCTGGGCTTGGAGTCAGGAAGATCTGAGTTAAAATCTGACCTCAGATACTTACTAGGTGTGAGACCCTGGGCAAGTCATTTAACTTCTGTCTGCCTCAGTTTCCTCATCTATAAAATGGGGAAAATAATATCCCCTACTTCCTAGGTTTGTTATAAGAATCCAATGAGATAATGCTTGTAAAGTCCTTAGTACGGTGCCCAGCACATAGTACATGCTATACAAACCCTAACTTTTATTATTGTTGTTATTATTTGCTTTTTTTTGGAGGGGGAGGGCAGGGCAATTGGGGTTAAGTGACTTGCCCAAGGTCACGCGGCTAGTAAATGTTAAATGTCTGAGGCCAGATTTGAACTCAGGTCCGCCTGACTCATTCACCTCGCAGGTTCGAAAAGAACTTCACGTATGTTATCTTGTCTGATCCTTGAAACAGTAATGCAAAGTGAATGCTACCATTATTCCCATTTTATCTAGGAGAAACTGAGGCTCTGAAGGTGTCAATGCCTTGCCCAGGGTCACACAGCCACGTAAGTGTCTGAGGCCAGATTTGAACTCAGGAAGATCAGTCTGCCTGACTCTGCCCAGAGCCCTATGCACTCTGGAGCCATGGTTTCTCCACTGCACCATCTAGCGATATATACAGTTATTTACACATTTCCCCTCTGTAAAAATGGGAGCTCCCTAAGAGCAGGGACAATTTTTGCCCTAGCAGAGTACCTGGAAGTACTCAATAACTGCTTGTTGGTTAACTGGCCAAAAGCTTTCGTACTGTGGCCTCATTTCATACATTCTATCCAAAGCACTTTAATGGTGCCCCTAGTCTGCTAGGCACAGAGGGGCACACAGAAATCAGTAAGCCTGATTTCCTGCCCCTCCATGAGCTTAGTCACATGAGGGGAGGGGGAATGAATAAGGAACATTTATTAAGCTCTTACTATGTGCAACACTTTGTGTTAAGCTCTGGGGGATGCAGACAGAAAATCAAGACGGTCTGCTGTCCAGGAGCCCACATGCTAGCCCCTGGGGTCCTTAGGGCATGATCCAAGAACAAAGCACGCAGCAGGGTCCCTTTTTTATTGTCCTCTCCACTGGTAAAAATCCATTTTGAATGTTGAGCCTTTTGACAGCACCAAGGACTTTGGGGTTTTATGTTCAAAAGAATACTGCATGAGTAAGGGGAGAAGAAGAAGGAAAGCAAAGACCCTGACACTAGAGGGGTGCCCATCAATCAGGAAATGGCTCAGCGAATTGTGGTAGATGAATGCAATGGAATCTTATTGGGCTAGAAGAGAAGAATCAAGAGAATCCTGGGAAGCAGGCAAAGACAGAAAGGAGGGAGCAGAATCAAGAGAACAGGAGGAAGGGAGGATGGGAAGGAAGATGAGAAGAGGAGGGAAGAAAGGAAGGAAGGGAAAGAAGAAGAGAAGGGAAGGGAAGGGAAGGAAGGAAGGAAGGAAGGAAGGAAGGAAGGAAGGAAGGAAGGAAGGAAGGAAGGGAAGGAAGAAGGGAAGAGAAGAAAGAAAGGAAGGGAAGGAAGAAAAGAAGGGAAGGGAAGGAAGATGAGAAGAAGAGGGAAGAAAGGAAGGAAGGGAAAGAAGAAGGGAAGAGAAGGAAGAAGAAAGGGGAAGGGAAGAGAAAAAAGAAGAGAGGGGAAGGGAAAGAAGAAGGGAAGAGAAGGAAGAAGAGAAGAAAGGAAGGGAAGGAGGAAGAGAAGGGAAGGGAAGAAAGAAGGGAAGAACAAGGAAAAGAAGGCAAGAGAAGGAAAGGAAAGAAGAGGGTGAGCACCAAGACATTTTACGGGTGCACAGAGCAGTGGAGAAGGGAGTTCAGTTCAGACAAGCAGGATGCTGCAGTCTCACTCTGATGGCCACACACCACATTCCACCTCTCCATCTCTCAGCCTTCGCACTATCTCCCATTCCTGCCACACTAACCCTCCTCACTGACATCCTTCTTTTCCCTGTTTTAAATCAACAGGTTGAATTTATTATGTATGTTCCTTAAAAAGCAAGGGGAGAAGTTATGGTTTCACATGCAGTTCTCTTTAGTGTTCTACATTAAATATGAAAATGCTCTTTTGGGGGGGTTGGCACCTGAGAACCCTAGTTCAAATCTTAGTCCTGCTGCTGCTACCTGTGTCGACCTTGGACAAGTACTTTCCTTCTCAAGTCTTAGCTTCTGCACTTGTAAGACACAGGGGATGAGCTGGTCAGTTTTGAAGGCCCCCACCCACCTAGGGCTCTAAATCCTCAGATCTTTCTCAGTCCCCTAAATTGTAGACAGCTGAGAATTAGCTGGCAAAGGGAAACTTTTGCTTCAGCCTGGGGAATGTCTGGCCCTGGGAGAGCAGCCTGAAGCCAGGGGGGCCTTTTTTCTCTCCCAAATCATTTCAAGGAAAAACTCAGCCTCCTGGGAGCCATCAATCTCAGGGAAGGGTTGGGGCATGGCAGCCAATGGGCGGCAAGGATCAGAGATGCCTAATCAGATTCTGCACACACTTAAAGCAAAAGCTATTCTGTGAGTGAAGGAACAAGCTTGTGAGATCTGAGCTCCCAGAGGCCCGTTTGGCAGCCCCCTCCCTCCACCAGCTCTGAGGGACGCCAGGTAGTAACAGACTCTGGCCTTGTATGGGCAATTTTCCTCCCAAGTCTGGCCCTGACTGTCAGGGCTGCTTCCAAGATGGAAGAAGTAGCTATTTTAGACAGAGGAGGAGAAGAAGGCAGTGAGCACTTCTCTCTCCAGGCTCATTGGATTGGACAGCTCTTTCCCTCCCACCCTTGGCAAAAGCCCCCTGCCCCACCTGACCTAAGGAGGGCCTCCATCCTGGCCGCCAAGCTCCACATTACAGAATGTGGCTGGCTTGCCTGACCCTCTCTCTGCAAGGAACAGATTATTAGCAGAGAACAGCTGGGAAGCCAATGAGGCCCACTGCAATTGGACTCCAGCCTGAGGCCACTGAGGCTACTTCCCTAGATGAGGACGCTTACTAGCTGTGTGACCCTGGGCAAGTCACTTGACCCTGCTTGTCACAGTTTCCTCATCTATAAAATGAGCTGGAGAAGGAAATGACATGGTCAATGGCCCCATCCTTCTTATAAGAGCATCAGATTTAGAGATGGAAGGAATCATCTTGTCTAATGCCCTCCCCTTTATTTTACTGATGGTCCATAGGAGGGCGGATGGTAGGACACTGAGGCAGGTGTCAGTGAAGAGGCCTAGATTCCACAGCAAAAGGGTCACAGATTTAGAGCGGGAAGGGGCCTTCAAGGCCTCTTCATTTTACAGATGAGGAAACTGAGGCCCAGCCCAGGGTCACACAGCTAGTGCTTATCCACTGCCCTGAGGTTCAGCTCAAGGCTCTGCTGCTCACTCCTTACTGAGGGGCCCTCCAGCAAATTGTCTTACCTCTCTGAGTCTCAGTTTCCCCATCTGTAAAATGAGGGGGTTGGCTTTGAGGACCTCTAAAGCCCTTTCTAGGTCCAGATCTATGACCCTAAGTGGCTAGCAAAGGTCAGGGCTTTGGATCTGAACCCCAGGCTGCAGATGCCAAAGGCATCATTCTTCCCTTCCCTCTTTTTAGTGTTCGCCAGAGGGTCTAGGGATGGTGGGGAGCCGTCCTGATCAGAGCTGGAGGCAGCTCTTCAGTTTTCCCTTAGCTCCCCCTCCCCATTTAAGAATGTAGGCCATCCTTCAAGCTCCAGCCAGGCTGGTCTATGATCTGCCTGGGTGGGAGAGGAGCAGCCCAGGCCCTGTGGGATGAGCCCTTCCTCCTAGGCCAGGGGCCAGGGCAGGAGAGGAGGAGGAAGTTGTTTGATTGTCTGACTAGTAAACACTGAAGGACCAGCCTCTCAAAGCTGGGTGGTCCACTCTAGGACACCAGCAAGCTTTTCATATGAAAGTCTCATAGTATGTTATAAACCATTAGCACCATCAGGGACCTCAGAAATCCTAATTCTAATCCCTTTCTTTCTTGGACAGAAGGAGAAGCTGAAACCCACAGGGTTTGCCTCAGTTTCCTCATCTGTAAAATGAACTGGAGAAGGAGGGGCCTTCCCTTCCCTTCCTCTCACCCACCGAAAAGAAATGAAATACCAAGTAATTTTGTGGCAGGAGTGGGGAGGGGTCAAGCACTAACAGCTGGGGAAGTGGCCTTTGTATTAGAAAGAAGCCTGAAGCTGATTCCAGGAGGCAGAAGCGGTGTCCCTGAGAAGTGGGCTCCAAGTCACTTCCTGGTCTACACAGATGTCGTGTAGCTCCCTGACAGCCCAGGCAAGTCACCCTCTCTCTAGGTCTCAGTTTCCTTATCTCTAAAGTGAGGGGATTAGACCAGATGACCTCTAAATTCCCTTCCAATGTCAGAGCCCAGAAACATCAAGTGCCAAGCACTGGGATGAGGTGGTTAGACTGGATCCGGCCTTTCTCTAGGTTCTAGATGCTTCTACCTGGCCTTTGCTTGAAGATATGCAGTGACAGGGGGCCTGGTGCTTTACCCATTCTATGGATAGGACATCAGGTTGAAATTTCCTCTTTGAAGCTTCCCCCATTCTTCCCAGTTCCACCCTCTGGGGCCAAAGCAGAGCAAAGTGAATCCCTCTCTCCCAAGAAAGCCCTTTTGATGCTACAAGTCAGCATTCATATTATATCCTACCCAAGGCTTCTCTTCTCCAACTTAAACAGTCCCCGGAATAAGAATGGCTGCCTCATCACTTGGCCTGGCACCCCTAGGCATGTGGTTGGCATGGAGGATATGTCACCTCCTGCCTCTCTGCTCATGGGGTGCTCAGAATAGAGCCTATGGCCTGGTCTCATATAACTAATAGATCATAATAGATGGCACAGAGGATAAAGCACCAGGTCTGGAGTCAGGAAGACTCATCTTCCTGAGTTCAAATCTAGCCTCAGACACTTAATAGCCGTGCAACCCTGGGCAAGTCATCAAACCCTGTTTGCCTCAGTTTCCTCTTCTGTCAAATGAACTGGAGAAGGAAATAGCAAACACTCCAGTGTCCCTGCCAAGAAAACCCCAAATGGGGTTATGAAGAGTCAGACATGACTGAAACAACCAAGCATATTCTTTCTATGTCCATTGTGGGAACAAGGACAGAATTTTAATCAGATAACTTTGTGAAAAAAATGGAAAGTCTACAAATTTGGAGCCAGAGGGTCTGGGTTCGAGAAACAAGCCATCTCTATTATTTGCTATCTTTGTGACTTTGGACAAATCCATAACCTCTTGAAACCTTGACTCCTCATTTGCTAATTGAGAGAACTGAACGAAGTGGCTTCTTGGCTTTCTTCCAGCTCTAAATATACGATCCTATGATTTACTTTGGAGTCCTGGCTCTGATGCTTATTTGCTAATGAGACTACAGGCAAAGTCCTTCACCTCTCTCTCTGTGCCTCAGTTCCCCGTATATAAAATAAAAGGCTTGAGAGGTGGTGTGGTATAATGGGAAAGGACCGAATTTAGAGCTAGAGGAGCTAGCTTTGACTTCCAGTTAAGCTATGTACCACATGTGTGACCTTGGGCAAGTCAAATTTCCTCATCTAAAAATGAAGAGAACTGGACTAGATGAATTCTTCTTTCCAGTCTCTGACCATCAGACTGATTCATTGATGTCCAGGGTTCCTTTTAGCTGGGACCTTCCACGACACTATGATTTCTCTGACCCACGGAGTTCTCTCAATCCCCACCCCTCCAACCTACAAGGGAACAGAGAGGGGCTGTGTTGGTAGAGGAGAGGGCAATGCTGACCCCCCCATTAGATTATGCCTTGCCACCTCCCCCTGGGGTGCCGTTCCTTCTGA
Source organism: Gymnobelideus leadbeateri (assembly GCA_011680675.1). Classification (NCBI taxonomy): domain Eukaryota; kingdom Metazoa; phylum Chordata; class Mammalia; order Diprotodontia; family Petauridae; genus Gymnobelideus; species Gymnobelideus leadbeateri. The sequence continues at coordinate 367,512 of WOXC01001655.1, forward strand.
CCGCCCCCACCTGTCCTCCAGGGGCTTCTTTTGTCCTCCCTATTCCTCTCCCCCTGGCATCAACGGGCTGGGTGCCAGCAGTAATTATGAAATCACAGCAGTCAGAGAAAGCCTGCACGTGTGTTAGGGAGCATAATTAGGCAGTTAAACAAGTTGCACTGCTGGGCAGCCAATCCAGGCAGGGGGTGTTGAATAGGACAATCAGTGGCACCAGGTTGGGGGTTGTGGAGGGCATGGGGGTGGGGGTGGGAGGAAGGTGGGGTACTGTGGTGGAGAAGGCAGCCATTGAAATGGCCCTCCCCCAGTCAGGTCCCCAGCTGCAGCTGCCAGGTACAATGGGCAAAGGGTGAGGGGGATGAGGAGGGCAGAGGGTGGGCATGGATGTGGAGGGTTAGGGCTGAGCCCAGCAGGCACATGGAATGGGGGTGGGAGTGGGTGGAAATGGAGGGGGATGGGGAAGGGTCTCTGTGCCAGAGCTGTGGCCAAGTGAGAAAAACAACAGTGTCCTCTGCCCAGTTCTGCAGCTACCAAGGCATTGCCAGGGGGAAGAAGCCTCAGATTTGGAATCAACTGACTGGATTGAGACCCCTGCTTGTCTCCTTGCTGCCTATGTGGCCGTGGGCAAATGAGTCTTCAGATTCTTCAATTATAAAATGAGAGAGTTAGACTAGATGGATGACCGTTAGCTTCCTTCTGGCTCCAGATAGATGAGCCTTGATGGATGCTCTCTGGGGATCAGTTTCCCCACATGTAAAATGGAGTCCTGGAACTACAGGGTTAGGACCTGGAAGGGGCCCTAAAAATCATCTAGTCCAACCCCCTTTACAGATGACCAGCCAAGGCCCAATCACAGCAGATGTAAGCCCAAGTTTGTGACTCCATGACTGCCATGAGCTGTGGACTGGAGTAGGGTTGGACCAGGACAATGCCTCAGGCCCCGACCAGCTCTCCTGCATTCTCTGATCTCCAAATGTAAAGGAAAGACTAAGGAAAACAGGACTCATCCCTTTCCCTCCTCTGAAGGGTCATGGAATCACAGATTTGAAGCTGGAAGGTTTCTCGTCCAGTCCCTCCTTTAAGCACATGGAAGCTAAGGCCCAGTGAGGTTAAGTATCTTGGCCAAGGTCACACAGATGGTAAATGGTGGAGACAAAATTGAAGTCTGGGCCTTCAACTCGAGGACAAATGCTCTCTTCCCCCTCCCCACTTACTATTTTCTCCCCCAGATTGAACTTTGGTTCTCATTTGGTTTGAAAATGCTTCACAGAGAACTTGTCCAGCTGCCCCTCTGCCTCACAAAGGGCTGGAAAGCTCTCAGAGCTGGAATCTTCATCAAAAAGCTTTTATTAAACGCTGCTCATTGCTATGCCTCATTTCCTCATCTATAAGATAGAGTTAGATAAAATTAACTCTAAGCCCCTCCAGCTCTGATATTCCACAGTCTGTGTTCTCAGTTCTAAGGCCCCTCCCAGCTCTGCTATTCCAGACTGTGTTCTGAGTTGCCTCCCATCTCTGATATTCTAGGTGCTAAGTCCTAACCGTCTATATTCTAAGTTCTAAGGTCTCTTTCAGCTCTGAGATTCTATGTGCTATTTTCTAGTTTGCCTTTTAGCTAAAATATTGCATTTTCTCTATTTCCAATTTCCTTCCAGCATTAGTGTTCTCTGCTCTTCCAGAGTGGACAGTCCATGCTCTAAGCTGTTCAGTCCTTTCCAGCTCTAATATTCAGTGTTCTGTAGGCTGAGGTCCCTTCCAACCTTCTGTTTTTTAAGGTCCCCTTTCTGTTTTAATCATTGATGACACTATGAGCTTCAGGGATAGCTTCTCCTGAGTGGGAACTTCCTGGATTTCTTAAGCAACTTTTAATCATAAAGCCTTGTAGGGGCCCCTATAATAACAAGCCAGGCCAGTAACCCAAGCAGGGTTGTAAAAAGTGGCCCCATTGATGTTCCCATAACACACCACCAGAAATACCCTTCCCATCTCTTCCCATCTAATCCTCTGAGGTGTTATTAAGGAGAACTCCAGCTGTCCAAAGGAGCAGCTTTCAGATCTCAAATGTCAGGGCTGCTTATAAACAGAAGCCCAAGAGAGGAAGGATTGTTGGTGCTGGCCAAGAACAGAGCCATACACAGCTTTTCCAATAGCAATGTGTATGTTTCCCCTCCAGAGGAGGTGGCCCAATGACCCCAACCAATTTCCCCTCAGGGCCTGATGGACTCCACCTGGGTTCCAGTCACTCCAGGGTAAGGCCAAAGAAATTAACCCTTCAGGGCCTATGAGTGCAGCTCTGACAAGGTGCCTGGCACATAGAATTCACCTAATAACTGAGGTTCTATGATTTGACCCAGACTTCACACTGGGTCAAAATAGGTGATTTCTTAGGTCCCCTCCTACTTCTAGCATTCTCTAATAATCCCTAGGGTTGGCCCTGGGGTCAGGGAAAAGGATCAAGTGGTCAAGCCTACCCAGACAGTAGATAAGAATAATTGTCATTAATTTATATCATTATTATATAGTATAATAAATATTAAAATAATTATTAATTTGTATTAAATTTCATATAATATACTATAATACATATATTATCCAGACAGTAACAATTAATGGTGGCACAATAGATAGAGACAGGTCTAGAATCAGGAAGATTCATCTTTATGAGCTCAAATCTGGCCTCAGATACGTCCTAGCTATGTGACCCTGGGCAAGTCACTTAACCCTGTTTGCCTCCGTTTCTTCATCTGTCAAATGATCTGGAGAAGGAAATGGCAAAGTTCTCTAGGATCTTTGCCAAGAAAGCCCCAAATGGGGTCACAGAGAGTCAGACAGGACTGAAACTACTAAACAACAAAATGATGAAGATGATGATGATGATGACAGCTTTATGTAGCACTTGAAGGTTTGTGAAACCCTTCACATGTTATTTTATTTTCACAATGATCCTAGGAAATATAGTCTATTATTGTCTTAATCTTACAGATGAGGAAACTGAGGCACACAGAGGTTAAGCGCCCTGCCCAGGATCATAGAGCTAGTATGTGTCTGAACTCGGGTCGCCCTGCCTCCAGGATTAGCCCTCTATTCACAACACCAAGTAGATGCTTCTAGCAGAAGGAGGAGGGGTGCTAGTAATGACTGGGAAACAGACGCTGGTGTTTGCCTCCTTTCTGAGACTGCCAGAGGTGCCACACTCCCTCTCCCCCAAGCTCCGTTCTTTCTCAAGCTGCTTCTGTTAGTATATTGGTACAGGCTGTTCCAGCTAAGCACAGGTATTGTCGTCCCTGGAGCGGAAAACATTCTCTCTCTCCCTCTCCCCAGACACCAGGAGCCCAACAGAGAAAAGAAAAGGAACAAGTAAAAGAAACTATGTCCTCGTCTTTTTTTTTAAAGGAAGATGCCCCCAAATCCATCTCTGGAGGAGAATTTCTACTGGGAAGTTACTAGAGGGGAAGGCAGGACGCAGGGGTTGGAATCAGCCAGGTCATAGGCAGAGGACACAATGAGTGGACTGCTAGGCTTGGAGTCAGGAGGACCTGAGTTCAAATCCTACCTGAGACACTTACTTAAATAGGTAACCCTGGGCCCATTTTCTATTCCCTTTACCTTTGGCATTTCTACCAAGCATACATCAATGGGAAAAGTGTTGGAGTGAGGAAGGTCTGTTTGTTGAAATCCCACCTATCAAATACCCACAATTGTGTGACCATGAGTAGAAACATACACACACACATCCACATGCATGCACACACAGGTGCCTGTGCAAAACCCATCACATGATATATATATTTAATAAATATCTGGATTGCTTGAAAAAATGTATAACACAGAGTAACCCTGGGCACCTCTTTACACCTCATTTTCCTCATCTATAAAGTGAATTAAGGGGACCCACTGGATTCCAACATCCCTTACAGTTGTAAATCTGAGATTCTATGAGTCTCTCCTCAAGAATTCTGGTCTGGATCATGAAGAGAATCCACAAAGCAGCCCGGAGGATCCCAGAACAAACAAGCCCAGAGACCTCCCAACTACCCATGGCTTCTTCATGCCACAAAAACATCCTCTCCCAAGATGGTCAATTGGAGGGCAGGAGTACTATCTGAAGGACTCAGATTTCAGTAAGCCTCTGGAGCAGGCCAGGAGGTCTCCCCAGTCTGCTCCTTCCAAGGAGTAAGCCCTCATTATCATGTCCTCTTCCCTATCCCTAAGCCCCCATCCTGGGCCAGAAGCCAAGCCACAAACAGCTGTGGCCTTTTCCACTCCACTCCTATTTTTCCACACCTTGGTAAATGGTCTTCACTGAGAGGCTATAGCCAAAACCATTCCTTATCTGGAGCTTAATGTGGGGATGAGCCGGTGTCTGGAGGTGGGAAGAAGGCTAGGAAATGACTTGACCGGGATCCCACGGCTAGTAAGAGTTTAAATCTTAGGATTCCTAACTTCAGGACCAATCTACTCCATCAGTCCTGGATGGGGACTAGTTTATAGCTAGCCGAGAGTAAAGCCTGGAGAAGCTAGTGGAGCCATGGTGGATACAGCACGAGGCCCGGAGTCAGTAAGACCTGAGTTAAAATCTGGATTCACACACTTGCTAGCTGGGTGACCCTGGGAAAGTCACTTCACTCTGTTTGCCTCTGTTTCCTCATATGTAAAATGATCTGGAGAAGGAAAAGGCAAACCAGGATCTCTGCCAAGAAAACCCCCAATAGGGTCACAGAGGGTCAGTCACAACTAAACTCAAAGCTGGGAGAGTCCTCAGAGGTCATCTAGTATAGCTCCCCCATTTTACAGATGAGAAGATTGAAGCTAAGAGTGGGGACATGACTTGTCCAGAGTCACTCTTCCTGCCTCCATCTGCCTCAGTCTGTTCCCTTCCCATGGCAGAGATGCCGAAGCAAGCCACTGTACACACAGGGAGTGAGCCAGCACCAGTGAGTCAGAACCTTCCCTGTCCGGGCCCAGGAGCCTAACGGAGCCAGGGAGATGAGGACAGGGCCATCTCTGCTCACCTCTCCCTCCCTCCCATAGGAGTTAGCCCCCTGCTGACCTCCATTAGCTCTGGCCTGGGCTGGAGAGCTTGGGGGCGTGTGGCAGCAGGGGACAATGGTATGTCCAAGGTGATCAGACACCCTGAGATGTGGGAGAAGCTCCCCGTCCCCTCCTCCCCCGGCCCCCAGCCACCTTGAACTCCCCTTCTCACAAAGCAGCCTGATTGATTCACGGCTCACTGGCAGTTGCTGTGAATCACGTCTCTGGGATAAATAGACAAGCACAGAACACACTGTATTTGTTTGCTGTTGTTGCTGCTTCATCTGCCTGACAGGTTCTTTTCTCCTACTACCTTCCAACACACACACACACACACACACACACACACACTCACACACACAGGATACACACCTTGTTTGGAGCCAATTTTATTTATCTTTCCATCAATTCCCTTCATGTCTGTTCCCCAGCAAAGCATGCCTGGCTAGACTCTTGCTACCCGACAGTCAAGAGGGTCCCCAGTCAGATTTTAAGACTTAAACCTGAAAGGGACTTTAGAGACAGACGAGGAAACTGAACCCAGAAAGAGGGTGACTAAAGGCAAAATGGGAGAGCTGGAATTCAAAGCCAGCTTCCCCTGCTTCTGTGCCTCTGTCCATAAGACTCAGCTGACTCAAGGCATCAAATACATGATCCTGAGTCGAGGTCCGAGAGAGGCTGCCAGCCTGACATTCTGAAAGGGTCATAGAGTTTTGAAAAGATGATTCCCCCAGCCCTTCAAAAAGCATAGAGTCAGAGAAGGACCTCCTTGTCCCAGTTCTTTAAAAGTAAATCATGAGAGTGAAGAGAGACAATAGAGCTTTCTAGAAATAACACTCACTGGGGAGACCGAGGGTCAGGCTGAAGTCCTGACCATGATCTCATCCAAGTCACTGCCCTCTCTGGCCTCTGATTTATCTCCTGTCAAATGAGGAGGTTGAATTATATAGGAGGTGACCTCTGGTCTCATTTACAATCCTTAATTCTTTCTTGAGTAGCCTCTATATTGCCCCAGAATGGCAGAATGCAAAGATAATTGGATGGGTAGTCCAGAGGACATAGGTCCAAGTCTCAACTAAGCTCTGCAACCTTAAGGAAAACAATTTTCTCCCTCTGGGTCATCTGTAAAACTAGGAAATTTGTTGTTCAGTCATATCTGACTTATTGTGACCCCATTTGGGGTTTTTTTGGCAGAGATACTGGAGTGGTTTGCCATTTTCTTCTCTAGCTCATTTACAAATGAGGAAACTGAGGCAAACAGGGTGAAGTGACTTGCCCAGGGTCACACAGCTAGGAAGTGTCTGAGGCCAGATTTGAACTCAGGAAGATGAGTCTTTCTGACTCCAGGTCCAGCATTCTGCACCATCTAGCTGCCCAGTGATTATATGAGATGATCTCGAAGGCCGTAGAAGCCTAGAATTAACAGTAGAAGGGGCCTTCCAATCCAACCCTCTCATTTTTGCAGATGAGGAAACTGATTCCCAAGTAAACTAGATGACTCACTGTGCCTAGCACATAGTAGGTGCTCTGCTCGATTGTCCAAGGTCACGTTGGATTAGAACACAGTCCTCTAACACCAAATCAAACTAGGCAGGAGGCAGCAGTCAACTCAGCCAAGAACACAAACTGACGTAAATGGCCCCTGAAAACCAGAGTTTTCAGTTTTATGCTCAGACCAACAAAGGGAATTCAAGCCATTTGCAGATGAACCAATCTCAGGTCAGCCAAGCCTCATGACCCTGGGCCTTGAGAGACACTAATCACCAGGAAATTAAATGAGGATGCACATGGGGGTTGGCAAGATTCCTTTCCTGTGGGGGGCTGGGCTTCTGGATTCATTAGTCCTTCTAGCAGATTCTGTCAACACAAGCCTCCTTTCCTTTGGGGAAGGGGTCTAGCCTCCTCGTATTTCCTTAGAGTAATGACTTCTCTGATCCCCCGTCCATTTATTTAGCAAATGTTTATTGTAAAAAGCAGCCACAGAGTGAGGAGCTATGTGCTCATTCCTGGGTAACATACAAAGTTCAGTGAAATCATAGTTCCTATCTTTGTGGAGACAAACAGGGGAGCTCTACACCTTTGAATGTGCTGGGCCCCAGGGGGAAAAAGGCATGTCTTACACACTTTGATATCCCTCCACAGCACCTAGCAGAATGACAGGCAGAGGGTAAGAGAGCTTTAAAATGGTCAAGACAGTTCTAAAATGAAAAATGAAATAGGGATAAAACTATTGGGTCAGATCTGACAATCCCAAGGAAGAATAAAAGGTAAAAATTAATATAAAGCTAGCATCTTGGCCTCAGGTGTCTTACACAAATGCCCAAAGTATGGGTTATAAACAGAGTGACCTAGGAAGACTAAGACAAGAAGAGAGGAAAGCCATACATGGTCTGGTCTTCACCCTGGATTTGGAAAGAGCAGATTTCAAAAGATTCAGAGAAAGTACAGGGAGGGGCCAATGCCTAATATTTGGAAGGGAAAGTCAGCCTGTGAAGGGTGGGAAGCCCTCAAAAATAGAATTCTCAAAACACAGGGAGAAATGTTTCTAATTAGGAAGAAAGGGGAATGTTGCCTAAGAGAGATCAGCAGGAATGCATAGAAAACTCACTGACCAACTCAGACCTTTAAAGGAGAGGTGGAGGTGCTGTATACATTTTAAAGGACAAGTGCTGTCTACATTAAGATTCTGTCTGGGGGCGGCTAGGTGGCGCAGTGAATAGAGCGCCGGCCCTGGAATCAGAAGGACCTGAGTTCGGAGCTCGCCTCCAACACTTAATCCGCACAAACAAAAACCTAGCCGTGTAACCTTGGGCAAGTTACTTAACCCCAATTGCCCTAAAGGGGCGACTAGGTGGAGCAGTGAGTAAGAGCACCGGCCTCGGAGTTTGGATGACCCGAGATCAGATCCGGCCTCAGAAAATGAACACCCACGCACAAATAATGACTAGCCATGTAACCTTGAGCAAGTTACTTAACCCCAATTGCTTTAAAAAAAAAAAAGATTCTGTCTGTGTGGGGACTCCATCATGGCAGCCTACCTACAAATTAGTGGATTCATGGGCTTATCTTCCATTTTCTCTGTGAGTCTTTTGGGAGGTAGTGTGATATAGTAGAAAGAGTGTTGGGCTTGAAGTCAGAAATACTTGAGTTCAAATACCACCTCTGGCAGGCACTATGTAAACCACCTTAGGCAGCTCTAAGATTAGTGTTCCTCTTCATGTTGGTAATGAACCTCACTTGCCCTCAAGATTTCTGGTTGAATAACTGCACCCAAGGAGCTGTCATCAATGGAACAAGAACCCTTCTAGACTTAAAGCTATGATACTATAAACCTATGTGAGCTTGAAAGGTAGTCCCTAGTGGAGGGTTCCTTGGCTCTGTGTTGGTCAATTTTTTTTTCAATAACATCAAATTTTTGATGACATAAAGAGAAGAGGGAGTCCAACAGTGTCATAAGCCAAAAAAAAAAAGATCTCCAGAAGCTAGAATAATAGGTTAAGTCAAATTAGCTAAAATTCAACTTGGACAAGGAGAAAGTTTTATACTTAGGCTCAAAAATTTAACATCACAAGTATAGTCACATAGCTAAGTGATAGGCTAGGTGCAAAAGATCTATGATTTTACTGTAAGCCTGGAACATATGCTCTATAATTGCAAGGCATTTGGTCCTCACAACAACCCTGTGCAGGAGATATTGTTATTATCCCCCTCTTACAGTAGAGGAAACTGAGACAAAGTGACTTGTCCCAGCTCATGCAGCTAGCAAGTTAATGAAGACATATTTGAATTCAGGTCTTCCTGACTCCAAGCCCAGACCATTATCCACTACCAGCTGACATAGCTTTAGAATCAGAGGACCTGAACGTAAATCCTACTTATGGTACTTACTAGCGAGGTGACCCTGTGCAGGCTGCTTCATTTCTCCCAGCCTCAGTGTCCTCATCTGTAAAATGAGGATGAAGACAAAACCTGTGCTACCTGCCTCACAGAGCTGTTATACAAGGTTATATCAACCTTCAGTCCCTATAGCATCTTGTTATTAACTAGGAGTTCTGGCTTTTCCATTCAGTCAGGTTCTTTATAAAACCACTTAAAGAAAATGTTTTGCTCTGGATCGTGCAAGGTTGCTCTGAAAAGAGCCTCCCACAGACATTCTTTCCCTTACTGACTCTTACCTGAAAAGAATAAGAGAATATTCTCTCTCTCTCTGTCTCTCTCTGTCTCTCTGTCTCTGTCTCTGTCTCTCTCTGTCTCTCTCTCTCTCTTTCTCTCTCTCTCTCCCTCCTCTCTCTCTTTCTCTCTCTCTCTCCTCTCCTCTCCCCTCGCTATTTCTCCCCCTCTTCTCTCTCTCCCTTTCTCTGTCTCTGTCTTTCCCCTCTTTACCTCCTCTCCTTTATTTTTCCCTCCTCTCTTTCCTCTCTGTCTCCCTCCCTCTGACTCACTCACACACCTTCTTAAGGACAGAAAATTGAAAATGGTCCTTGCCATGTTGACTGATTTTTCTCCATAAGGATGAGTTGCCATTTCCTAGAGGGGTTCTTTTGAATTGCCAAAAGAATGGATAAAAACTCGAGTCCAAGGAAAAAAGGAAGGAAGGAAGGGAGAGAGATGGAGAGAGGAAGGGAGAAAAGGAGGATGGAAGAAAGGAAAAAAGGAAGGAAGGAAGGAAGGAAGGAAGGAAGGAAGGAAGGAAGGAAGGAAGGAAGGAAGGAAGGGAGGAAGGAAGGAAGGAAGGGAGGAACAGAGGGAGGAAGGGAGGGAGGGAGGAAGGGAAGGAAGGCAGAAAGGAGGGAAGGCAGGAAGGAAAGTAGGAGGGAAGGAAGGAAGGCAGGGAGGGAAGAAGGAAGGGAGAAAGGAAGGAAATAAACATTTATTAAGTGCCTACTGCATACCAGTCACTATGCTAAGCACTTTATAAATGTTGTCTCATTTTATTTTCGCAACAACCTGGCAAAGTAGGTGCTATTATTATTATTCTCCCCAGAGTCACAAAGCTGGTTTAATTATCTGAATCAGGATTTTAATTTGGGTCTTCCTTACTCCAGGCTCAGCTCTCTCTCCACTGCACCACCTAGTTTCTGGAAAAAAGTGGGTATACTGGGATGAGAGTGGAATCCCATAGAAAGCCCCATTAAAGCTCTTGCTTTGGTATCCCTACGGCAGGAATTCACAGGATCATGGATTTAGAGATAGAAGGCTCCTTAGTCTGACTCCCTCCTCTCCCCCCACACACTGTACAGATGAAGAAGCTGTTCCTTGCAGAGGAATTGAGTAACTGCATCTCCAGTGGTGGGATTTTCTATGTTGGACAGGATAGTAGTGGGAACAGGTGTGTGTATGGGGATATTTTTGGTGAGATGGGGAACTTCCAAATGCCCTGCAAAAAGATCACAAAAGCTGATTGCAATGGGAAGAAAAGTAGTACTTAGTTCCTTATTTCAGCTATTCAAATGCCTTTAAGCTTCACCTTTGTTTGTGTCAAGTCTTTTTTGGAAACAGTATACAGTGTGCTGCCCATAATATGCCTAGGGAGTTTGGAGACCTTTCCTTCCCCTAATGGGCCTAATGTCATCACATGGAGCCCACAGATGGAGGAAATTGCTGAAAGAATGGATAAAAACGAGGGAAAGAAGAAGCTCTCAGGGGCAGAGTCAAGATGGTGGAGTAGAAACAGGACTTCCATGCAGCTCCAGCTCCCACCACTTCCAATTTATGTAAAAGGGGACTCTGAACAAACTTTGGAGCTACAGAACCCACAAAATAACACAGAGAAGCTAACCTCCCACTGAGGACAGCCCAGCAGCCTGGTGGGGAGCTGCCAGCACAGCACTCTGGGAGCTGAGCCCAGGCCCACATGAGTCAGAGGTTTTATCCCCAGGGCAGCCCAGCCAGCAGCCAGCTGGAGGGATTCCAGAACACCAGCAGCTGTGGTGTTTCCAGAATTATCAACACATAGATGCCAAGGACAAAGTGAGAGGTCAGTGCAGTATGTACTTTGGGACCAGTACTTGGGAGCACATCGGCCTCTTCCCCCCAGGGTGAGATGCTACTGAGGAGCCAAGGTACAGCCACTGACATGGTGCAGCTTCAGCTCCTGGCCTGCAGACTGTAGGGGAACAAAGTGATCAGTCTAGGGGATAATTGCTTTTGCTTTAACCTTCTTAGATCTGGATTGCAGTCTAGGGTGGAGGTTTTGGGGTGTGTGACCAGCTTGCCAGAGCGTGTAGACGCTTCAGAGAGGGCACCCAACTAATACCTCTGGCAGCTGAGAAAACCCCAGTGTTTGGGACAGAAGCTCCCCTGTCTGGTGGCAGAGTCCTACTGTGGTAACAAGCCCAAAAGTCAAGTAATTGAGTGGCAACATGCCTAGGCAAAGGAAACAAAATAAACAGAAAAATTCAACATTAGACTCCTATTTTGGGAGCAAAGAGGATCAAAGCATGGAACAGGAGGAGGACTGGGAGGTCAGAAATCCTGCACCAAAAGCTTTAAATTAAAATACAAGCTGGTTACAGGCCATAGAGGACCTTAAGAAGCAGATAAGAGAAGTGGAGGAAAAACTGAGGAGAGAAATGAAAATGATGCAAGAAAATTGTGAAAGGAGAGTCAACAGCCTGACTGAGGAAAATAACACCTTAAAAAATAGACTAACTCAAATGAAAAAAGAGTCTCAAAAAGGCAATGAGGAGAAGAATGCCTTAAAAAGCCAAATTTGCGAGAAGGAAAAAGAATCTCAAAAGCTCACTGAGGAGAATCATTCCTTCAGAATTAGACTGGAGCAAATGGAAGCTAGTGACTTTATGAGAAATCAAGATGCTATAAAACAGATCCAAACAAATGAAATAATAGAAGGAAATGTGAAATATCTCATGGGTAAAACCACTGACCTGGAAAATAGATCCAGGAGAGGCAATCTAAAAATTATTGTACTACCTGAAAGCCATGATCAAAGAAAGAATCTAGAAATCATCCTTCAAGAAATTCTCAAGGAAAATTGCCCAGATGTTTTAGAGCCAGAGGGCAAAATAGAGGTTGAAAGAACCCACCAATCACCTCATGAAAAAGATTCCAAAAAAGAAAACTCCTAGGAATATTATAGCCAGGTTACAGAATTTCCAGATCAAGAAGAGAATATTACAAGCAGCCAGGAAGAAACAATTTGAATATTGTGGAAATGCAATCAGGATAACACAGCATCTGGCAGCTTCTACATTGAGGGACTGAGGGGCTTGGAATATGATATTCCAGAGGGCAAAGGAGCTGGGATTAAAACCAAGAATCACCTACCCAGCAAAACTGAGTATCATGTTTCAGGGGAAAATACGGTCATTCAATGAAATAGAGAACTTTTGAGCATTCTTGAGGAAAAAAACAGAGTTGAATAGAAAATTTGACATTCAGATACAAAAAGTAAGAGAAGTATGAGAAGGTAAACAGGGAAAAGAAATCAAAAGGAACTTATCAAAGTTGAACTATTTATATTCCTACATGGACAAACGATAATTGTAACTGATTAAACTTTTCTCAGTATGAAAATAGTTGAAGAAGGGTATATGGGCATATGAATAATATGTGAATGTGTGTATATATGTTTACAGGTATACATGGATAGAGGGCACAGGTCGAATTTACTAGGAAGGAATGATACTTAAAAGGTGAAATTAAGAGGTGAGAGAGGAATATAACGAAAAGAAATGGGGAGAGACAGAATGGGGTAAACTATCTCATATAGAAGAGGCAAGGGAAAACTGTTACAATGGAGGGGAAGAACAGGAAGGCAAAAAGGCAAAACCTTATTCTCATTGAATTTGGCTCAGGGAGACAATGAAATATATACTAAATAGGATGTCTCACCCTATAGGAGAGTAGGGGAGAAGGGTATGAGAGAGAGGATGATGGAAGGGAGGGCAGGCTGGGGAGGGAGGGAAGTTGGAAGCACCCACTTTTGAAAAGGGACAGGATCAAAGTAGGGAATAAACCAAGTGGGAGGTGGGATAGGAGGGAGGGAAATATAGTCAGTCTTTTATACTATATCTACTATGGTAATGTTTTGCATAGCTACACATGTTTAACATATACTGAATTGTTTATCTTCCCAGTAAGGGTGGGTGACTAGGTAGGAAGGAAATGAATCTGGAATTCAAAGTTTTAAAATCAAATGTTTAAAAATACATAAATACTATTATTAATACTATTTTGCATATAATTAGGAAATAATATATACAGGCATTGGGGCATAGAGATTCACCATGCCCTATTGGAAAAGTTGAAGGGGGTATGGGAGAAGATATGGGAGAGAGCAGATTGGAGGAGGGGATATCCTGTGGAACTGCTATTCTGGGGTGGTGGGTAGGGGAAAAATGGGGAAAAAATTGTAACTCAAAATCTGGCAGAAATGAATGATATAAACCAGTAGTTAATAAAGCATTAAAAAAAAAAGAATGGATAAAAACTCAAGTCCAAGCTGGGACCAAGAACTGTAAGGAAGGATGCTTGTGGGGCCATCTGTCTGTCTGTTCTGTATGTGTTGATGTTACTTTGTGAGTGCAAAGTATCCTGTCTGTTGACAGAGGACATTGCTGTTGTTACAGAAGTCTTGGGATTTTAATGCTGGTTCAGAAGCCCTGAAAGAGGACTTTACTGCTGTTTTCAGAAGTCCTGGGACTTTACTGCTGATTTGTGTCTGGTTTCTTAGGCAGAAGCCCTGTCCATTGGTCTGTATTAATTTCTCAAACAGAAATTGAATTGAGATGATAGTGCTGGCAATGTGTGTAAGTATTGTTGTAGCCTGTTGAGCTTTCTTTTCCTAGAAACAGAAACTGTGAAGAGCTTGGGGTGGAGCAATCACCTGAGCTTCAAGGGAGAGCTGCCTACCCAGCAACAGTCATGTGAATCCAGGCAAGAGTTGGGAGAACTGCCTACCTGGGAATCCTGGCAATAGTCAGGCGAATCCAATTAAGAGCTGGGAGCACCAGCCAGGGAAGAGGAGCAGTGGAGTTTGGGAGTCAGCCTTAAGACATTTAATTGGGTACTCAGTGCTGACTGATGAGATTTGTGACACATAGGGGTAAGATGGCCTTTGTACTTTCCACTACCCCTTAAGGATGATTAACTTAAGGATGATTATCCCTTAAGTATCATTAACTTAAGGATGACTGCCTCCAAATCCAGATGAAAGAAGATTTTACTAGGGTACCCTAAATTGATTGAGGAAATTGTGACTTACTGAATGATATGTTTTGTTTTGGTTTTTGTTTGTTTTTCTTATTTTAAATTTATTTTTTTTATTTTTAGGTTTCAACATTCACTTCCACAAGATTTTGAGTTACATTTTTTTCTCCCCATCTTTCCCCGATCCCCTACCCCAAAATAGCAAGCCTATTGAATACCCCTTCCTCCAATCTGTTCTCTCTTCTATCCATCACCCCCTAACTTTCTAGTAGGTCATGATGGTTTTCTATACCCCAAAACCTATATATCTTATTTGCTAGTTGCATTCAAAAAACAAATTTTTAAATATTTGTTTTTAAAACTTTGTGTTGCAGATTTTTTTCTCCTCTGCCCTCCTCACCTACCCCCATTGGGAAGATAATCAATTCAATAGAGGTTGTACATGTGTAGGTACCCAGATCATTTCCATAGTAGTTATATTGTGCAAGGCTAACTATATTTCCCTCCATCCTATCCTGCCCCCCATTATTCTATTTTCTACTTTGACTCTGTCACTTTTCAAAAATGTTTGCTTCTAACTACCCCCTCCCCCAATCCACACTCCCTTCTATCATCCCCCCTCTTATCCCCTACCCTGCTATTTTCCTGTAGGTTAAGATACCCAATTAAGTGTGTATGTCATTCCTTCCTTAAGCCAAATTCAATGAGAATCAGGTTGTCCCATTCCCCTTCACTTTCTTGCTCTTTCCCTCCATTGTATCAGGTTTTTTTTGCCTCTTTTATATGAGATAATTTACCCTAATCTATCTCTCCCTTTCTCCTTCTCCCAATAAATTCCTTTCTCACCTCTTAATTTTATCTTTTAGATATCATCCCTTCCTATTCAACTGATCCTGTGCTCTCTATCTATATATACATCTACACACACTCACATACATATTTATATACACATACACCCTCTGTATACACACAGATACACACACACATATATGTGTATGTCTGTATGTATTCCTTTCAACTATCCTCATACTGAAAAAAGTCTCATGAGTTATAATTATCATTTTTCCATGTATGAATGTAAATAGTTCAACTTTAATAAGTTCTTTATGATTTCTTTTTCCTGTTTACTTTCTCATGCTTCTTATATTTGAAAGTCAAATTTTCTGTTCAGCTCTGGTTTTTTCGTCAAGAATGCTTGAAAATCCTCTCTTACATTGAATGACTATATTTTTCCCTATAGCATTATACTCAGTTTTGCTGGGTAGGTGATTCTTGGTTTTAGTGCTAGCTCCTTTCACCTCAGGAATATCATATTTCTTTTTTTTTTTTAAGCACTTGGGGCTAAGTAACTTGCTCAAGGTTACACGGCTAGTCATTATTTGTGTGTGGGTGCTCATTTTCTGAGGCCGGATTCGATCTCGGGTCATCCCAACTCCGAGGCCAGCACTCTTACTCACTGCGCCACCTAGCCGCCCAGGGAATATCATATTTCAAGCCCTTTGATCCCTTAATGTAGAAGCTGCTAGATCTTGTGTTATCCTGATTACATTTCCACTATACTCAAGTTGTTTTTTCCTGACTGCTTGCAGTATTTTTTCCTTGACCTGGGAACTCTGAAATTTGGCTATAATATTTCTAGGAGTTTTCTTTTTGGGATCTTTTTTAAGCTGTGGTGGGTGAATTTTTTCAATTTCTATTTTGCCCTCTGGTTTTAGAATATCAGGGCAATTTTGCTTTATAATTTCTTGAAAGATATTGTCTAGGCTCTTTTTTTTTCAAATGCTTTATTAACTTCTGGTTTATATCATTCATTTCCGTCAGATTTTGAGTTACAATTTTTTCCCCATTTTCCCCCTACCTATCACCCCAGAATAACAGTCATATAGGATATCCCCTCATCCAAGCTTCTCTCTCCCATCTCTTCTCCCATACCCCCTTCCACTTTTCCAATAGGGCGAGGTGAATCCCAGTGCCCCATTGCTTACACATCTTATCTCCCAATTATATGCAAAATAGTATTAATCATAGTATTTATATGTTTTTTTAAAAATTGATTTTAAAAGGAAGATAAGCAACTCAGTATATGTTGTACATGTGTAGCTATGCAAAACATTACCCTAGTAGATATATTGTAAAAGACTGACTATATTTCCCTCCCTCCCATCCCACCTTCCACCTTATCCACTCCCCATCTTGATCCTGTCCCTTTTCAAAAGTGGGTGCTTCCAACATCCCTCCCCCCAACCCACCCTCCCCTCTACCACTTTCCCCCCTCCCCCTCACCACCAAGCTCCTGTAGGGTGGGACACCCTATTTAGTATGCATGTCATTCTCTCCCTGGTCCAAATTCAATGAGAATAAGGTTTTGCCTTTTTGCCTTCCTGTTTCTCCCCTTCCCTGCAACCACCTTCCCCTGCCCCCTCTACATGAGACAGTTCACCCCATTGTCTCTCCCCACTCCCCCTCACCACATTACTCTTTCACCTCTTAACCTCACCTTTTAAGTATCATCCCTTCCTATTAAATTCAACCTGTGCCCTCTATTTATGTATACCTGTAAACATATATATACACACATTCACATATGTATTCATATGCCCATGTACCCTTCTTCAACTATTTTCATACTGAGAAAAGTTTCATGAGTTACAGTTATTGTTTTTCCCTGTAGGAATGTAAATAGTTCAACTTTGATAAGTTCATAGTGATTTCTTTTCCCTGTTTACCTTCTCAAGCATCTCTTACTTCTTGTATCTGAATATCATATTTTCTATTCAACTCTGGTTTTTTTCCTCAAGAATGCTTGAAAGTCCTCTATTCCACTGAATGACAAAATTTTCCCCTGAAACATGATACTCAGTTTTGCTGGGCAGGTGATTCTTGGTTTTAATCACAGCTCCTTTGCCCTCTGAAATATCATATTCCAAGTCCTTCAGCCTCTCAGTGTAGAAGCTGCCATATCCTGTGTTAACCTGATTGTGTTTCCACAATATTCAAATTGCTTCTTCCTGGCTGCTTGTAATATTCTCTCCTTGATCTGGGAATTCTGGAACCTGGCTACAATATTCCTAGGAGTTTTCTTTTTGGGATCTTTTGCAGGAAGTGATCTGTGGATTCTTTCAATCTCTATTTTGCCCTCTGGCTCTAAAATATCCGGGCAATTTTCCTTGAGAATTTCTTGAAGGATGATTTCTAGATTCTTTCTTTGATCATGGCTTTCAGGTAGTCCAATAATTTTTAGATTGCCTCTCCTGGATCTCTTTTCCAGATCAGTGGTTTTTCCAATGAGATATTTCACATTGCTTTTTATTTTTCTATTTGTTTGGATCTGTTTTATAGCATCTTGATTTCTCATAAAGCCATTAGCTTCCAATTGCTCTAATCTAATTTTGAAGGAATTATTCTCTTCAGTGAGTTTATTTATTTTTTTATCTTTTTGCTTTTTCGAGGGGGAAGGGCAGGGAAATTGGGGTTGACCTGCCCAAGGTCGCACAGCTAGTATGTATTAAATGTCTGAGGCTGGAGTTTAACTCAGATCCTCCTAACTCCAGGGCCTGTGCTCTATTCACTGTGCCACCTAGCCGCCCCTTCAGTAAGTTTTTGAAATTCCTTTTCCATCTAGCAAATTCGACTTTTTAAGGCATTCTTTACCTTATTGCCTTTTTGGGCCTCTTTTGCCATTTGAGTTAGTCTATTTTTTTAATGTGTTATTTTCTTCAGTGTATTTTTGGGTCTCCTTTAGAAGGCTGTTGACTTGCTTCTCATGATTTTCTTGAGAAAATCATTCGCATTTCTCTTCACAATTTTTCCTCTACTTCTCTTATTTGATTTTCAAAATCCCTCTTGATATCCTCCATGGCCTGTAAGCAGTCCATATTTTCCTTGGAGGCTTTTGATGTTGGAGTTCTGACTTTGCTGTCTTCCTCCTGCTCTATACCTTGATCCTTTTTATCCCCCAAAAAGAATTCTATGGTCTATTTGTGCTTCCGTTGCTTGTTCACATTGCCAGCCAATTACTTGACTTTTGAGCTCTTTGCCACAGTAGAACTCTGCTTCCAGAATGGAGAGAGCTATGTCACAAATTGCTGGGATTTTCGCAGCTGCCAGAGCTATTAGCTGGGCACCCTCTCAACAGCCCACATGAGCTCTGGCTCACTGGTCACCTACCCCAGGACCGCCACCCAAGACTGTGATCCAGATCCAAGCAGGTTAAAGGAAGAGCAATTACCCTCTGAATGGTTGCTTGGTCCCCCTATGATCTGCAGGCCACAGGCTCCTGAAGCAGTCAGGCTGAGGCTGCTGGAGCAGCCTTACCTCCATCCACTTCTTGCCCTAGGGGCAGTGGCCAGACCACACTCCTCAGTCCCCCTGCCTACCTTCCAACAGAATTCTGTACTGACCTTTTACTTTGTCTTTGGTGTTTATGGGTTGAGAAGCCTGGAACCCCCCACATCTACTGATGATTCACTCTCCTGAAGTTTGCTCTGGCAGCCACTGGTTGGGCTTATGCCAGACTGTGCTGGGCTCCCAGCCTGGTGCAATAGACTGTTCCTGTCTGCCTACCAGGCTTCTTTCAGTGGGAGATTTGTTTCTCTCTATCACTTTGTGGGTTCTGAAGCTCTAAAGTTTGTTCAGAGTCTTTTTTTTTTTTTTTTGCTTTTTTGGAGGGCAATTGGGGTTAAGTAACTTGCCCAAGGTCACACGGCTAGGTTTTTGTTTTTTTGTGTGTTCCTTAAGTGTCTGAGGCTGGATCTGAACTCAGGTCCTTCTGACTCCAGGGCTGACGCTCTACTCACTGCGCCACCTACCTGCCCCTTCAGAGTCATTTTTTACATGTATTGGAAGTGACTGGAGTGGGAGCCCACACCAAGTTTGTGTTTCTACTCCCATGATATGTTTTGTTTAAGACTCTGTGACCACCTTAGTAATAAATTGTTATGTTATATTATTGTGAATGCTGTACTTTGGTTCCTGGAATGTTTTGATTTAGTTTATTGCTGAATAAATAGAGTTCACTATACCATGTGATCAGAACCTTGAAGTTATTCACAGCAGCAGTCCTCAGGAGAGCTGCTTGTGATTGGCTTTACACTGACCTTTGATAGAATTTGGCAGAGTGAGGATTGGAACCCTGGTTCCCTGACTCCAAGTGCAGCCCATTTTCCTTTGCACCATGGATGACTATATTCATACAGAAGATCACAGCTGGATGTATAGAATGTCAGCAACTGAAAAAATTTTCCTCTAGTAAGATATAGGAAAAGGGGCACTGGACTGAGGGCCAGCAGACGGGGCTCTAGTCCTGGTTTACCACCCAAGTTGCTATGGGACCTCGGACAAGTGACTTTCTTTCCCAGGCTCTTCAGTTTCAGAATAATTGGATTAGATGACCCCTCTTATCTCTAACAGACTATAATCTGTTCTCGGAAGGCCCTAACCTCCTAGGTTCCATGCTCTGGGTTTTAAGATCTTTTTAGCCTTAACATTTTATGTTCATTTGGTATTAGGCCCTCTCTCACTTTGACATTCTATGTTCTAAAGTCCCTTCCAATTCTGACATTCTATGTTCTAAGTGCCCTCCCAAGCTCTAACACTATTTGTTCTTAAGCTTCCCAACTCTAATATTCTATTTTCCAAGGTCCTTTCTTATCTAAAATTCCATGTTCCAAGTTCTAGTTTCCCCCCACCTCTAACATTTTACATTCTAAGGGTTCTCCCAGCCCTTAGAGTCTATGTGTCCATAACCAGATTGAGAGCAAAAAGACCAAAGATCATATGATTTAGGAGTAAACTAAGAGTAAGTGTCTGTAGAGGGTGATGCTGCTCTGAGACTTTTGAAGGGAGCTGAGAATAGAGAGAGCAGTGGGTTTCAGATGGGTCAATTTCAGGGGTCAATCTCTCCACTGGCCCCCAGAAGCCATTGTTAATAAGGGCCAGATGGAAATCGTAAATACTTTTTAATAATGAAACCTACAATGCACTTGTGTGTGGCCAGTGTGTCTGAGGGGGCTTCAGACGCCTTTCATTTAGAAGCAATCCAAAGTCTCTGAGACTCTCCAACCTTCTAGGAATGAGAAGCCCCAGGAAATCCCAGAATCTGAGATGAAATGAAGCTAGCTAGCTTAGGAGTTATGCAGCCCCAGCCAACCTGACAGAAGATCCCCTCAAGTGATCACCCAACCTAGGCCTGAAGCCCTCCAGTGAGATGGCCTCCTCCCCTGTGACACAGCAGTCTTTTCTGCTTTGGGTTAGTTCTACATCTGAAGAAGCTTCTCCTAAATCTGACCCCCAGAAAGGTCCACCTGCTGCTCCTGATTTGGGGGCCAAGCTGTCTAATCCCTCTTCCACATTCTGTCCCTTAACAATGAATAACAAATGCCCTTTAGTCTTCTCAAGGACAAATAATCCCAGCTTCTTTGAGTAGTCTTTAAGAAGCAGAGTACTGTGTTGGATGGAGCATTGGAACAGGAGTCAGGAAAACCTAGGTTCAAATCCCACCTCAGACAGTAGTTTTGTGACCCTGGGCAAGTCACTCACCATCTCTCAGCATCAGTTTACTCATCTGCAAAGTGAGATGGGGAGGGGAAGTTGGACTTGTGGACGACTAAGGACCCTTCTGGCCCTCAGTCAATGATTCTGCATCTAATCTACAGATCACTGAGATCTATGACCCCATGCACTTCATCACCCCCAGGAGGAGGACAATGATATACACCTTCCCAGGGAGAGGACTCAGCCTGACCACCGGCCCACTCATCCACAAACTGATATTCTCAGGACGCTTCCAGCTCTGATGTTCTGTGTCCTATGTTCCCATGGCCCTTGCCATCCAGCTCTGATGTTCTGTGTCCTATGATCCCATGCCCCTTCTAACTCTGATGTTCTATGTTCTATGTGCCCATTCCCCCTCCCATCCAGTTCTGATGTTCTGTGTCCTGTGATCCCATGCCCCTTCCAGCTCTGACATTCTATGTTCTATGTGCCCATGGCCCTTCCCATCCATCTCTGATATACTATGTTCTATGAGTCCATATCTCTTCCAACTCTGACATTGTATGTTCTATGATCCCAGGTCCATTCCAACTCTGATGTTCTATGATCCAAGGTGCCTTCCAGCCCTGACATTCCATAGCCACTGCTCTATCTCTCATTGTCAGTCTTGGTGTCTGAGCTGTTTATTCAGTGTCCCAGTGGGCACCACCTGCCCTTTTAACCCAGCTGTCATGCCAAGCAGTGTGTACTGGAAGGGGAGAGAGTGGTCACTGGCTGTGAGCCAGGACTCTGATGTCCTTTCAACCACGTCTCCATGGCCATAGGCCATGACATTGGGAAAAGGAAGGAACAGTTGGGGGAAGGGGGTGGAGAAGGAGAGGAAATAAGCCTGGGGTTGCTGAGTCCTTCCTGGTAGGAGAGATTCCCAGTAGCAGCATTGCTATCAGACAGGAAAGGAGCTTGGAGTGCTCAAAATAGAACATTCCCAGCAAGGAGCTTGGTCTAAATTCTCCACTCCCACCATCTGGTTCTGATTGTGAGCCAAGGGTGTGGAAGAGAAGGGAGGAGGGAAGCAACAGCCAGAAAAGAGAAGTGAGGAGAGGGGGCTGGGAGAGCCAGGCAGAGGGTAAGGAGCCACATCCCTTGTGGCGCCATGGTGGCATAGGTGGTGACCCCTGGTGGAGTGATCTGAAGGGCCCTGAGCAACTCTCCCCAAAGTAGAAAATCCCAAGCTGAAGATTCAGGCCTTTAGGCTCAGGATCTGCCTTCCCTCTCCCATCCCCACCCCCATCCTCTTCTGAAATGTAAATCCTCCTACAATTGCTAACTCAGGAAGCTGGGATGGGGCAGTGCTCTCTCAGGTCAGCCAATGGATCGGGAGAGCAGAGCAAAAAGGGACCTCAGAGATCCTCTAGGGAGGACACTAAGAGCCAGGTGGGGAAAGTGGCCTGCCTGAGGCTATGCAGGGAGGAGGCCTCAGAGGCAGGTTTGACCCAAGACTCTGGGACTAAAAAGTTGAGTCCTTAACACAGCACTGACACAGACCCATGTGGCCAGTCCTTCCCCTCCCCAGGCCTTCGCTTTTTCATCTGCAAAATGGAAACAGGGTGGAGGTGGGAAACACTAAGTGATCTCTGAGACCCCTCTGAGCTTGGACATCCAATTTTCTACATTCTAAGGTTGCCCCACCCCCACCCCCACCCCGTTCTGATGTCACATGTTCTAAGGTCCCTCCCAATCTAACATTCTAAGGCTTCTTCCAGCTCCTGCATTCTATATCCTAAGGCCCATATTAGTTCTCACATTCCATGTTCTAAGGGCCCTCCAGCTCTGACATTTCACGTTCTAAGGCCTCTTCCAACTTTGATTTTCTATGTTCTAAGGTCCCTCCCAGCTCGGACAGTCTAGGTTCTACAAGACCTTCCACCTCTGACATTCTCTGTTCTCAGATTCCTACTTAGCTCTGACATTTTGTGCATTGTTTCTGAGTTCCTCCCAGCTCTGCCACTCTCCGTCCTATACTCTAAGGACCCTTTTAATTCTGATATTATCTGGCTCATTATCTTCATGAGGACTCTGAAGGAATGGGAATTATGCTGAAGGGAGAGGATCAGTACTTTTGTAGCACTGGGCATTAATTAGGGGGCCATAAAGAGGAACACGCACTCAGGGACATCACAGGACACCAGATTTTTTGCTTATCAGCTCAATGCTGGCCATGAGCTGGGAAGCCTAAAACCCTCAGAATTGGCTAAAAGTTAACACTTTTACCAACTGGAAATTTCACCTCAAGCCCAGGGCCAATACTCTGAGCATCATGGCTGGAAAGGTTAGAGAAGGAAAATATGACTAGAGGCAACAATCATGAACTGGGCATATACTGTAGCCAGAAAGCCTTGGGTTATACTGGGCTGCACTGGGCCAGGTGAGTTTGGGCTACAGGAAACACAAAGGGAAGGAGGGAGATCGGCCCTTGCCTTGGAGAGCTTATAGTTTTGGGAGAGGCAACTAAGTTCAGTCAATGGACAATATGGAACAAGTCATATTCCCCTCTCTAGGCCTCAGTTTCCTCCTTTGTAAGATGTAAGGTCTGGTCTAGATGACCCTTGAAGGCTCCTTCCAGCCCTAGGATCCTCTGATGCTATGACCTATGATCTCAAAGCAACATTTACAAAAGCTGAGGGAATGGAGTAAGCTGGATTCACCAAGGAAGAGCTTCTGGAATAGATGAGGAAAGGTCATAGAGGATGTAAATTGGGACTGGGGGGGGTGGGGGTGCATGGGGTATGACATCATAAAAGTAACTAAGATGATTATTCAGGAAGGCTCTAACCCAACTCCCTCCTTCTACATAAAATGAAATCATGGTCAAGAAAAAGACAATGACAAAAGACAAAGTTATCTAGGGAGTGACTGATGGAATGGAGATTAGAAACCAATTTTTTGGTGGTTGTTGTTTTTTTTTTTTTACTCTGAATGCAACAGCTTTCTCCTAAGTCATACTGAGTTTGTACATCTTGCTTTGGGGGAAGTTATCCAAACTTGTCCTTGGGAGAGAAACTAGGTAAACCAGTTCCCACCCCATTTTTCTCCATGTCTATTGGCCACTGGGCCAATCCCAGGCTCTTAAGGAAATTCCCTCCAGAAATTGAGGAGGAAAGCATCCAGGGTGTTATGTCTTAAAGGGAACCTCCCAACCATGTGAATTGCTCCCATCCCAAGACCTTTGTCTTGCCTTACCCTTGAACTTCAGCTGACTGGGATATTTTGATGCTATTCACTTGGGAAGATATTTAGACTTATTTTTAGAGGGAAAAACCCACCTCTTCCCCTTTGCTCCCTCTTTTCTGCTTGCAATAGTTCCAGATGAATGGGAGGTGACCCCTGTGGCATTGACCTTCCAAGGCCCTGTGAGATATCCCAGAATAGGAGGAAGCCTGGCAAGCTGCTGACTGAGAGGGTCAGCAAGGGAAGGGGGGAGGGGGAGGCAGCCAGGACACAGGCTAGGGGAGAGTTTTGTCAGATGGGTGACCCAAATAGCACTTCCTGTCCCAGTCCCCTCATTCCCTAGCCTGACACTTAATGTCTCTCTCAGCAATAGAAAATTTCTGAATCTTTATCATGTCCAATCCAGCAGCAAGCAGCATATTGTCTTCCTCTATAACAAGGGTTCCCCACTTGGGTTATGAGAAGTTTGTCAAGAGGGCCATGAGGAATATTTGGTAAATAATTATGTCTTACTGAAATATTCCAGAAATTCCAAATTTATTTCTAATCAGTGAAGTGACAAGAATTTTGCTATACTCTTGAAGAAAAATATTCTCTTTCCTATCTGCAAATACATGGTAAATTTTATTTCATTTTACATTTAATTGGGAGTACAGGAAGGTTTCTTGAAGCCAGGGAGCAGGGGTACCCTAAAAGGCTGGGAACCCTTGACCTATAGTATATATTCCCAATATTCCCCTTCCTTCATCACCCTACTAGTAATAATAACTGGTGTGTTTATAGAGAAATTAGAAGTTTGCATAACACTTTAAACTATATATATATAACTCCTCTGAGATGCACAACCACCCTGTACTAATATTATCTCCATTTTATAGAGAAGAAAGTTGAGATTAAGAGAAATGAAGCAGCTTGCATCTGGTCACAAAACTAGTGAGTCTTATTAGATATTGGCCTTCCTGGGCCTCCCCCTATCCCTGGCCATCTCACTGCCCTATCCACTATGCTAGCATCACAACCTCCTCATGGTGTCCCTGACTCCAATCCCTCCATACTTCAGTCCCTAACTGAAAGGGAAGCAGTCTGCCCAATGCCACACAGTAAGGACTAGAGCCAAGTCTAAAGCTAAAGGCTTTGGAGTCAGGTCCCAGTGTCTTTCCCAGTGCATCAGATTGGACCTGCTGACCCTTAAGCTTCTGAGAAGAGAGATTTCTTGGAGGTGCCTTATCCTAAATGTTTAAAACAGTGCCTAGAGCACACAAAGCTTTTGGGGATCCTGCTCCAAGCATCTATTATCTTAACCTTCAATGAATCAATTGACAAGCCCTTAATAAGTGTCTATTTAGGCCCTGAACTAGGACTCTGGTTGCTCAAAGACCAAAAGTCCCTTACGTTCAATCTAGGAAGACAACACATACACTTCATGGTGTACACACCATGGAAGGACTGGCCAAGGAGAGCCTTGGTCTTACAGCACACTCAGCTTTGCCTTTCCTGGGGCTTGCAGAGTATCCTCTGCATGATTCCAAGCCAACCCATGGAGCCTTGGTGACTGATGGTAACATGAGTAACTTGGGAGCTGGGGTTCTGGGTGGTAACAGAAGAGTGTTCTGGTTGGCAGGCAGAACTGATGATCCAGAAGACACAGATCCAGAGCTGAGTTTGAATACAAAAGAATGACTATGTCCCTCCCTCTGCCCCCTTTTTTTCTTTTCTTTTTGTTTCTTTTTGTTTTTTCTTTTCTTGTTGGGAAAGCACTGCCCCGGGGCTGCAAGGTGTGGGGTGAGGCTATGGCCCTCCACTCAGCCCACGTCTACACAAAAACCTCTTTTGTGTGTGTTCTTTCCTGATCCTAGGTGACTGGATTACAGCCTGGTAAGCTTCATGTTCTTTAAGAGGCAGGAAAAGCCAACAGAGTGCCCCTCAGCAACCAGAATCAACACAAGTCTCCTTGTGGGCTTGGTCCGAAGAGGGCAGGGTGCACTTCCTGATTTGGGAGGATTGTTTTCTAAGCGATAGTCTTATGCTCAGTAAATAGCCCTTGATAAAAGCTCATTGATGTCAACTAGTCCATTGATAATGGGGGTAACAAACTATATGGAGGCTTGTGAGAGATAGTATTAAAAGTCACAGGCCCTCAGGGTTACCCTAGAGTCCTGCCCATCTCTGGGACCTACACCTCTGTCTTGTTGATGCTGGCCAAGTCAAGGATCCCTCGGTGACAGAAAACAAGCTGGCCCCATGTCTACACACAGTTTGTTTTTCAGAAATGAAAGCCAATGTCTTGCCTCTTCCCATTAGACAGGCACCCCTCCCAGGACTGGGGCGGCATGATCCCCAAGCTTTAGAGGGACTTTCCTCCCAGTGGAAAAGTCTGGGCCTGGAAAGGGACAGGACCTGACCTCTGGTTTGAAAAGCTGAATTATGATACACAGTAGGGCTTAAAATATTCTGGGGGTGGCAAGATAACTGCATAGAAGGCAAAGCATGCCACAGGCATAACCAATCATCTGGAGCTTATTAAATATTATTCTTTACAGTAAATCCCTCAGATATACACAGAGTGACACAGCAGTTTTGATCTCACTAACTCACATGTTGGGTTCACTTCAGTAGAATACTGAGCAAAGATACAGAGTTTAGATAAGGCATGCATCTTGCTTGCTTGTATAACTTTCAACAAGACATTTAATCTCTCTGGGCCTCAGTTTCCCCATCTGTAAAATGAGAGGGTTGAACTAGATGGCTTCTGAGGCCCCTACAAGCCCTGAATTTATGATCCAATTCAGAGGTGTCAGAGTCAAATAAATACCAGAGGCCCCTAATCCATACATAAGGATCCATGCAGGCTGCACAGTGACTTCCTTTTGAAATGTAACGCTATGAAGGTTTTATTGTGTTCTTATTTATTTTGTTAAATGTTTCTCAATTTCATTTTTTTAAAGGAAAGACATTTAATGAAAGAAAAGATAAAGCCAAAGAACATGGAAAAATCATCCCCTATCTACACAGAGGCATACTCTCCCACAGGTAGTAGAGGTGTCAAGAAAAACTAATATAATATTCAGCATCATTGCCAGAAGCAATTTTTGGGACTTTGTCATCATGCTAATCTAAGCATTTCTGCTCAGAGAGAAAAAAAAGGCCAAAGTAAGAAAGTCCCTCTGTGTCTCTGTTCGCCTCCTTTTAACTTAACTCATTTTGAAGACCCAATTTATAATATTCCCCAATTACAATTTTAATCTGGTTCCAGCTGTGCTGGGGAGTGCTCCTGTCAGAAGTACCTCTGATCCAACCAAGGAGCTTTTTACGGACTGTGAGAGTTCATAGTACCTAAGTAGCCATCAAGGCCATCCTCAGCTCAAAAGGAATTTGTCCAGTGGTTATCCAACATCTGCTAAAAGACCTCAAGGGAGGGAAGAACCACCCACCTCTTAGGGAATCTCATTTCAATTTTGGATGTCTCTAATTTGTAAGAAGGGCAGCTAGGTGGTGCAGTGAAAAAGGGTATTGTTTGCCCTTCATTTTCAAAGAGGACCACGACAGCCAGAAGGTGATGCCATAACCTGCAAATGAACTGAATTTAAGTGAGGCAGGGCTGTGCAAAGTCACCAGCCTCACTTTCTCCTTAAGAACCACCTGAGTCCAGTGGAAAGATATAGATCAGACAACTGGAGATGGCCCTCCAGTAGATAAGAACCTGGAATCAGGAAAACCCAAGTTCAAATCAGGCCTCAAACACTAGCTGTATGACCCTGAGTAAGTCACTTAACTCTGTTTCCCTCAGTTTCCTCATCTGTAAAATGAGCTGGAGAAAGAGATGGCAAACCACTCAAGCAACTTTGCCAAAAAAATCCCAAATGGGATCAGGAAGATTCTGACACAACTGAAATGACTAAACAACAACAAATTTATAAGAAATTTTTTCCTGACATCAAGCTCAAGTTGGATTATTAACACCTACTATGTGCCAACTTTTCAGCTTCTCAATGACCTCTCCCTCTGATTGAAGGACTGGGGAGTAGAGGACTCAACTCCTTCCAAAACCTTTCTTTACAGAAGGGTCTGAACTTTCAGAACTTTCCAGGTACTTCTCCGATTTCTGTCAGCAGCTCTGCTTGGCTTGGACATCATGCTCCACACCATTCAAGTAGTTGGTTCTCCTCCCTCCATATCTTTTTGGCTTCCTTTTGTGGGTTGTCTTTCCCCATTAGATTGCAAGTTCCTTGAGACGTGGATTGTTTTTATTGTTTGTATTGTTCCATAGAGGGACTCAAGAATCTTGGGAGAATTGTATGAACTGATGCAGAGTTAAGGAAGCAAAAACAGGAGGATAAGGTAAAGAAAGACCACAATAATGTAAAGGAAAGCAACACTAAAAGACACTGGAATTTAAATCAGTCTATGACCCCTCCTGGCTTTTGAAGTGATGGTGAAGTCTGCCATCCCTCTTGGCAGGCTACAGGTGCAAAAGGAGGAATATAATTAATTGTACTTCTTTGTTAAAAGGATGGGTTCTAGTGGAGAGGCAGGTGAATTGTATGAAATGAGATTTTTTTTTAAGTATCAATTTTTTTACAGGGGTTTTTGGCTAATCAGTCAATCAATAATCATTTATTAAGTGCCAACCTCTGAGCTAAGCACTAAGGATGCAATAATGCCTAATACTAACAGCTAACATTCATAACATGCTTTATGTGAAATTTCCCATTAGTTCCTCACAACAGCACTGTGAGGTAGACACTATTATGCCCATTTGACAGATGAAGAAACTGAAGCTGAGAGAGGGTAAGCAGCTTGCCCAGGGTCACACACAGCTAGTGTGTGAGGTAGGATTTGGACTCAGATCCTTCTAACCAAGTCCAGCACTGGGTCACTTACCTACTCTTTACTCCTGACCACAAGGAGCTTACATTCTAATAGGAGAGATAAAATGAAAATAACTGAGTACAGACAAGATCTAGACAGAGTAGATAGAAAGTAATACATAGTGGAGAGGGGGTAGAGAAGAATTCAGCTTCTGGCAGAAGGTAGGATTTGAGCTGAGTCTTGAAGGAAGCCAAGAAAACAAAGATGTGAAATGGGAGGGTATTCCTGGCAGAGGGAACAGCCAGTGCAACAACCTAGGGTCCAGAGATGAGTGTTGTGTGAAAGCAATAGCAGGTAGACCAGAGTAACTGGATCATAGAGAGTTGTTCAATGATTTTTCAGTCCTGACACCGTGACCCCATTTGGGTTTTCTTGGCAGAGATACTGGGATGGTTTGCTATTTCCTTCTCCAGCTCATCTTACAGATGAGGAAACTGAGGCAGACAGGGTGAAGTGACATGCCCAGGGTCACATAGCTAGGCACTGTCTGAGGCTGGGATTTGAACTTAGAAAGGGGAAGTCTTCCTGATTCCTATTCCAAGCCCAGCACTCTATCCATCCAAGGTGCCTTCAAATACCTAAACCACTTTAATGGCACCCTCAAGGTACTTCACAGTTTAGGAATCTCCTCATCAGAGAAAATTCTCAAATTGAGTCAACAAGATTTATTAAGCTGCTAACTGAGATTCGGTACTAAGTACTAAGGGCAGAGAGGAAGACAGTCACTGCCCTCAAGCAGCTTACTTTCTAATGAGGGAAGAGAAAACCTCAAAGAGAGCTTAAAAGGGGGTGGTGGAGTGTGAGAATGAAGGAACTCTGAATGGGGGCACTGCAGGGAAAGCCCAAAGAACAGAAAGGACTTCCTTGAGAGAAATAAGGACCGAGGGGATCTAGGCTTCTTCCTTAAAATGTAAGTTCTGGGAGGGGCCAGTCAGGCGGAGGGAGAGCCCTCGAGGGTGGAGCTGTCCAGTGTAAGCAGTTGCTCAAGGAAGGAGCCGGCTCCCTAAGTGAAGAAGCTTCTGTGGCCAGTAGAGAAAGTGCTATGGAGATGAGTCTGGGGAGCAGGGGAGACTGATGGCCGGGTTCAGTGTGCAAATAGCCAGAAGTAACACGGAGTTGAGTCTCGTGAATAGAAGAATGGGGAGGGAAATCCCAATGATAATGTGAGTAGAGGACAGGGCTGGCAACACAAAGCAAGGTGTAACTACGTGACTCCTAGGCTTGTGTGGAGGAAGCGTGGCCAGGAATGGTGGGGCAACAGCAGGACAGCTGTGAAGTCCCTTCTCCCCAGACCTCAGTTTCCCCATTGGTAAAATGACGGGACTGGAGGCCACGTCTAGCTCTGACTTTGCGAGCCTATATTGGGAGTTTTAAAAAGGGACCTCAGAGGTGATCCAGCCCTTTCCCTCCTCCCTCTTTCAAGAGCTTGTTTTATTTCTGCCTAAACCCTTCCTCACTGCTTCTTGACTTTGGACTTTGTTACTCTGTGGACTTCTGGGGGGAGGGGGAATGTCTGGCGTGGGCTTCTGCCTTTTATGTCTTTTGTCGTCCTGTGTTCACAGGCCGGGCTGAGAGTGGGCAAGCTTTCAGGGATGTGATCTAAGGCAAAGTCTGCTCGCCGACCTCCTGGTCTGAGCTCTTCAAGAGGCTGACCCAGGTTTGGGTCTGTAGGCTTGCTCCTGCTTGGAATTTCAGTAGACTCCTGTCCAACTCAGCCACCGTGAGCCTGCCGGGAGGCGTTGAAGGTACAGAGGCTGTGAACTGGCAGCTCTTCTTTGATCTGGGACTCCTGCCGTGGTTATCACTGCAAGCTTCTACACCAGGTTGGGGTGGAACTGAGTCCCTGCTCTGCTTCTTGGATCAAAGCTTGGGTTTGTTTTCCGAATATTTTTCCTGCTCAGAATATACCTAGGGCCCATGAATGCGGCCCCTTCTGTCTATTCCATTAACTTGTTACCTAGAATGAGGTAGTGAGTGACAAAACTTCCCTGTGTCACTGGTTCCTACACCCAGTGCTAGTCTAGGGATACCTGGGGTCCGGTACTTCCTGACCCAGTCTCCACCCTCCTTCAATCCCTGCTTCTGGTAGGGTCTGCTCCTTTCCTCAACTCATTCCCAGCATCTAAAAACTTTTTTCTGACTGCCTAAGCTGCCCAGGGGTGGACAAGTGACTCCTGGCTTTTTTTTTTTTTTTTGCCTTCCCAATCAGAACTCAATCTGGTACATTTTCTAGATTTTTGTGGAGGAGATGTGATGAGGAGATAGGCTGTACAGCTTCCTCCCCCCACCCCTACCCCCACCCACACACACCATTATATCTCTAAAGCATCATAGCTTTTTAAAAAAATTGTCACAACCTTCCCTTAAAGAATAGTTGCAACTAAAGATACAGATGCTTTGTACTTCTGTAGCTCACTGTTTGTTAGCAAACATTTCACTTGAATAATTCACATCAATGTAATTTCTTGTATTTGATCTGACTTTTGTTGCTCTTTATTGTCTTTCTTGTTCTTCTGGCTCATTTCTCTTCACTCTGGCTCCCTCTGTACCATTTCACTTGATAATTTCATCAGCTTCCATTGATTCAATTCCAGGATGATAAATTTTTAAATCGGATTATCCAGCTGAAACCTCTCTGCCAGCCTCCAGTTTCCCACCTCCAACTGCCTACTAGACATGTCTCACTGGCTGTCCTGTAGATGTCTTAAACTCGATATGTCCAAAACTCAACCCATCTATTCCCCCAGATCTCTCCCGCCCTCTTCTAAACTTCTCTGTTACTGTCCAGGGCATCACCATCCTCTCAGTTCTCCAGGCTCACAGGCTAGCTGCCATCTTCTACTCTCTCTCTCTCTCTCTCTCTCTCTCTCTCTCTCAAGTCTCATGGCCAGTCTCTATTGGCAAGGCCTTATGATTTTACCTTTGCAACATCTCTTATGTATGCTCCTTTCTCTCCTCTGACTCTGCCACCAGTCTGCCATTCTGGTGTGGACTCTCATCCCTTCACTCCTAGACTGTGGCATTTGTTGGTCTCTGTCCACTCCCATCCATCCTCCACTGAGCCATCAAAGTGACCTTCCTAAAGCACAAGTCTGACCTTGTTAAACTTCCTCCCCTTGCCCTTCCCCAAGACTAAACTCCAGTGGGTTCTATATTATCACCTAAGATTAAATATAAAATTCTGTTTGGCATTCAAAGCCATTCATAACCTGATCACACTCTGCCTATCCAGCTCCTTACACCTTATACCCCACCCCATGTACTCTGTGATCCAGTGACACTGGCTTCCTTTCCATCTCCCAACTCTGTACATTTTCACTGGCTGCCTCCTCCACCTGAAATGCTCTCCCTATTCATCTCCACCTCTTGGTTTCCCTGGGTTCTTTCAAGTCTTGGTTAAAATCCCAATCCCGGGGGGGCGGAGCCAAGATGGCGGAGTAGAAACAGCTCTTCCAAGCCTCTCTGCCCCCAGATTCCCCACAAACTATGTAAAAAAGGACTGTGAACAACTTCTGGAGCCCCAGCACCCACAGAACAACACAGAGAAGCTAACCTCCTGCTGAGGACAGCCCAGCAGCCCTGCAGGAAGGACCAGTGCAGCGGTCTGGGAGCCGGCAGCGCGAAGAGCGCAGGAGCCGAGCCGAGCCCAGGTCCGCGTGAGCCGAGGTTTTAGCTCCAGGGCGGCAGGGCCAGCAGCCGGCTGGAGGAACCCCAGAACACCAGGAGCTGTGGCGATTCCAGAATTATCAACATAGACATGCCTAGGACAAAGTAAGAGGTTAGTGTCCTATGGACTTTGGGACCTATATTTGGGGAATGCGTCAGCTCCCTCCCCTGGGGGCTAGAAGCCCCTGAGGAGACACGCCATTTTGTAGTTTTCAGAGGCAGCTCGGGCTCCCAGCCTACAAATAGTGGGGAGATCCAGCGATCAGTCTTGGGGGGTAATCGCTCTTGCTTTAACCTCCCTGGATCTGAATTGTGATCTAGGGTGGAAGTTGTGGGTGGGTTTACAGCTTGCCAGAAACGGAAGTTGCCCCACACACATTCGGGACGAAAATTCCTCTAGCTGGCCTTAAAGCCATAGTGTGGCAACAAGCCTAAAAGTCAAGCAAT
Organism: Gymnobelideus leadbeateri; assembly: GCA_011680675.1. Classification (NCBI taxonomy): domain Eukaryota; kingdom Metazoa; phylum Chordata; class Mammalia; order Diprotodontia; family Petauridae; genus Gymnobelideus; species Gymnobelideus leadbeateri. The sequence goes on from WOXC01001655.1 coordinate 400,413, forward strand.
TAAGTGGCAACATGCCAAGGCAAAGGAAACAGAAAAATGCAACCCTAGACTCCTATTTTGGGGGCATAGAGCGGGAAAAGGACTGTGAGGTCAGAAGTCCTGCTCCAAAAGCCCCAGGGGAAAAACATGAGCGGGTTGCAGGCCATAGAGGACCTTAAGAAGGACTTTAAAAATCAAATAAGAGAAGTGGAGGAAAAATTAGAAAGAGAAATTAGAAGGATGCAGGAAAAGTATAAAATGAGGGTCAACAGCCTGACTGAGGAAAACAACACCTTAAAAAATAGACTAGCTCAAATGGCAAAGGAGGCCCAAAAGGGCAATGAGGAGAAGAATGCCTAAAAAGTCGAATTTGCCAGATGGAAAAAGAATCTCAAAAGTTTACTGAGGAGATTCATTCCTTCAGAGTTAGACTGGAGCAAATGGAAGCTAATGACTTTATGAGAAATCAAGATGCTGTTAAGCAGATCCAAACAAATGAAAGATTAGAAGGAAATGTGAAATATCTCATGGGAAAAACCACTGACTTGGAAAATAGATCCAGGAGAGACAATTTAAAAATTATTGGACTACCTGAAAGCCATGATCAAAGAAAGAACCTAGAAATCACACTTCAAGAAATTCTCAAGGAAAATTGCCCTGATGTTTTAGATCCAGAGGGCAAAATAGAGGTTGAAAGAATCCACAGATCACCTCCTGAAAAAGATCCCAAAAGAAAACTCCCAGGAATATTATAGCCAGGTTCCAGAATCCCCAGATCAAGGAGAAAAATACTCCAAGCAGCCAGGAAGAAACAATTTCAATATTGTGGAAACACAATCAGAATAGCCCAGGACCTGGCAGCTTCTACACTGAGGGATCGAAGGGCATGGGATACGATATTCCAGAGGGCAAAAGAACTGGGAATGAACCCAAGGGTCACCTACCCAGCAAAACTGAGTATTTTGTTTCAGGGGAAAATATGGTCATTCAGTGGAATAGAGGACTTTCAAGCATTCTTGAGGAAAAAAACAGAGTTGAATAGAAAATCTGACATCCAGACACAAGAAGCAAGAGATGCCTGAGAAGGTAATCAGGGAAAGAAATCAAAAGGAACTTATCAAAGTTGAACTATTTACATTCCTATATGGAAAGCAATAACTGTGACTGATGATATCTTTCTCACTATGAAAATAATGGAAGAAGGGGGTGTGGTCATATGAATACATATGTGAATGTGTGTGTATATGGTTACAGCTTTATGGATAGAGGGCATAGGTTGAATTTGTTGGGAAGGGAGAATACTCAAGGGATGAAATTATGAGGTGAGAGAGGAAAGTGGCAAGAGGAGATGGGGAGAGACAGGGTAGGGTAAACTATCCCATGTAGAAGAAGCAAGGGGAAGTGGTTGCAAAGGAGGAGGAGAATAAGGAAGGCTAAAAAGACAAAACCACATTCCCATTGAATTTGGTTCAGGGAGAAAATGACATACATACTAAATGGGATATCTCAACCTGCAGCAGGATAGGGGAAGGGGGATGAGAGGAGGGATGATGGATGGGAGGGCATCCTTGGGGGGAGGGGAGGTTGGAAGTACCCACTATAGAAGAGGGACAGGATCATGTAGGGAATGGACCAGGTGGGGGGTGGGATGAGTGGGAGGGAATTATAGCAGCCTTGTACAATATATCTACTATGATAATGTTTTGCATAGCTAGACATGTACAACATATACTGAATTGCTTATCTCCCAAGAAGGAATGGGTGAAAAGGGAGGAAGGAAATGGATCTGAAATTTGAGGTCGTAACATTAAATGTTTCAAATATATATAAATACTATTAGTAATACTCTTTCGCTTGTAATAGGAAGATAAGATGTGCAGGCATTGGGACACAAAGATTCACCTTCCTCTAATGGAAAAGTCGATGGGGGTATGGGAGAAGGTATGGGAGATAGCAGATTGGAGGAAGTGATATCTTGTGGGACTACTATTCTGGGAGGTTGGGTAGGGGAATAATGGGGGAAAAATGATTGTAACTCAAAATCTGGCGGAAATGAATGATGTAAAACAGAAGTTAATAAAGCATTTGTTTAAAAAAAAATAAATTGGGGCGGCTAGGTGGCGCAGTGAATAGAGCGCCGGCCCTGGAATCAGAAGGACCTGTGTTCGGAGCCGGCCTCCGACACTAAGAGCGCCGGCCTCGGAGTTTGGATGACCCGAGATCAGATCCGGCCTCAGAAAATGAGCACCCACGCATAAATAATGACTAGCCGTGTAACCTTGAGCAAGTTACTTAACCCCAATTGCTTTAAAAAAATAAAAAAATAAATTAAAATCCCAATCCCAGGCCATCGTCACTGTCTTGGCTTTTGGCTTGCCACTGGACTTCAATAACTCAAGGACAGAGGGAAGCTGATGACTGCACAGCTCTGCCTCACTTAAAATCAATTCACATGCAAGTCAAGACATCCCCCTATGATGTCACTGGTCCTCTTCTCAGGACAAACAACAACAAAATCGGTCCTGTCAGGGACTAGGAAGGATTGGGACTCAGCAAACAGAAGATGCTCATTTTTCATACCAATAATTCATACATTTATATAAACTAACTAAGATTATAATACAACTCTTTCTAAGCTGTATCCTAGAAATATATCATGCCAAAAGCCATTCCCCAAAAAATTAATGATCAAAGGATATAACCAGTTCTCAAAAAAACTATTAATAAGCATATAAAAGAATGCTCCAAATTATTGCTAAGAGAAATGCAGTATAATACCTTCTCCTCATTGACAAAGATGACAAAAGACAGAATCAATGTTAAAGGGGTTGGGGGGCAGTCAGGAAGAGTGGTGCATTGTTGGTAGAACTGTGAATCAGTAGAACCATTTTGGAAAGCAATTTGGAATTATTCAAACAGAATGACTAAAATGTCTGTACTCTTTGCCCTAGAAATTCTATTACTCAGCTTATACCCCAAGGATATTGACAAGAAATTCTCCATATACCCCAACTTATTTATAGCAGCACTTTTTGTCATAGCAAGGAATGGGAAACCAAACAGATATCCATCAATTAGGGAGTGGCTCAACAAATTATAGAACAAGAATGTGATGAAATATTACTGTGCTGTAAGAAATGGTGAATATGATAAAGCACGTTACTTCTCTAATGAACAGAGAAGCATAGAAATATCAACATGAACTGATTTATAGTGAAGGAAGTAGAGCCAAGAAAACATATATGATTACTATAACAATGAAAAGAACACACCCCACCCCCACCCCCACACACAAATTGCAAAATTATAAAGAACAATTGTAACTCAAAAGAAGATACATGGGAAGGCACCACCACCTCATTTGGCAGAGATAGGAAGTACACAGGCATTGTAAATTACACTTATTTTCAGACTTTTTCAATATATTGATGAGTTCTCTGTGCCTGTCTCCCTCTCTCTTTAAAAATATTTTTGTTAAATGAAATGGCTCTCTGAGGGGATGGAGAGGGATACTGGGGAAAATTATGATGCTATAAAACAAAAAAATCACTAAAAACTTTAAAAAAAAAAAAAGGAAGAACATTTGTCACCTTAAGTGCTTGATCAGCCCAGCCAGCAGACATTTATTAAAACCTTCCTTCAAGAAAGGGTGACATAGGTGAGGAAGATAAGATAGAGGGTATTCTATTAAACAGAGGGTGCCCAGAGTACACAGTTAGTAAGTGGTAGAGCTGACTTCAAAGATCAGTTCTTGGACCACCATGCCACACAGGTTCTCTGATTCTATCACTCTTTGGGAGTCATCCAGTTAGGCCTCTATTAAACATAATGTCCTCCATGCTAGGGATACAAAGACAAAAGACAAACATCCTCTGCCCTCAAGTAGTTTCTATCCTACTGATGACATTTCAGGTCATTATTACAGCATAAGATCATAGCCCTAGAGCTAAAAGGTACCTCAGAGACTAGTCTCTTTCCTCATTTTTCAGATAAGGAAACTGAGGCCCACGGGGACCTAATGGCTTGACCAAGATCAAGAGGTGGTAAACATCAGAGGCAGAATTTGAACTCTTTCCAGCATTATTACTCCCCACCAACTCCAGCCAGACCACTTATCATTCCCCAAAAGTAACCCCCAGTCATCCAGCACTGTACCTTTATACATACCCTTTCCTCCACCTACAAAGGGCTAAGCCCAACCATGGCTCTTCCTCCAAAGAGCCCTTTAGAATTTTCCCAGACCCTCTTCTCAGCTCCCACATCATTTTGTATTCTTTTCATAGAACTCTCTGGAAGTACCTCCTATTAAAATAAATGGTGAACCCTTCCTTATCACCTTTCACCATATTATCTCTGCTGCATTGATGAGGAAACTCTGAAAGGGGGCACAATCTTTTGGTCTTTTGAAAGTAAAGCTCTTGACCCTGTCACTTGTCTAGAGGCTCAGAAGCCTTTCATTTGCCTAGTGAATAAACTCCAGAATCTCCCATTCAAGGCTCTCCATCGACCCAGCTGATCCTACTCTACTACACCTTAATGTTCTCTGTCTTCCAGCCAAGCCAAACTATTCCCCAAAGAGTTGAAGTCCAAGTTCATGATTTAGACTTGAAGAGAGGTTGTAAAAAGGCCCTGTTGAATAAAAGTTATTTCATCTTGAACTCTGATTACTTATCTGTTGGAGGGAAAATGGGAAACTTTACCTTTGTTGGCAGTTTCTGGAGATCTAAGCTCTAGGTGAGGAGAGAAGATACAGTACCTTGAGATATTCCCTTTTATAGTTTAAAGCTCCTCCCTCCCTATCTCCAATAGCTCACGTTCTAAGGCTGGTATGAAAGAGAAGACATCACCTCCATAACAAGTTTCACCAGTTCCCCTGATTCCTCCAAACCAGCCCAACCCTAGGGAGGGAGATAAAGATAAATCTTTTCAGGTCAATGTGTTCTGGGGATGCATGGTTCTTTCCAGGTATATGTGGCTTGGGGAGGTATAGTTCATAGAACTGACAACAGGGTCCTCCTTCACCTTGGGCTGACAATAAAGAATGGTTTGAGGAGGGAAAGTTGCTTCTTCCCCACCACACATTACACAAACCTGCCATTTTGTATGTAGTTTTGGCCTTCTAATGGCTAAAGATTTGCAAGCACACCAGGCTGCTCATCACCTAATACCAATAATCCATAAATTTATATAAATCAACTAACATTATATATCACAAATCTATGCTATATATTGCAACTCTTTCTAAACAGCATCCTAGAAATATCCATCATGCTGGGTGTTCAGTTCAATCCAACAAGCATTTATTAAACCCTTCCTTTGGGCAGGTTGATAGGGAACATGGAGTACAAGGTAGAATCTGTTTCAAAGTCAGATTGCTCAATCAATAAACATGCATTTACAGTGCCATATAAATTATAAATTACATGGGACAAGCAATAAATTTGATATGGTTTCATTTTCTGACACTAGCCTAATTCAGAATATCTGATCTTGTCACATGAAACTGGTTTCCTTTAGCTAATTCTCTGTCAGCTGAAAGTTGGATTTTGTTCCATGTTTCATGTTTCTTATTCTCTTGTTTTGAAAACTCCTTTCCTTATTTGTATTCTCCCTAGCATAATGCCAGGTGCATAGTAGGCTCTTAATAAACGTTTGTTGACTGACTGACTCTGGTTTTTTTAAATGGATATTATTCCAAGGAAGTATGTAATAGTTATAGCTCTGAAAGAGCACACTTCAGTGACTGTTAGTGATAGATTTGTTTGAAGTATGGTGAGACCCTGAACTTATCCAGCCCCTGGATTTCCAGAGCTAGACTGACTATATATGCTTAGCTCAATGCCCCCATTCCAGATCATTCTTCTCAGCATTAAACATCAATGAATAGTGCTCCCACATCATTTAACCAATTAACTCCAATTAGCTTTTATGAAAGGATACTTCCTGTGAGGATGGAACACAAACAAAAGTTACAAGTCATTTTTCCCTCCCCTTAACCAGGGGATCACACTCTCCCATCTATTGCCTTAGTCCTTGGCAAAAGGGGGCTCACCATTAAATCATTTTCTATAAAGCATAAGCCCCACCAAATTCACTTTTAAATTCATCATAAGCAATGGATGGATGAGTCTATGCCTCAACTAGGCCAACACATCATCTCCTTTTGGGGTCTTGGGTACCATCTCAATCACACTTGGCTTTCCACAAATGCTTGAATGAACTCCATCTGCCAGATGTAATTCTGTAAGTTGATATGGTGACCTTTCAAAACACACAAATTCTAGCCATTTCCAATACTCCTTCATCTAGAAAGAACAGGAACAGTAGAGACCTAAGCCACAGCAAGACCATTCACTCATGGGTTATATAGCAGTGTATCCAGTGGGGAGAAAATGGCCTCAGACCCACAGAAGACTTATAAAAATAGCTTCCCTATGGCTTACAGCTGTCCTTGACCCTCAGTCAAACACAACCCAATAGGAAAGAAGAAGAGGTTCTGTTCAGTCAATTAGTGCCTTTTTGGAGGCACCTCAGCTCCAGCTTAGCTGCCAATCAATAATTCATCTCTTTGCCACATGGTTAGAAGACCTAATTCAGTTATAGAATAGTTATGCAGGCTCCAAAATTCACATGGGGATTGTATCAGTTGAGCACACTGCACATGCCCATAAGAACTGGGCTAACTGACCAGTCCTCCATTACACAAGGACCATTCAAGCCCATCAGAGGTTCACAAACTTATTTGGTCTATCACCCCCTTTAAAAAAAACTACTCAGCAACCTCCTGGAAATCTACTTTCTTTAACCCTTTAACAATTCTTTTGAAATTTGTGTCATTTCAAAAATTATATATATATTTTAAATAACACATCTTAAATTTATTAATTTATTGTAAATTAATTTGTGGTTTTTTCCTGCACTGAAATTTTGATGATGCAATATTTCATCGTGTAACCATATAGTATCTTATTGTAAACAAGTCATTACACATACATATTCCTGCTGATGTATGCTGGACTTCCCAACAACGTGTGACACTCTGGTCTGACAATACTTGCTTGTTAAGGCCTGTCTGTAGGCTTGACCACTGACTGGTTATATTATAACTTAAATTTTGTGTGGTTATTTGGACAATAATGTAATAACCATAACTTTAACTCTGTTACACAACAGATGAAGGATGTAGGAATGGTTTTTCAAAATTCTCTTCTTTCCTTCTCTTCCACAACCCTCTTATTTTTATTCAACATCCCCCAATTGCAACCAAGACTACTACAGCCCCCTGAATCATTCCAGTGCCCCCCCAGGAGGTGATATCACCCACTTTGGGAACCTCTGAGAACTACAATAAAATAGGATCAGTCACCCCATAGGATAAATTAAAGTGTGGTCAAAAATGAAAAACAATGTCCAAAACTGACCAAACATTGCTGTGAAATAGTCTAATGAATCCTCAAAAGAACACAGGGACCTATAAGAACTAGTAGCTGCAGGGGTTGTTATTAATTCCTCTCTTTACATGGCAGCGTAAGTTTCTTAAAGGAAGAACATTGAGAAGACCAGGGAAAAAAAACCTCAAAAGAGCTGCTAACAGTTGCTATGAAGAAAAAAAACTTTTAATAGGAAAGACAATATAAAGCCTGAAGTTTGGAAAAAGGTAATTTTTACTTATAAAATTCACCTTTTCATTCAAGATTATACCAATTCTATTGTCAGAAAAAGTCCAGAAATATTTCTAGGTTCTGGGTATCTTCACCAGGCTACCAAACATGTAACTCTCCCCAACAACAAAAAAATGTTTTAGGAATTTCTTACTTCAAATGAGCCTGAAAATCTTGCCCCTGGTGAGGGAATGATGGATATTGATATACTGATCTAATGAGAAATAGAATTGGTCCTGGTCCAGAATTATAAAAATTCCCAAATGGAGATGGACACATGACATGAAAAGTTAAGAAATTTATCCAAAAAATAGAGGAAGATACACTTCAATTGCCTGAGACCTCCCTTCCTTTAAGGTCCATTACAAAAAAAAAAAAAAACAAACCCTATGGACTCTAATCAAGGCCAAGATTTAGAAAATTAAATGTCCATTAAGGAATGCTCAATATTCAACCCATTCTTGCAATACATTTCTCTGGTTTAGGTCTCATTTCTTTAATTAAAAAAAAAGTTTTATCACAAATTCAAATATCCACCAACATGATTATTTTCATAAAGAAAAGAAAGGATTGTAAATGAAATGGAATTTCTATTGGGCAAAGTTTTTAAACATATGTGTTAAATTGAACATAATCATAAAACTGCCCTGCTTGTCTCTGCCCCCTCCCAAATTTCCTTCTGCTCTCATCTGTGTATTTTGTTCCATATTTCATTGATTCTCTTTCCTTTCTCTTTCTTTTTTCTTTCTTTCTCTTTCTTTCTCTTTCTTTTTTGTATGGCTATCATCCCCCCCAACAAAAGTATTCTCTCATAGCAAATAAGGTGAGTCATGGTAATTAATCATTTCCTTAATTTTATGCATTTAGCTAGCCAAGTAGGTGAATTTCTTTTTTAATTTGCTTTTTGATCCAAAAATACACATCATCCTAATAGTGCATAACAGTCAGGGAAAAGAACAGTGCTTTAGGAGAAGTCAGATTTCATGGGACACAAGAAACACGCAAGGAAAAATTAAAGATCTCTGATTTTAAACCTGCTACAAGCTTTCACTATAAATTCATTCCTTTTTTTTAAAAACCTGGTTCTGTTTAATGGATGGGGTCATGCCTCCATTTCCTTTTCATGTTTGGATATTTTATCTGTGTTTTTGTATGAATGTGAGGAAGCACAGGAAGAGACTAGTTTGACCAGATGGAAGAGTGCAGAAGAGGGGGGTAAAGTGTAACAAGTATGGGAAGATAGCCTGGGACCAGATTATGAAAAGGTTTTAAAAGCCAAACAGAAGACTTTATTTTTGATCCTGAAGACAATAGGAAGCCACTAAAATGTATTGAGTAAGGGATGATGAGTAGATGTTTTGGGAAACTTATTTTGGTTACTGATGGGAGGATGGATTGGGGTGGGGGATTTACACTAGGAAGACCAATGAGGAGCTGCTGTGGTAGTCAAGAGAGGGTGAGGTCCCCCCCAAAAGGGAGGCAGCTTTATGAGTTGAAAGAAGAGAATGGGTTGGAGAAATGATTTGACAACTGGTCCAATATGAAGGGCGACTGAAGAGTTAAAAATAACAAGAGATTTGGGAATCCGGGTGATGTAAAGAATGGTGATGGCAGCAGGAATTAGGATGTTCCGATGAGGGGTTCATTTAAGGGGAAAGATATGGTAACGAGATGGGTGCTAAGCCTTCCATACCTACTCCTCCCATGTGGCAGTCCCACCCAAAAATGTACCAACCTGGCTAACTACAAGCATCAGGATTAAAGAAAGAATTACCATGACTCTGCTTATTTGTTTTTTTGTTTGTTTGTTTGTTTGTTTTGGGGGGGGGAGTTCCCAAGTTTATTGGAAAGAAGGCAAAAGTAAATATTAAACAGCTCCTCTTGGTGTTTTGAAGTTCATCCCAACTGTGGGCTGGGTAACTTGCAGGTTGGACAAACTACCAAAGTCCAGGAGTTTCAACATTTCCTTGGCATCAGGGTCCACTTCAATGATTTCCTGATCCAAAGCAGAGAGCTCAGGGACATAGTTATCCCTCCTTTCTCTTTCTTCTTCCTGCAGTTTGATGGAGATACCTCTCACAGGCCCTCTCTGGATCCTCTTCATCAGATGGGTAACATATCCCGAGATCTTGTTGCGGAGCTTCTTGCTGGGGATGATGGCGATCTCATCACACACTCGCTTGTTGGTGTGGGAGTCATTGCCCAGGCAGGTATAGTACTTCTTGATGATGACTCATGCCACCTTCTTCACGGTCTTGGTCCGAACGCGACCCATGTTGGCTCCGAAGGGTGAAGGGAGGCTCTGCTTATTTGTTAAGACTTTGTAAAAGACCTATTTTTAAAAGACTTTTATTGGGGGGGGGGGGGTGGAAGATAGTGACACACAAAGGAAGAAAGAAAATAGTGGCAATGAAATATGGAACCAAACACATGGATGAGAGCAGAAGGAAATTCTGATGGGGAGGAAGGGACAAAGACAAACCATACGTAAGAGAAGTTCCATTTAATACAATCCTTTTTGGGTTTTTTTAATACCAAAATATCACTGCCCATTGAGGGACACCTGCCACAGCCACCAGTTGTCTGAGGCAAAGGGCAGACATGATGGTAGAGAGAGTAGGGAATTTTCTTGGGGTAGTGAAGGAGAGGTTATGAGCTAATACAACAGATAGTATGAGTGAAGGGTTGGTAGAGATGGGTGGGAGACAAGCTCCTGGGGAGGGTGGGACGCCACCTATCTTCCTACTCCTCTACTAGTTGATTCTACACCCTTTGGAATTGTGCCATAGTCCCCCAAGGGACTTGGGCTTCTATGTTGGTAATCATTGGCCTATAAGGCATGGGCCTTCAGGATTTGTCATTCCTACAGGCAATTAAGGCCTGTTCCCACTGTTCCCACCCTCTGGTTCATACCCCACTTGGAATAGCCTCTTTTCTCCTCCTCCAAATCTTGCCTGTTCTTCCAAGGCCCAGATCTGACTTCAAGAAAAAAATCTTCCTTGGTCAACTCCACCTCTTCCCACCTGGATTCATCATTCTCTAAACTCAGGCCTCTGAAGCCCAGCCTATCTATACATTGGCTTGTGGGAAGAACCGGCTGCCAGCATTCTTTTTCATCTTCCATAATCTACTTCCAGTCTCACAAGTACTGTCAAGATCCACGTTACTAAATCTTGGTGCTCCCATGTCCTGAACAGAGGTGGTGTTCCCTATGCTAGCCCTGTCATTTTCTCCATTTATGAGAAGCAGCAAGACATAAGGGCCCTGGGAAGGCCAGCTAGGCGACTACTTACTGGCCAAGCCTATCTCACAAGACAATTGAGGAACAGATGAGAAAATAAACATGAAAGTGCTTTAGGAACTATCAGAAACTGAACCCAAGAAAAGAATGATCACTGTTATTAACCCCAGGGCTTCCTACAATGTCTATTGACCCCTGAATGTGGCCCTGAGTCTCCCTCCCAATTATTCTCCTCCTTCACATAGGTACACTCATACAACTTTGATACTGATGCCAGATAAGTCCTGACTAGAGCCTCAGTGTTTCTGTAAGCTGTGTTCTTGCCAGAGATAAAGCAGATGGCTTTTCGACAAGTCCTCAGACAGCCATGGCCATACTTGGGGGTTAATGGAGCTCAACATTCTGGCTTTTGGACTATCATCTTAAGAATTAGGGGTGGTATTTCACTGGGCTGGAATGTGTTGATGGTCACTGAAGCAGTGAATCTGGTTCAGGGTGGCCATGGGGCAGGATGCAATCTGAAGCCTTGGAGCTCAAGAAAGACTCCAGAACTCAGAGACACTCCACCTAGGGAAGAGACCAGCCACTTTATCTAGAAGTGCTATGGATCTCTTGCTGGGCATCAGCTATACTGAAATCCAGCACTGGCTCCTTCTGGATTTTCCAGGGTCCCCTTAGCTGGTTCTACTCTCCATATTTCCAGAGAACAGTAGGTCTCAGTTCAAAGTTATAAAAAGAATTGATTCAAATAAGAATGAGAGCCAATCAGCCCACCTTTGATTGAGTGCTCACCCAGACTGCCAGAGGTTGGAGGCTGCTGAAGGATGGAATTCCTCAGCAGGGAGCAGCAGGTAACTGATTTGGAGATTTTTGAAGAGTAGCTCTTCCCCAAAGGCACTGAGAAGACAACTTCTTCAAAAGGTTAATTTCTTTCTGGAAGGAAATCACCTTTACTACAAGGGCAGAGGCAAAGAGCAGAAGATTCTTTTTTACCCTAGAGGAGAAGAGAAAAATCTGCCAGGAAGGCCACATCTCTGGGGATGGCCACCTAGAGATCCTTCGACCCAGTGGTACCTCTGTTGGGTCTATACCCCAAAGAGGTAAAGGACACATGTGTATAAAAATAGTTATAGCAGCTCTTTTTGTAGTGGCAAAGACCTGGAAACCCACCTATCAATTGAGGAATGGGGGAAGGCTGAACAAGCTATGGTACGTTATTGAGTATGTCTGATTCGCCATGACTCCATTTGAGGTTTTCTTGCCTAAGAGTGATTTGACTTTTCCTTCTCTAGATCATTTTACAATGCAAACTGAGGCCAACTGGTGAAACTTGCCTGGGGTCACATAGCTAATTAGGGTCTGAGGCTCGATTTGAACCCAGGCCCTCTTAACTCCTAGGCCAGTGCTCTATTCCCCAAGCCACTGAATTACCCTTATGGTATATGAATGGAATGGAATACTATTGTGCTATAAAAAAAAAAAAAACTGAAGAGACAGAAACTGGAAAGATACATATGAACAGATACAGAATGAAATGAGAAGAACTAGGGGAATAATTTCTACAATAATGTTATAGGAAGAAACAACTTTGTAAGATTGGAAAAGTCTCACCAGTGCAGTGATGAAACATGTTTACAGAAGACTGGGGGTGAAGCATACTCCCTCCTCCTGAGATGTGAGTGACTCAGAAGTCAACCTGAGGCAGATTTTTGTGCCAGAATTATATTTGCTTGATTATGCATTTTTGTTAACAAGGTTTTCTTTTTCTTTTGTTCTCTTTCTTTTCCTTTCCTTTTTTAATTTGGGGGGAGGGGTGATAGGAGGAAGAGAAAACAAATGCTTGTTCATGTTTTCAGTGTGTGTGTGTGTGTGTGTGTGTGTGTCTATGTCTGTGTCTGTGTCTGTGTCTATGTCTGTGTGTGTTATATTTTAGTGCAGCTAGGTGGTATAGTGAATAGAGTAGTACCATGTCTGGAGTCAGGAAGATTCATTTTCCTGAATGCAGATCTGGCCTCAAACATTTACCAGTTGTGTGACCCTGGGCAAGTCATGTTACCCTGTTTGCCTCAGTTTCCCCATCTGTAAAATGAGCTGCAGAAGGAAATGGAGAACCACTCTAGTATCTTTGCCAAGAAAATCCCAAGTTGGATTGCAAAGAGTCAGACATGACTGAAATGACTCAACAACAAAATAATTTAAAGTCTACTAATAAAAATATAGCTTCATGCTAAACACGTGTTAAAAATTCTGTGAAAGCAATGCCTGATTACATAAAACCGGAGATTATAGCAAAAGGGATACAAATCAATCAATAACCATTTATTGACACCAGCTGTATGCTAGGCATTGTTCTAAGTGCTGGGCACAGAAGGCAAAAATGGAAGTCCTTGACTTCAAGTGGCTTTCCTGGTGGGGGAGATAATATATCTCTAAAATGAATTCAAGGTCATTTTTAGAGCACGTCACTAGCCTCTGGGGGGATCAAGGAAGGCTTCATGGAGAAGCTGAAGGGAATACCTAGTTTCAATGGCTGTGTCACCCTGGGTAAGTCATTTCAATTTACAGTGCCCCCAGGCCAACCTTGAAGATTTAAGCTGCAGAACACATGCCCAGCTGTCTGAGTATAGGGAGCCCCCTCACTGGACACTCCTAACACCAGTGAAATCACAGGCAAGGGTCGGGTTGAGGGGGATGATTTATTTACAAGTCACTGCCTCTGAGGGGCTTGTGTTGAGGGCCTAGTGGAGGAAGGTGGTACTAGGCTCAGGGAGAGTGGAGCATGGGCAGCTTGAGCCATCCCAAGGCAGAGTGTGTGGGTTAGAGGGGTGGTCTCACTGGTGCCCTTCAAGTGCAAGGCTGCTAGACCACTGCTCAGGTGTGTTGGAGGCTCTTTACAATGAACCTGTGATCCTAGGATTCTTTCTCTGTTACTTACCTTGGGTGATCCTGAGCAGAGCCTTGGTGTCCTCATCTGCAGAATGATGTAGTAAGGTTGAGTGGCTTCTAAGGTCCCTCCCAACCCCTTCTCAGCCTCAGATATCCCAGCATTCTAGCTGCACTTACCCCTTTTCTGATCTCCAGGCTCTCTCTCTTTCTTTTCCCTCTCCCCCTTTCTCTCTCACTCAGTGTTTCTCCTCTTAATCCCTAATAAGAAAATTCTCCAAAATAAAGAAGCATCTTCCACTGAGATCCTCATAGAACTTGGTCTCTATAGAAATGGCATTACAAGATGTCACTTTCCTAAGGCATTACTTACTATTCTAAGAAATAACAGAAAACCCTGGTAATGAGATTCTAGTATTTTCACACTGAATCATGGGAATAGGCCCTTAGGCTTAGCTCTGTATGAAGGGATTAATAGTCATAATTCTTATGGAGTTTGTTTGTCTCTCAAACCCAGGTGAAGGGATGAGAGCTCCACCCTAGTTACAGTCATTCTAAAGGGTTTTCCCAAGAACCTCCCAATGTAATCCTATCCACGGAACATTAGAGCTAGAAGTAATATTAGGAAATAGGACATAGAGCATGGGAGCTGGGAGAAACGTTGGAATAAACATCAGCTTATAGATCCAGAGCTAAAGGGAATACCCCACATCATCCATCCAATCACCTTGCCACCCTCATTTTATTTATAAAGAAATTGAGAACCAGAGAGCTTAGGTGACTGACCCAGGATTATACAGATAGGAAGCAGGGGTAGAACAAGTCAATCAATCAACATTGAGTACCTCTTCTCTGGAAGGTCACTTCACCCTGGAACTTCCCACACTAGAAGTACCCTCTGCCCCTCTAGCCCCTTCCTCTGATTGGCTGGCTCCTCTTAGCACCTCCATTTTAAGAGGGTGAAGGCATGAAGCCCAGGCCAGTCAAGTCTACGTTCTTCTCCAAGCTGTACTCTTGACACTCCAGACTTTCTCTGGGGTCATGCTTTCACATGGGTACCTCTCCCACCCCCTTCAGTTTTCTTTTATGTGTTGTCTTCTCCCCTTAGAATATAAACTCCCTGAGGACAGGACTGTCTTTCTGCTTCTGGAACCAGCCTCAAAAGTCCATTTGCATGAGGATTCTCCTCATCAATGGAGTTTGGTTACATACTACTCCAGGTATATATACATAGGTATATGTACAATACATAAATATACACATACATGTGTATATGTCTATATGTGTGTGTATCTATATCTAGTTATCTATATTCAGCTCAAAAGAAACATGAGATGTGCAAATTTAGAGATGCTACCCCAAATATTCACATGAATGATTCGTACCCTACCTGTGGTTGAGCTTTCTGAGCTCATATTGGTCTGATTAGCCACAGTCAGACACAGTGAAACTTTACCCCAACATAGTGATGTCATTTTGGTCCTCTTCAAGAATGAATGACAACAACAAACCAACCAATCTAACTATGGATAATTATCTACATTTGGGAGAGAATATTTACACAAATATGTAAGTATAGCTAGAGAGAAAGATAGGTGGGTGATAGATAGGTAGATAGACAGACAGATGGATGTAATGATAGGTGTCCCCTAACGGAGCATATGGTTCAAAGGGAAGCAGAATAGACATGTCTAGCCTCTTCTTCCCCTTCCCCTTTTCCAAGGAAGACTATTTCATCTCAGGAGGGGATGCAGGAGGTTAGGGCTAGAAGCTTAGAAGCTTGGCCACTCTGTTCTCCTCAGAGAGAGGGAGTGCCTGGCTAGAATTCCATCTGTCTGCTCCATTAAATGTTATTAGTCTAGGGGGTATAGTTTTTAGGTTCAAACTAAACTTCTGACTGCTGTTCATTGATGGACCCCAAGCCTTATATCCAACATTTGACCCCCTTCTTCCTGAATGCCATTTCCACAAGGAACACACAGCAATTAGCACAGAAACCCATCTATCCAAGTCAATAGCAAAACAGAAGGAAGAGAAAGTATAGCTAGATGAATATATATCAAACAAGACAGAGTGAAAGGGCTCTCCCACTGGGAACAAGGAAACTCAGCTCAACCAAGAGAGTCCTAGAAAACCCCTAAGGGGAAATTCCCTGACATCTCTAGTATAGCAATCTGGGGAAAGCAACATGACAGAGACTACCATCTCCTCCCATGTCAGCTTCTTCCCAGAGCCTTTTTCTCTCTTCAGCAACTGAACTGGGGTTGGCATTGTCCATCTTCTCTCTCAAAGCTGGAAGTGCCCGATGCAGAGGCCACAAAAATTCAAAGAGATTCAAGAGCCTTGAAGAGCTAGTCCAAAGTATGGAGCAGGGCATTGATCTCCACCCTAGGAGGGGCATAGAGTAGCTCTTAATGAGTGTGGGTTGGTTGATTGAAATTCTAGGAGTGAAGATTCTAGAAAGTTCTAGGAGGAGAGAGGGACATACCATTCTTCTGGGTCAAAACTCTTTATAATCTCAAGTAAAGATCAGTTAAGTCGTGTCCAAAAGCTGTATCTCTGCAATATAAGCACCAGCATCAGCACTTTTAAACAAGGGTGATTAAATAAGGGTGCTGTATTCAGGGCACTCTACAGAGTACAACCCGTACTCTGAGAGGGCACCTCAGTGACTACACGCCTAACTACACACAGGATCTATCCATAACACACAGCAATCAAGCAAAAGCAATCAGTGTGGCTAGCAGAGCAAAGCTGCCACTATAACACTATCCATGGGCCTCCTTATAAAACATAACTCTAGGCGGTAGTGTAATGCGAAACAACGAGCAAACAGACCACTCTAGCCTGGTATTCTCAAATATATATAACCGTAAAGTAATATTAATAAAAAGAAACCCAAGCATACCCAGACGTGCAAGAAATATATACAATTAAATGCAAGGTGTGTTTCACATGGGCCATCTCTAGCATTGTCACCTAGGTACGTGTTTAACTATATCTTCAGATTTACTTAGAATTGTCATTTATATCCACCAATGAGGAGGGAATCCCACATCAATGGGCTTTGGGAGTTGGATAGAAGTGTGTGTTTTTTATACATTTATAAATTCTATACATTATATATATTTATATATTATATACATTTTATATACATTTATATATCATATACATTTTATATATGTATATATTTTTATCTGTATGTGTATATTTTTTATTGTTCAGTCATTTTTATCGTACAGTCATTTTTAGTTGTGTCTGATTGTGATCTCATTTGGGGTTTTCTTGGTCAAGATACTAGAGTGGTTTGTTATTTACTTCTCCAGGTCATTTTACAGATGAAGGATTGAGGTATACCTGCCAAAACAAACCCAGGACCTATATGATCACAACTACAAAACACTTCACACAAATAAAGTCAGATCTAACTAACTGGAAAAATATCAATTGCTTGTGGCTGGGTTGAGCTAGTATAATAAAAATGACAATTTTACCTAAATTAAATTACATATGTAGTGCCATAACAATCAATTTACAAAAAAACTACTTTATAGAGCTAGAAAAAATAGTAACAAAATTCATTTGGAAGAACAAACAGTCTAGAATATCTAGGGAACTAATGAAAAGAAATGCTAGGGAAGGTGGACTAGCTATACCAGATTTTAATCTGTATTATAAAGCAGCAGTCATCAAAACTACTTGGTACTGGCTGAGGAATAGAGTAGTGGATCAATGGAATAGATTGGGCACACAAGATTCAGCAATTAATGAGTACAGTAATCTATTGTTTGATAAACCCAAAGACCCCAGTTTTGTGGATAAGAATGCACTATTTGACAAAAACTGCTGGGGAAACTAGAATATAGAATGGCAGAAACTGGGCATAGACCATTATCTAACACCACATACCAAAATCAAGTCTAAATGGGTGCATGATCTAGGTATAAAGGCTGATACTGTAAGCAATCTGGGAAAGCAAGGCATAGTTTATCTGTCAGATTTGTGGAGAGGGAAAGACTTTATAATCAAACAAGAATTAGAGAGCATTATAAAATGCAAAATGGATTTTTATTACATTAAATTGAAAAGCTTCTGTACAAACAAAGCCAATGTAACCAAGGTCAAGAGGGAGGTGGGAAATTGGGAAAGAATTTTTACAACCTATGTCTCTGATAAAGGACTCATTTCTAAAATATACAGAGAATTAAGTCAAATCTATAAGAATACAAGTTGTTCCCCAATTGATAAATGGTCAAAGGATATGAACAGGCAATTTTCAGAGAAAGAAATTAAATATATCTATAAGCATATGAAGAAATGCTCTAAGTCACTATTGATCAGAGAAATGCAAATCAAAACAGTTCTGAGGTACCACATCTCACCAGTCAGATTGGCTAAGATGACAAAACAGGAAAATGACAAAGCTGGAGAGGATGTGGGCAAATTGGAACACTAATGCATTGCTGGTGGAGTTGTGAAGTGATCCAACCATTCTGGAGAGCAATCTGGAATTATGCCCAAAGGGCTATAAATAATTTTATACCCTTTGACCCAGAAATACCACTTCTAGGGTTATATCCCAAAGAGATCATAGAAGTGGGAGGAAGACCCATATGTACAAAAATATTTATAGCAGCTCTTTTCATGGTTGCAAAGAATTGGAAATTAAGGGGGTGCCCATCAATTGGGGAATGGCTTAATAAGTTGTGGTATATGCATGTAATGGAATACTGTTGTGCTATAAGAAATGAGGAGCAAACGGACTTCATATTTACCTGGAGAGGCTTATACAAACTGATGCTGAGTGAGAAGAGTAGAACCAGGAGAAATCTGTATACAACATATGTGTGATAACCAACTATGACAGACTGGACTCTTCTAAGCAATGCAGTGATATAAGTCAATCCCAAAAGACTCATGATGGAGAGAGATGTCTACATCCAGAGAAAGAACTAGAAAGAACTGAGTTTGAATCCTGATGGAAGCAAACTAATCGATCTTTTTCTTTTCATTGTTTGGTTTTATTTCCTCTTTGCCATTTTTCATTCCATCTAGCACAATACGCCTTTGCAACCTGACTAATGTCTAATGTGAAAGTATTTGCAAATCCTATACTGGACTGTATGCCGTTGTGGGGTATGGGGGGAGGGAGGGAAGGGAAATATGAAACGCAAGGAACTATGGAATTGAATCTTGTAAACTAAAAATAAACAAACAAATTAAATTTTAAAAATTATGTATATAATTATTTATAACCTGACTAATGTCTAATGTGAAAGTATTTGCAGATCCTATACTTGATTGTATGCTGTAATGGGGGGGAGGGGAGGGAGGGAGAGAAAATTTGAAACTCAAGGAATTGTGGAATTGAATCTTGTAAACTAAAAGTAAAAAAACAAATTAATAAAGACCAAAAAAAAAAAGAATTGAGGCAAAGAGGGTTAAGTGACTTACCCAGGGTCACACAGTTAGCAAGTGTCTGAGGCCAGATTTGAACTCGGGAAAAGAGTCTTCCTGACTCCACACCTGACACTCTTTGCTCCACCTAGCTGCCCTATTGAGCCACCTAGCTGTCTCTGAACTAAATTAATTTGTGCTGGAATGGTAGTGGATAGAGAGCCAGAGCCAGAAAGACTTGTGTATGTACACACTCTGTTCCTTGATAGAATATAAGCTTTTTGAAGACAGGGAATACTTCATATTTGTCTTTGTATCCCCAATAGCTAGCAAGGTGCTGGCATAGAGTAGGCTCTTAATAAGTGAGAGTGGGTTGGTTGACTGAAATTCTAGGAAGGTAAAGGATTAGAGGGATCTGGGAAGACTTATCCACACTGGGTTTAGAAGAAATAAAAATATTGTACGTAGAGGAGATGAGGAAGGAATTCATCCTAAGGTTGTGGAAGAATGACTGCCAAGGCATGGCTGTAGGGGAGGGTATGTCAAATTTGGGAAATTAATCATTTAGTTTGGCTGAAATGTGGAATCCTGCATTGGTACAAGCCAGATTGTGAAAAGCTTTAAATAATAGGCTAAGAAATTTCTGTTTTATCCTTTGTGCCACAGGGAGCCAGTGTGGTTTTTGCATCATGTTCAGAGCTGTGTTTTAGGAAAATTATTCTGGTAGCTGTGTGATGGGCATATTAGACTTGGGGGAAGACTAGAAGCATGAAGACCAATTAGGAAGCTATTTATAGAAGATGATTTGAGAGGCAATGATGGCCTGCACAAGGAAAGTGACCATATGAATGTAGTAAAGAGAATTTATTAGAGAAATTTTATGGCGATAGAACTGGCAGGACTTGGCAAATGACTGGATATGGGTCACAAGGGAGAGAAGAGCCCGGGGTGATGCAAAGATCGTGAACCTGGGGAACACAAAGAATCGTGCCTTCAGGGCGTTGTTCTAAAGAAAGCATTTTGTAAACCTATAATCATGAGTTGTTATTATTTTAGGCAAAAGACCAAGGACAGCACTTTGAGCCACCCACTAGGAATTACCTTCCACATTGACATAGAATCGTGAATGAATTCTTTTTGTGTCTGATCATTCAACCAGTTCCAAATAGGTTTTGCCTAACCTACGTCTCTCCATCTCATACATAAAGACAATATTACAAAACTAATTCCTCAGATGTTTTGCTGGAGTCCAAGTGTGCTATGTGTTGTACAACATGGGTTAGGCCCACTTTTCCTCTTTCTCTCCTTCAAGGGGGATTAGTTTCTCCTAAAAGGAGACAAAGTAGTTTCAGGAATTGATAAGCCCCTGATGCAGCTTGCTCATCACTTAAGAGGATAAAAGTCCTACCCACAGGCAGTTGGGACATCCCTAGTTGGTGGACTTCTGAAGAACAGATGAATCACCAAGCCCTTCATCATGTCCTCCCCTAATGACCAGGTGGTTTTCATATGGAGACAAGAGGCCATGTCTAGAGAACCCAAGTGCCACTTTAACCTTGTTGCTTTTCCTTGCTATGTGAGGACCAAGTAAACCTCCTTTTGTTAACTGTTCAATGACTTACAAACACCTCATTACATCCCAACACTGGACCCAAACTGAGAGGACTGCTGGTGATTATAGTCTATAGCTAGAATGCTACACCTATAGCCTTCCTCTGATCTATCCACCATCTTTTTTTTTTTTTTTTTTTGCCTTTTGGAGGGCAATTGGGGTTAAGTAATTTGCCCAAGGTCACACGGCTAGGTTTTTGTTTGTGTGTATTAAGTGTCTGAGGTCGGATCCGAACTCAGGTCCTTCTGACTCCAGGGCCAACGCTCTACTCACTGCGCCACCTAGCTGCCCCCACCATCTTTCTTTAGGACAGAACATGAGGTTAGCTTGTCACAATCTGCTCTTCATGAAGTCATTCTGGCCCGGTGATTGCTGCTTCGGTCTCTAATTGTTCACAAATCACCCCCCGCCCCCATAACAGGCTCTAACATTTTTCCTAGAGTGGAGTTGGTCTTTTGGAGGGGAGTTTTCCAAATAATTGGTTTCATCACAGTGCCACTGAAAGCTGACCCTGAGCCATAGACAAAAAGAGTCAAGGGGACATGATGTGGTCACTCTATTCATTTTGATGAAGTTTTTGTTGTTATTCAGTCATTTCAGTTGTGTCTGACTCTCTGTGACCCCATTTGGGGTTTTCTTGGCAAAGATACTGGAGTGGTTTGCCATTGCCTTCTCCAGCTCATTTTACACATGGGGAAACTGAGGCAATCAGGGTCAAGTGACTTGCCCAGGATCACACAGCTAGTGACTAAGGCCAGATTTGGACTCAGGGAGATGAGCCTTCCTCACTGTAGGCCTGCCACTCTATCTACTGCATCACCTAGCCAACCCTTAAACAAGATTAGCCATGGTAATTTTAACAAGGCTGCTGAGCAAATTTCCAGGAAATAGCTAGTGAAGGCTCTTAAAAATTGGCTCAGAACTTGAATTTCAAGCTTAGCTCAGATGTCATGACTTCAGCTGGGGACAAATGGGTTTGTTTTGTTAAAAAAAACCAAACACCTGTTGACTTCAAGTACACAGCTGGTATATACCCAACAGCAGCAAGTGATCTCCTTGTGAGTGATTACATGGCAGGGCTCCCTTTATCCCTACTTTGAGCCCTGGGAAGAAGGGCATGTAAGGTAGAGGCTTGAGCATGGGGAGGGTCAGTAACCTCCACCTGAAACCTGATATCTGCCAGAACTTTGACCTTTGCAGATTCCATATGTATTCCTATTTTATCTGAGCCTCAGGTCAACCGGTGAAGTGGCTACTAACCAGTATTATTTTTCCATTTAACAGATAAGGAAACTGAGGCTCTCTCAACTTCCTGAGTGGCTTGCTCAGGACTGGGCAGTTCGTAAGTGTCAGAGGTGGAATGTGAACCTGGGCCTTCACTCTCTGAGTCCAGCTTGATATCCACTGTGCCTAGTGTCTCTACAAGGTTTTCAATTTTCAAATCTACAGAAAGTCACAATGTTAAAGACACCAGGAACTTGAAGTCATAGGGAAAAATCAAGGGGATGTCACTCCACATTTCTGAGTCTCAGTTTCCTCATCTGTAAAAGATATATATATATATATATATATATATAGATATATATATATATATATATATATATATATATAATACCTATAGTACTTAACCTTGCAGAGGTTATTAATTAGGCTTAAATTAGATAATATATAAGTGCATAGGAGTGACCCTTTGAAGAAATCCTTTCGCTTTTTTATATAAAGAATTTGAAAACTGTACAGCACTGGACAATTAAAAATAACCATAGAATGATGGAACTGTAAGTGAATGCAGAGATTCAGGAAGCCAAACCCATCATTTGGGTCAGAGGGCCTGGATTCCCATCCCATCCATCAATCAGGCTTACAAGCTGTGGGACCTCAGGCAAGTCACTTAACCTCATTGGGCCTCAGTTTCCTCATCTGTAAAAAGAGCTGGCTGGACTAGACCCTTTCTAGCCCTAGTTCTATGGGCCCCCAAGGAAGGAAATGACTTATCAAAAATCATTGGGCAAGTCAGGGTCAGAGCTCTAGAATCCAGGTGTCCAGAACTCCAGCTTCAGTGTTTGTGACATGCTTCTACCCTGCATCTGCCCCAGGGGATTTCCTCAGGCCAGACAAGATAGTTTTCTGCTTTCTGCCTAGAGATGCTCTTTTAGGAGTCCCTGCAAGGCTTCATCTGTAGCCAGCACCAATAAAGAAGTAGCCTTCCCTGAATAAAACCGTGAAATCTTCATTACCCTCAATGCCTGCTTATTCTTATTTTAATCCCCTCTCTATACTCTGTCCTCACCAAGGTACTCTTGCCTCCCTGTAGCTTTGCTTTCTCTATTCATGGAGTAAATGCGGAGTCAGCAGTTTGAGAAGGAGGACAGGCCACAGGTGATGCAAGAGTATCGAGTGATTGGTCACTACTTCTGCTTGAGACCCTCTCTTGGACAATAGCTGTTAGCCCAGGGCCTTGGCAGGAAACCGGAAATTCTAAATCAAAGGCAGCTGAGAAAGCTAGGCTCATTATGAGAAAAAAAAAGATGGGAAATAAAGCCTGGTCAAGAGCCACTGGTTATTGAGACACCAGTCCAACAAATGGGCTTGGTCACCAAATGCCACCACGAAGAGCCATCAAGAGGAATGAAAGAAGAAGGAGGATATCTCTCCAGCAAGCACGGGAGGCAGGGGAACTGGGGATCTGGGGAATCTACAGAGTGAGCTAGCTTTACATTTCTTCCAGGGTCAAATAATAGTTACGTGTCTATGAAGTACAAAGTGGTCTCCCTCCTAAGGGAAAGAGGGAAAGGGTCTTTCTGCTCCCCTCATTATATGTTGTGTTCAGTCATTTTCAGTTGTGGTCCACTCTTCATGACCCCATTTAGGGTTTCCTTGGCAGAGATACTGGAGTGTTTTGCCATTGCCTCCTCCAACTCATTTTATAGATGAGGAAACTGAGGTAAACAGGATTAAGTGACTCGCCCAGGGTCACACATCTAGGAAGTGTCTGAGGCCAGATTTGAACTTGAGAAGATAAGTCTTACTGGCTCCTGGCCCAGAACTCTATCCACTGCACCACCTAGCTGCCACCTTCCTTAACATTAGGGAAAGCAAAGTCATGAAAAATGCTTCAAGGAGAAAAATAGTGAAGAAAAGGGGTCTGAGGGAGCAAAAGGGAATCTTGACAACTCCAAAAGACTCATGGTAAAAACTGTTATCCACATCCAGAGAGAGAACTACAGAGTCTGAAAACAGATGGAAGCAGACCATTTTCGCTTTCTTTGTTTTTCTGGTTTTTTTGCGGTTTTCCCGTTTTGTTTTATTTCTTTGTTCACAACATGACTTATGTGGAAATATGTTTAACATGTTTGCATGTGTATAACCTGTATCAGATTGCTTGCCATCTTGGGAAGGGGGAAGGAGGGGAGGAAAAGAGGGAGAAAAAAATGGAACTCAAAACCTTATAAAAAATGAATTTTGAAAACTATCTTTACATGTAATTGGAAAAAATAAAATACTATTTACAAAAAAAAAAAAGTTTAAAAAAAGGAAATCTTGACCTGGATTGGGAGTGTGAAAAAATAGGACACAAGCTGAAGGGAAGAGGAATGGAGTCATAGAAAGAGCCCTGTATTCAAAGGCAGAAAACTTGGGTTCAATCCCCTGCTTTGCACAGTGAGCCTTTTTGAGCTAGGCAAATCCCCATCACACTCTGGGTCTCCTTTTCCTCATTTGTAAAATAAGGAGACAGATCTAGAATTAAAGGTTTTTAAGCTGGAGAAAGACTGGTAGATATACAGATCTCTGTATTTCAAGATAAATTTTTGGTAATCCTGTGTATTTTATTTCTAAATTTAAAAGCATTCTTTTAATCTTGGCTTCATTGGATTTATTTGTGCAAAAAATTCATCATTTTCTGTAATCAAAGTTGCCCACCTCACCCTTATATGATCTTCCCCACCTTGTTGTTCATGAATCTTCCCCCCGTCTATAGATCTAAAAGGTAATCGTGTCTACATTTCTTGAATTTGTTCACCATGTGACCTTTGATATCTACATCATCTCTGGAGCCTATCTTGGTATAAAGTGTAAGGTGCTGGTCTAACTCTAACTTCTTCCACACTTCTTCTGTTCAATTTCCCAGTTTTTGTCAAATAATAAATCCTTATCTAGCTAGGTTCACAGTATTTATCTGTTTCTGAATGCCAATTAACTACTTTGTTCCACTAATTGATCTATTTTTTAGACAATTGTTTTGTGAATTAATAACAATAATAATAGCACTTATTCTGTGCCAGACACTGGGCTAAGAGCTTTACAATTATTATCTCCTGTAATCTCATAATAACCTCCTGAGGTAGGAGCTAACATTATACCCATTTTACAGATGAAGAAAATGAGGCAAACAAAGATATCTTGCCCAGGGTCACATGGCTAGTAATTGTCTGAGACCAGATTTGATCTTGGGTCTTGCTGCCTCTTGGCCTAGTACTCTATCTGTTGAACCATCCTGTTACCATTTAATTATGGCTTCAGGGTATAGTTCAAGATCTGGCACTACTAGGCCCCTATTATTTCCACTTCTTTTCATTATTTCCCCTGAGATCCTTTGCCTTTTTTTTTTTTTCTAATTTTAGCATTTTTTTTTATAAAATAATCCTTTGGTAGTTTAAAAATGAACTAGGGGAAAAAGCTTTATTGCAAGTTTCGCTAATAAAGGTCTCATTTCCAATATATATGAAGAACTAATTTCAATTTGTAAGACTAAGAGCTATTCCCCAATTGATAAATGGGGGAACAGATAGTTCTCAAGGGAAGAAGCCCAGGCTATCTATAGCTATATGAGAGAGGGGAAAAAAATGTTCCAAATCACTGCTAATTAGAGAAATGCAAATTAAAGCAATTCTGAAATTCTACTTCACACTTCTCAGAGTAACAAAGATGACAAAAAAAGAAAATGAAAAATGTTGGAGGCACTGTGAGAAAATAGGCACATTGATACAAACTCTTGGTAAAACTCTGAATGGCTACCATTCCGGAAAGCAGTTTGGAATTATATAAAAATTGGCTAAACAATGAATGCTCCTTGACCCAGCTATATTAAGCTTATCCCAAAAAAAGATCAAAGAAATGGTGGAAAGATCTTATATTTACAGAAATATTTATAGCAATTCCTATTGTGGTGGCAAAAACAAAACAAAATAAAACAAAACCCTAAAAACTAAAGGAATATCTATCAACTGAAGATTGCAGTATATGAATGAGACGGGATACTATTATGCTGTAAGAAACGTAGCAATGAATTATTTCAGAGATGTAAAAAGACCTATATGAATAGGTCAGAGTAAGAGAAGAATTTCTGTAACAGCGATAGATAGCGTTAAGACAACTTTTCTGTGACCTTGGGCAAGTCACTTAAACCCAATTGCCCTGCCTTTCCCCCTCCAAAAAGACAAAAATAAAGACAAACAAATTTGGAAGCTTTAAGAATTGAGAGTGATGCAATGATCATCCATGATTCCAAAGGATGAATGATGAAACAGTCTATATTCTGACAATGATAGATTTAGGGTGCACAATTTTATACATATGTATACAAAAATATACACATACATACATATGTGTTAGTATGTATGTATGTGTATATATTTACATATAGACATACAGATGTTTATATACAAACAATGAGGGAATTTGTTTTGCTTGACTATGGATATTTGTTCCATGGAATTTGTTCCTTTTTTTACACTGGGCTGAGGGGGTGAGTGGGAGAAAAAATAGATTTCTGTTAAGAAAATTTTAAAAAATAAAGAGGCAGGGGAACACTATAGATGTGGAATGTTACAGGCATTTTCAGATGAGTACACAGTATTGCAAGTTTGGCTTGATTGCCTTACTTTGTTATAATGGGACCAAATGTGGTAAGGGCAATCTGTAAGCATAATATAAAACAAAACATAATCAACTCTAAACTTCAAAAACTTTAAATAATAATAAATAACTATTTATTAATGAAATAATAATATATTATACAGCATATTGTGCCATATTATATGTTATACATAATATAAATAATAAAATTAATAAATTAATTAAATAATGAAAGTTTAAATAAACTTTAACAAAACTTAAAAAAAAAAAAACACCATTAATTGTAAAGGATGTCCATAGGCTTTACCAGGTCAAAGGGGTCTAGACATGGGTGTAATGCAGCCAACTAGAACCAATCACAAGAACTGATTATTAAATTTTCAGAGTGAGTCTTTACATGGAAATCAGTTTTTCAAATCATGGTTTACATTATTTTGTTGCTAATCATCTCTTCCAGGGTTGGGGAACTTGCAACCTTGAGGCCACATGTAGCTCTTTAGGTCCTCAAGTGTGGCCCTTTGACTAAAATTTTACATTTGGATTCAGTCAAAGGGCCACACTTGAGGACCTAGAGGGCCACATGTGGCCTCGAGGCTGCAGGTTCCCCACCCCTGATCTATACTTAAGAAAATTATAAAGAAAATGTTAATTATGAAGATTAATCTTAAAAGTGTGTCATGCCTCCTTCCTTCTCCTCTCCCCCCCTCAAGAGCAGATCATTAAACATTTACCAGAACACCTCTAGATCCAGGACATAAAAATGGTTCAGAACCGTTATCGCTCTAAGTCTATGACCTTAGGACACTAAGCTAAGTAATAGACAAGTTTCCTCCCTTGGAGGGGAAGCTGGATCCTTGTAGGAGGAAGGAACTATTTTAAAGAATGATGAAGGGCATCCACAGGTGTCATTGGAAGGGAAGAAGAGACAAGAGGATGTGACTGGTTATTCCCTTCTGAGGGCTCTGGAGGAGGCACTTTGTAGAGCTCACATAAACAACAGGTAGGTTTGGTGCATGTTGGCAAAACCAATTACCTTTAGTCACTTCTATGGATAGAGAGTGGGTGGTGAGAGTAGCAACTGTTCTGCCAAAAGCATCTTAGGGAGCCCTGTTGAGTGTTTATGAAATTCTGGGCAAGAAACTCAAGACCGTAGTGGCATTCTTATCACTGTTGCTGAATACAGGAGTAGGGGCTTCCAAGGACAGAAGACTGGTGCAACTTTTACTAAGAAGATGGGGTCTAAGGAAAAGATGGAAACTTCGGGACCAAAGCTGAAAACAAATCATTTCCCCATCTTTTACATCCTGCTTTGAGAGAGGATGCATGTCCTTCCAGACCTTCTTTATAGAAAATTTTAGCCAGAAGCAGAGTATATCTAATCAAAGTCCGATAGAAAGAAATATGTAAAACCTAGGCTTCAAACCTGGGTTATTTACATAAGACTCTCCTCATTGGTGGAAAGCATTTGATAGTGAATAAGGGGTGACATTGGCCCAAGAGTGTGGGAGAAGAGAGAACTTTTACTTCATTCCTGATTTGAGAGAGGATATGTGTCATTCCTGGCCTTCTTTGGGGAGAAATCTTGAGAGAAATGGAACATATTTTAGATTATAGATATGTAGCCCCATCCCCCAACATGTCCTTGATTTCCATATTTCCATTTTGTCTCCCTAGAAACTTTAGGACATTTCCTTTGGGTGAAATTGAGGACTCTCTGACTCTCTCTCTCTTTCTCTCTCTCTCTCTCTCTCTCTCTCTCTCTCTCTCTCTCTCTCTCTCTCTCTCTCTCCCTCTCTCTTTCACACACACATATCTATTTTATTCTAAGTGGGAGAATTCATTCACTCAGTGTATCATTTGGAATGTTTTCATTTGTATGACTTATCTGAGTTTTGTTTTCTATCTGCTTAGATAAATAAATTTAATTACTATTTACTATCTGTGATTGTCCTTCATATAACTAGTATTTGGTGGGAAAGAACCAAGCCTTCATATATGAGCTACATACCTTCCTCTTCAAGAGACTGTGATCAAAAAAGCAGCCAGGACCCAAAATTCATTTCCCTTAAATGAGTAATATTTAAGAGAAGTGGAGATAGTTGTAATTATAGTCTACTCTTCCTGAGGGGAGCAGAGTAGCCAACTTCATGACCCCTCCTCTGGCTCCCCTCCAAGTAGGAATCAAAGTCTTCCTTTGGGCAAGATTCCAGGGACAATCTTATTCATGCCTCTCTGCAAGTCACATTAGAACAGCCCTTGCAGATACATATAACTTGTGTAGGCAACACACATCTTTCATAAGTTTTCATGAAGTCTTTCAAATATGATCAAAGGCTTTTAGTTGAAAGGGGGGAAGGTGGGAAGGAAGACCAAACATATACATCAAATCTACAATACCACAGAAAGTATTAGATACAATGCATGGAGAAAATAGCAGTGAAAGAAACCAGTTCACAGGAAACAATACCTAGGAAGCCAAAAATAAAACCCATGACCTCAAATGTCTATATGCAATGGATAAAGTAGGAATAAGAAACAATGGGAAGAGATTTTAATGCAAAGATGAAATATTTCTGGGACTTGTTATGCTGGGACTCATGATTAGAAAATGGCCCTAGAAGACTATACCTTATTAAAAAGGAAGTTATCAATATGCATTTTAAAAGCACTTATGTGGCATGGAACGAGCTTTATCTATTACCAAATAGATTCTCCCTTTCTTTCTAAAGAAGATGTTCTCTCTGTCTCCGTCTCTGTTTCTCTCTCTCTGTCTATCTCTGTCTCTGTCTCTGTGTCTCTGTCTCTGTCGCTGTCTCTGTCTCTCTCTCTGTCTCTGTCTCTCTCTCTGTCTCTGTCTCTCTGTCTCTGTCTCTGTCTCTGTCTCTCTCTCTCTCTCTCTCTCTCTCTCTCTTTACCCCTCTGTTTCTTTCTCTCTCCTCTCTCTATTTTTCCTTCTCTCTCTTCCCTCTATTTCTCTCACCTCTTCTCCCACTCTTCTGTCTCTCCCTTCCTCTCTTTCTCTCAAAAGAAAATAAATTCTATTCTTGACCTACCTTGATGATAATATAATTCTTCAAAAGGTAAAAAAATGACAAGAAGCTCTATTATCTAGGGCCTGGTTTATTTATATATATATATATATATATATATATATATATATATATATATATATATATGGAGAGAACTAGTTTCTAAAAACAGAAATGATGGAAACTTTGGGATGATATGACCATGCCATCTCTGAATTCTTAATAGAAGAAAGTCAGGTATAATCTCCCAGAGGGAGAAAAGGGAATAAGTATAATGAGACTGGAAAGACACATTGGGTTCAGGTTGTCACAGGCTTTCAAAACCAAATAGCATTTATATTGAGTTCTATTCACAACAGGCAACCAATGGAGTTTATTTAGTAGGGGAGTGACATGGTCTTACCTTCACTTTAGAAAAATCACTTTAACAACTGTGTGAAGGATGGATTGAATTAGCAACCATGTGGAGGATGAAATGGAAAGGGTAGAGACTTAAAGCAGGGAGATCACTTTAGAGGCTGTTGCAATAGTCCATGGGAGTGGTAATGAGAGCCTGACCTAGGGTGATGGTCATCAGTAGAGAGAGAAAGGGATGAAGAATGAAGACACAGAAACAATTCCAATGAGGGATGAAAAGGGGTGGCTATCTAAACAGACCAATGTGTGTTCACAGGGAATTCAACATAAATTTTAAAAGGAAAGGAGAGAAAGAAGCAAGGGCAGATAATGGACTATGAATAACAAATCATAGCATCTTCCTGTTGAGAATGCAGCCAGGTACCAATTAGTATAAACAATAAATCCTCTGATGAGCAAATATTATTCAAATGAGCACTATTTGAAGTTATAATTATATAAAATATGGCAACTGGTACTAGTCCAATGCAGTGTGAATTCAAATAATGACTTCAGGGGGATTCATTATTCACATGAATCAGGACCTGGCTTGTAATGTCAGAAACACTAACGCTTAGAGTGAGCTGAAATTGGTGATAAATGCTGCTGAAAATAAAATGGGATTTTTGAGCTATGAAGAAGAGGAAGATGAAAGAAGGGATGGTATCACTCTTCAGGGTAGATGAAACCAGGGGAGTGCCAGAGCCAACTTGAAACAGCTTTCTAAAACTGAATGTTAAATTTTTAGTGTGAACTTTTTCACCTTGGAAATCAGTAAATGCTACAAATCCAGGGTTGTTTTGTTGATTGTCTAAATTTAAGAAAGTGGTGGAGAAAATGTTAAAAATGCAGATTAAGCTTTAAAATGTGTCAAGTATACTTCCACCCACCCCAGTTGTTAAACATTTATCAGCATACCCACTGGTAACAACGACAACACACCTCAGAGGGAAACCCAAACTATTCAACTGTAACTTTAGTTCTGTTTTGAAAGCTAAGCACTGAACAAAAATAGTTAATAGACGATGGAAAGCCAAGATAAGTCAGGAGCTGGGTGGGGAGCAGCTTGGGGTTTTTGTTGAAGTGAACTGTAGTCCAGAGTACTGAGTCGCCTGATAGATGTGATTGCTGAACTGCAGGAGGGGATTTATGAAAGACTACAAAGAAGGAAAAAAGGGCCATGGGACCAGAGGAGGGTAAATGTATTGATTATTCCCAAAACAGGAGAAATTCATACAGAAGTTCTCCAAACAATATGCCAGTCAACATGACTTCCATTAGTGGCAATGATTTATAATGGTTTGTGAGCATTTAAAAAGGGAAATGGTGATCATAAGAGGCAAGAATGGCTTAATTGAGAATATATCATGTGAAACTAACTTCATTTCCTTTCTGGACAAGGTTACAAGATGGTAGGTTAATGTTGTAGGGTAGCTAAACTTCAGCAAAACTTTGGACAAAATTTATTGTACAATCCTTGAGGATAAGACAGAGAGACATGGATTGGACTATAAGACAGATGAATTGGAACCAGACCCAAACAATAGTGGCTATTGAGTTGATGTCAAAGGGAGGAGGGTTCTAGTGGAACAACTGAGGGATCTGTCCTTGGTACTGAGCTATCTAAATTTTAACCAATAACTCAGATGAAGGAAGACATAGGTGTAAGAATTATCAAATCTGCAGATGACAGGAAGGTGGGAGGATTAGCTAACATGTTGGTTGTCAGAATCAGGATTCAAAAAGATTAAAATCAGGCTAGAACAATGGGCTGAAATAATCAAGACAAATTTTGATAGTGACATATAGTGTCCTAATATTTGGGTTCAAAAAATCAACTTTATAGGCACAAGATAGGGAAAGCATAGTATTTACTTCAGCCAAACTACATAATGGTTTATTTGGAAAAGATTTGAAGGTTTAGCAGACTGATGTCTTAATATGGGTCAGTAATGTGACATGACAGACCAAAGAAATGGTAATCAATCAACAAACATTTTT
Organism: Gymnobelideus leadbeateri; assembly: GCA_011680675.1. Taxonomy (NCBI): domain Eukaryota; kingdom Metazoa; phylum Chordata; class Mammalia; order Diprotodontia; family Petauridae; genus Gymnobelideus; species Gymnobelideus leadbeateri. The sequence goes on from WOXC01001655.1 coordinate 432,468, forward strand.
AATTGTTTTATTAAGAGAAACATAATATAAAAGCTCTATTAGATTCACAGATTTAGAGCTGGAGCAGACCTCAGGGACCAACCAATTCAAGCACCTCATTTTATAGGGGAGGTAACTGAGGCCCTCCCAGAGACGCTGAATTGTCCAAAGTTGAGGTGAGGCAAGATTTTAACCTCATGAACAGCAGAGCAAGGGCTTTTTCCACCATAAGACATTGTATCTAAAATACTGTGTTTGGTGCTGGGTGCCACACTTTAGGTAGGACTTTAACAAATGAGAACACATCCAATGAACAACCTGCATAGTTAAGTCACCAGAGACCAAGTCATACAAAGTTTGGGTGAAGGAATAGCAAATATTTAGTAGTAAGAAGAGAAGCCGTGATAGCTATCTCCAAATATTTGAAAAAGCAGGTTTCAAGCTATAATGAAGAAAAAGCAATCAGAGCTATCCAAAGTGGAATGGGCTGCTTCCAAAGGTTTTCCCTCCCTAGGGGTCTCCAAGCAGAGGCCAGATGGCCACTTGTGAAGGTAGAAGCAAACAGTTTTTAAAAAATCTCTCTATACTCTGTAACACCACCTTTGACTGCATTGTTAGCTTCTATGTTATCTTTTGTTTGTTCTAATCAAATCCTGGGTTTTAAATGCTAATGGGATAGCTCATGGTAGTAGTAGTAGTAGTAGTAGTAGTAGTAGTAGTAGTAGTAGTAGTAAGAGGAGGAGGAGGGGAAGAAAGAGGAGGAGGAAAAGGAGAAGAAGATGGAGAAGTATGGCTAGTGGGATCTTGGGTAAGCTACTCACCCAGTGCCCTAGCTGATGCTCTGAGATAAGGTAAAGAATAAGTGTTGATCTTAGTTGAGAGAGGAAGTTCCTTTGCTGGGATTTTCCACTATCAATGAAATCACAATTCTAGTCCCTCTCTACCCACAATCCATCAACTCACCATCTTCTTGACAGTGTATTCAATGTTTTCCTTTCAACAATCCTGTGATTAGTCTTGTTTCCTATTTTATAGATGAGGAAGAGTGGTAGCAGAAAGGAGCCAAGTTAAAGCAATCATTTAAATGTGTGTGTGTGTGTGTGTGTGTGTGTGTGTGTGTGTGTGTGTGTGCTAACTCATATGAGCCTAGGTTTATACAATGCTTTCTTAAGGTCAAGCCTGTGAAGTAGCTAGGAGTAGGTATAGCCATCCCTATTTGACAGATTGGACAACTAAGGCTCTGACAAAAAATGTGACTTGCCTACAGTCATGCATATAAGTGGAGGCAGAGCCAAGTCTTCTGATTTCATATTCAGAACATAACATCCCTGCAATATCTCTAAATTAAGGTTAAGTCACTAGATGGTCTCTAACTATCCTCCATGGCTAAATCTATAATACTATTATCTATTGCACAAATGAGGAAACTGAGGCCTAGGGAGGCCAAGTAATTTTCTCAAGGTCTCATTGGTGGCAAGTATAGAGGCAAGAGTAGAATCCCGGTCTTCTGACTCCAAGTCAGTTGGTCTAGCCTATAGAGTGCCAGAGCCAGAATTACAACTTGAGTTCTCTGACTTCAAACCCAAGCTCTTTCTACTTTAGACGCCTCCCTTACCCATGCCTTGAGCTGCTTCCTGAAGCCCTACTCTATTTATTTAAAACAGCATAACCAAAGAGGCCAGAAGGCTCGGAAATGATCATAGAATGACCAGATGATCAGACAAGCCTCAGAAGCACAAAGGGGCCCTCCCTCTTTGTGCCATAAATATTCTTCTCCTCCCCTCCCCTACCCCTTGCAAAAATTTGGCCTTAAAGATGCACAATGAAGATTCTGGAAGCTCTGGGGTATTATTCAGATTCAGAGCAAATCTATTTTCACCTTCAATCTCAGCTCTTCCCTTTTCGCACTTGAGCAGTCTTACCTTTAATACCAAAGTGAAGCAAACTCTCAGCACTTGTGGGAATTATTCCAAAGATATTGCATTTTTAAAAAGTCAGTCTGATATACCAGGGCAGGGTTCTTAAGAAGCTTTCCATTTCAGTCAGTCAAGTAGCATCTAAACATCTACCATGTGCCAGGTCCTGTGCTAAATGAAGGGCATCCAAAGAAATATTTCATTCATTCTTACCTTCAATCAGTTAAACTCCTATTAAGCACCTAAGATTAATTTATTGAGGCTTCTGGTAAGATGAACAGGCAGATTTTGGGGGTACCTGCTTTGGCTTGTCTCTGGAAGGTCAGGGTTTGTGTAGGGAAGGGGGCATCGTCCCTGTAGGAAGAGGGTAGTGTCTTAGGGAAAAACTAAACATAGATCTGGCCTCATGCTTAATGAAAAAGGGAGCTGCTAATGTGGCTTAAGAGGCATCAGGAAAACCCCCATTCCCCAAATATATTTCATAAGTGACCCCAATTCCACAAAGATAGGTAAAAAGATGTCAGACAGAGAGGGCAAGTAGTGTGCTAAGAAGGCATCAAAGGGGAAGTGGAGGAAAAAAGGAGCAGAGTAGGGGAGGGACAAGCCAAGATGTGAGGCAGGAAATTGAAGAGGGCACCAAGGTGGCATGGCAGATGGCACACTGGACTTGGAATCAGGATGACCTTAATACAGGTCCTGCCTCAGAGACACTAGCTGGGCGATCTTAGGCAAGTCACTTACCCTCTCTCAGCTTCAATTTCCTCGTCTAAGAAATGGGGCTAAAAATAACTATGTCAGAGGGTTGTTATCAGGCTCAACCTATATATCATATGGAAGATGCATTGTAAGACTCAAAGTGTTGTGTAAACTTTAGATAATAGATAGCTTCTGAAATTGGCTGAATGGCCAGACCTGATGAGTAATTATTAATGGCTCTGTGTCAGCTTGGAAAGAAGCTCCTAGTGGAGTGGTCCAGAGCAATGGGTTTGGTCCCGTGCTGTTGGATATTATTAATGGTTTTAACAAAGGCATGGAAGGCACACTTGGCAAATATGCCACTGCTGATGTAAGGCTAGGAGGGACAAGTTATAATCTAAATGACAGAGTCAGGAGCCAAAAAGATGTCGACAGTCTCAAGTCCTGGAATCAAATCTAATAAGACAAAATGTCGAAGGAGAAAATCTAATCTTTTAGCCTCAGGCTCCAAAAGTTAACTTGACAAATATAAGATGGGGGAGGCAGTTAATTTGGAAAAGATGTGTGGACTGCAAGCACAACATGCTTCAACAGCATGCTTTGGCAGCCAAACAAGTCGGCTCAATCTTGGGCTGTAGGGTCTACGACTAGAACAGGGAATTGTCATTTTATTATTGTTTTCTTTTTGGAGGGGGGAAGGTAGTGCAATTGGGGTTAATTGACTTGCCCAAGGTCACACAGCTAGTTTTTTTTGTTTGTTTGTTAAGTGTCTGAGGCCGGATTTGAACTTAAGTACTCCTGACTCTATTCACTGCGCCACCTAGCCACCCCCAAGGGATTGTCATTTTAGATGCCATCTTCTGGATACTTTCTAGCATGTCTGTGGCAGCCAGAATTGAAGATGCCACCCCAAATGGGATATGATTCTTTTTTCCCCCAGTCATACCCTACTCTTCATAATCCCATTTTGGGTTTTCTTGGCAAAGATACTAGATAGGTTTGCCATTTCCTTCTCTAGCTATTTTTTACAGATGAAGGAACTGAGGCAAATAGTGTGAAGTGACTTATACAGGGTCACATAGCTACTAAGTGTCTGAGGCTGGATTTGAACTCAGGAAGACTCATCTTCCTGACTCCAGGCCTGATACTCCATTCACTGTGCCACCTAGCTGCCCTGTGATAGGACTGGGGCAGAGCATAGTAGGACTGTGATTTCCCTAGTCCTGGGCATGGCATCATATCTCTCTTAACCCAGCCTATTATACATTAGCTTTTTCTGGTTGCCATATTATATTATAAACCCATTGTAAACCCATTCTGAGCTATAATCCTCAGACTGTTGGGTTTGATTTTTCCAGATGAACCACTTTTTAGTCATATCTTTCTCCTCTCACATTTGTGAACTTGTTTTTTGAACCCAAGAATAATATTTTACATTTATCCTTTTAAAATGCTGTCTTATTAGATTAAACCCAATGTTCTAGATAGTCAAGATCTCTTTAGGTCCTGACCCATAGTATCAGCCATCTCTTCCAGCTTTGTGTCATACAAATCTGATAAACACACCATCTAAATCTTTATCCACATCACTGATAAAAATGCTAAACAGTAAAGAGCCCAGCACAGAACCCTGGGGCATCGCACTAAAGACCTCCTTGTAAGATGACTGCTGAGCCATTAAGGACAGACCTTTGGGTCTGGTCAGTCAATCAGTTTGGAATCCTTTCTCTGTGACTTGTCCTTTAAAAATAAATTCTAGGTGCAGCTAGGTGGTGCAGTGAATAGAGTACTGATCCTAGAGTCAAGAGGACCTGAGTTCAAATCCAACCTCAGACACTTAACATGTTTCCTAGCTGTGTGACCTTGGGCAAGTCACTTAACCCCAATTATCTTACCTCCAAAAAATAAATAAATTCTATATGGAGTGTGGAGTTTAGAAAACTAGAGACAGAGGAAGGGCAGTCAAAGAGACAACACACAGACCATGCCTAGAATGCTCTCCCTTCTCAACCCCACCTCTTGGCTTCCTCAGCCTCTTTCAAGCCTCAGATAATGTCGTTTCCACCCCCACCCCCCTTGAGAAACCTTTCCCAGTCCTCATTAGTTTCAGTGACTTCCCTCTGAAATCTCCCCCCTCCATGCATCCTGCACACCTCTTGTCTGTCCATAGTCTACATATTGTGCCCCCCATTAGACTGTGAACCCCTTGAGGGCAGGAATTTTTTCCTTTTCTTTTATTGTCACTGCTTAGGACGGTGGCTGACTCATAGAAGCTATTTAATAAATGCTATTTGAATGACTGGCTGACTGATTGATTACCACTGTCAATTCCTTAGAGGGAGACCTGATTGACTATGCAGCTCTTTCAAAGAAAATTAGGCCCTAGGGATGGCAGAAGATGGAGGCGGCAGAAGATGGAGGTGGCATCAGATGGGGAAACTGATGTCCAGATGGAAGGGACTTCCTCAAAGTCACATCCCTAGTAAGTGCCATGGTTGGGATTTTAACCTATGTCCTCTGGTCATTTCAAATCTAGGGCTCTTTATACTATAAGTCTATCCAAAAAGCAATCTTTTGAAATACGTATTATACCTACTTCATCCCTATAGCTCAGGGCAAAATCTGAGACAGAAGAATACAAGGGTTGGGAAGAAAGAGATTAGAGGGGCCGTTTCTCCTTTCTCAGTTTCAATTAGAAAAAGTGTCCATGGCTTTGGAGCATGGGGGAGTTGTAGTTTGATTGCTGATGGTGAACTAAGGAAAGATGGAAAACAACCACCCTCATCTGCTTGGTAGATAAGGTAGTTTCCTGTCTACTGCAGAGGGGTCTTGACCTTCTTGGCATTTTTCAAAAGGGAGAAAGCAACAGGAGGAAACAGAAGTTGGGCCCCCTGCTCATTATTGATTAAAGAAAGGAAACAGAGAGGTAAAGGGTGGAGGGGCCGAAGAGATCTGAGGAGTCAGCAGGGATGTTAGACAAAGTTGAGGGAGGGTACAGGGGCAGGGGAGGAAAGACCCTATTTCTGAAGATAGAGAATTCCACCCTGGCCCCATGCTCCTTTCCACCCATAAAGAGATCTAGTCTAATTAGTGAGGTTAATAGCAAGATTTTGTGTTAAGAGAAGCGGAGGCTAGAATCATGGGTCCAGCCCTTCTGAATGATATGATCTTGGGTATGACATGGCAACTCTAAATCTTGGTTTTAGAACATATAAATTGGGAGAGATCATATTTGCCATGCTCACCTCATAGGGCAGTTACAAGGAATTCACTCTTTATAACTTATGAAGTCTTAAAACTGGGACTAATTGTTATGATGACTACCTATGCAATACCCAGGGCAAACCTGGTTCTCTCTTTCACCTCTTAGTCCCACAGGGTCCTAAGCCCCTGACCTAGAACACTATAGATATGTTGCTTTCCAATAAACCAAATGATGCACAAACATTTATTAAGTGCTTAACATATGCTAGGCTCTGCCCTATGCACTGAGGCTGCACACAGAAAGAATGAAACAATCCCTGCACACAAGAAGCTTGTATTCTGACAGAGGAGATAACAAGTACATACACAAATATGCACAGGTCTTTGGTCATTGAGAAAGAGCACTCATCCAATTTATTGGTTACTGCTAGACTAACAAATTGATTGTGCTAGAAGCATTGTGTCTCAGTTTACCTTAATTTTCCACCCAGGATGGGAGCAGGACAAGCCTCAAAGGGAAGGGAGTGGGTAGGAGTTTCCCTGAAACAGGCCTGCAGGGAAAAACCCCAAGAGCTCACTGGTGAGATTTGCCTCTAGGGGCTTTTTCCATCAAGGACTACAACCTGACTCTCCCTCCCAATTTCTTCTGAGTTTAAGCTTTAAAGATGGCAGACCACAGGAAGTCAGCTTCAGTAAGATTGCAAAGACACTTTACAATTTAAACCTTCTTGACCCTGAAAGGAGAGTTTGTTTAAATCAAGGACTGACCTGAGGATCACGTTCCGGATGTCTACAGCGTGAACCACAATACCCCACTGTCCTTGTGGAACTTAACAGAGCTTTGGGGCACCAACATTTGGCCTTCCTGACTATAATCTTAGCAGAAATGTCTAAAGATCTTTACAAGTCACCTGAACCAGAGAAGTAGATCTTCTAGGAGAAGCCCCTTCCTTCTGCTCTGAGAACACACCCAGTTCCAGAATGCCCAAGGGGAGATGTTTTCAGAAACCAGACACCTACATCTGACCCTGAAGATATAACATGCTGATGAAATGGACATTGGGAATGTGTTACTAGGAAAGACACTGAATATTCACCCTTCCCTCTTATTCCTTCCCTATGTTTCTGTAAGGCCTACTTACCTAAAAGGGAATGCCCCCAATGGAATTTATCAATCTGTTAGTCATTCCAGATTTCAAAGATCAAAGATTAAGTTTGATGGTTTGGGGGCCATCTCTGTCAAGTTAGTCCTATTAAAATAGAATATCTGAGATAAAATTTCTTTAGTCCCTATTTCAAATATATTGGGATTAGAACAGCATTAGAACAAGCAGAAATTCTAGCTAGGGAGCATTTTCTGTTTCTTAACCATTGCTTAAGTTTTACTAATCCTTATGTATTGATAGACATACCTGATTTTTCTATACTCTGATTTGTCATTTTAATCAGGATTAGTGATTCATGGGAGGCATGGCCTCCAAAGAATCAAAGGGGAGAATTATAAGTCTGAAAATTGATTTTAATTCTATTTTTAAGACAGTCAAGCTGGCATGGGCAGCGAGGTGGTGCAGTGCATAGAATGCTGGGCCTAGAGTCAGAAACACTCATCTTCTTGAATTCAAATCCAGCCTCAGACACTTACTAGGTGTGTGTGACCCTGGGCAAGTCACTTAATCCTGTATGCCTCAGCTTCCTCAATCTATAAATGAGCTGGAGGAAGAAATGGCAAACCATTCCAGTATCTTTGCCAAGAAAACCCCAAATGGGGTCACAGAGAGTTGGACAGGAGTGAAAGGAGGAGATGTGGTGGAAAGACAAAGATAAAAAGAGGCAGGGATTAGGAAAAAAGATAATACCAGAGGGGAACCAGTGATGAGCAAAACTAGCTTCCTCATCCTGAAGGTGGAATTAAAAGGATGGAAAAGACTTTTAATCTAATGGGATTTCTTCAATTGCCTCTTAAGCAGCAGGGAAATGGAGGGACAAATTGTGAGACAAGAACATAATGGGATATTATTGCATCATAAATGACAAAAGAGATGATTTCAGAGAATCCTGGATAATGGGAATTGATGCAGAGTGAAGGGAGCAGACCAAGAGAAAAATTTATACAAAGACAGCAACATTCTAAAGAAAAAGAGCTTTGAAAAATAAGAACTCTGACCAATGCAGTTGCCAACCATGTGTCCAGAGAACCCAGAATGAAGACTGTCACCTATCTCCTGACAGAGATGATTAACCCAAGGTTAGAAAGAGGCATACAGTTGTGAATATGGCCACCAAGTGGGTTCATTGTGCTTAACCATTTTTATTTGATGTGAGGGTCCTTCCTTCCTTCCTTCCTTCCTTCCTTCCTTCCTTCCTTCCTTCCTTCTGTCCTTCCTTCCTTCCTCTCTCTATCCTTTATTTGTCTGTCTCTGTCCCTCTCTCTGCCTCTGTTTGTCTCTGTCCAGCTGTCTCTCTCTGTCTCTCTCTCCCTCTCTGGCTTTGTCTATCTCTCTGTCTCTGTCTCTGCTTTTAATTAATTGGTTAGCAGTAGTGATGCCAAAATTAAAAAGGGGCCACTACAACTTTTTTTAAATTCACATAAGAGAAAGAAATTCAGATGAAAGCACAGACAAGCAGGATAATTTGGAAAGTAACATGGAGAATACTTAGAATAAACCTTCCCCTCCCTCAAAAAAAGAAGAAAATGCCAGAAAAGAGCTCAGCTGAAGGAGATGAGAGGATTTTTCTGGAAAAGGGAAAACGTGGTGGGAAGCTCATAGCTTTTTTAAGCACTGCAAGGGTGATACTGTGGAAGAAGAATTTGGCTTTTTCTGTTGGATCCCAGAGGTTAGAAGGAGGAGCGATGGGGAAAATGACAGCAAAACAGATTTAGGCTGTTTCCAGTGAAAAGCTTTCCTGCTATCAGAGCTCTACCAAAGTGCAACCACTCACCAGGCCAAGTGGTTTTGTTGGTGGCCTTCAAGGCCAGATTGTCTGACTCCTGGGTGGGTGTTGTCAAAGAAGACTTGGTCAGGTACAGGCTGGACTGCAGGGGTCTGAGGACCCTCCAACGGGAGATTCTGTCTTTCTCTAAGCCCAGTTTCCTGACTCCCAGGTCCATCCCAGCTCCCTCTTTCTCTTCACTTTTCCCTCACTAGCTTCCCAGGTCTTGCCTGACAGCAGATCTGTTGTGCTGGGGTCGGAGTTGCCTGGAGCACACTGGGTTTCTCTCCCTGGGTGGTCCCAGGATGACCTGGCTGGGAGAAGCAGGAGAGATACAGAGGCTGAAAAAAGCAGCTCTCCCCCAGGCCCAGAGTGAGGACTAAGGAGGTAGTGGAGGGGAGAGAGAGGGGGGCCTACAGCTTGGGGAGCAGAGGCTGCATAGCTCAGGGAACTGATGACTAAGGAGAGACTGTTTATCCTGGCTCAGTGGAGGGATGTGTAGGGGGATAAACAGGAATGAGAAGAGGAGGACTTGATTGATGAAACTTGAAAAACTTCCGGCTGCTATAGCAATAAAAAAGTCATCCCGGTGGGGGGAGGGCCAGAAGCTCCCCTGCTTCCTATGTGTTTGGGAGCGGGGGAAGGGGATAGCCTGATATAGTGGAAGGAACATTGACTTTGGAGTCCAAGGCCCTGGATTCAGATGCTGCCTTTGCTACTTATTACCTGCATGATTTTTGTTGAGTCCCTTCCCCAGTCCAGGTCTTACCACCCTGATCTGTAAAATGAGGGGCTCTTTTTCAGTTCTAAATCTGTGACCAGACAATAGGATTTGTATTTCTGGCCCTTCTGAGGCCACCTCAGTTACAGTCCAATGGTAGATAACCCCAGAGCCATTTCACAGGGGTCAGTGAGCCAGAATCACAGATCTGGATCTGAGCTAGAAGAGGCCTTGAGGGACCCTCCAGTCCAGGGGTAGTCAAAGGCCCCTCTGGGGCTCCTGTGACTGGAGGGCCCTACTTGAGGACCTAGAGAGTCACATGTGGCCTCGAGGCTGGCAGTTCCCCACCCCTGTGTCTAGTCCAACCTTCCTGTTTCACAGATAAGGGTCCAGAGAGGTTAAGCAACTTGCCCAAAGTCACAGAGAAGTGGGTTCTGAACCCAGGACGTCCTCTGACTGCAAATCCATCTCTCTTTCCACTGTAGCACATTCTCGCCTTACATTTAGAACTGGGAGGGTCCTTAGAGATCATCTACTCCAATCTCATTTTTAAAGTGCAGGACAATGAGGCTCTGAGGGGGTAGTTGTTTGCCTGAGTCCAAACGCTAGGCACTGCCTTGGCTGAGATCTGGTGGAAGCAGCTCAGGGGACTGTTTCTGCCCAGGCCTGGTAGAGCCCCATCTCCTGGGTGTGACCCAGTTAGCAGGCCCTGGCATCCGGGAGAAAGGCTGTGCCCTGTACTATGGGCCCCACTGCTTCCTCCCCTGCTCTGGTTCTGCACAGTGTCTGGGCCTCTGCCACCTTTCTGCCACAGCTCCTTCAGCCTCTGGACCTGGCCACATTGCATGCAGACTGAAAGGAGCCTTCGAGGTTAGCTGGCATTGCCCCATGGTGCCAGCAGCTGACATGGTTCCAGACACGGAGCCACTCCCCAAGGTCCCTGGGTCAGCTGGGGGTCCAGGATTGTAAAGAGGAAAGAAAGATTCTCAGCCTCAGTCCTTTGACTACAGAAGTCTACTGGGCTTCGATTTCTGCAGTCTTGGGATTCCCAGAGCCATGGGCTAGAGCTGCTAGATGAAGCTGTGTGTGGATGTGCACACATGGGAGGTTTGGTGAAAAGAACCAGAAGTCAAGCAATCAGCAGTCTACTAAGAACCAAGCATACATTTTAGAGACTGGAAAGCTGAAATCCAGAAAGGAGGCAACTTGGTGAAATCCTACAGCTAGTAAGAAGTAGAATTAGGGTTTAAACCCTGGTTATCTGACTCCAGATGTGTCTGTAATATGAGGGCTTGGACTCGATGACCACTAAGGTCCTTTCCAGCCTTCAATACCCAATGCCTTCCAGGGATCTCGAATTGGATAGCCAGCAGACAAATCTGACCTGTTCAAAACTGAACGTATTACCTTGCCCCTACACCCTCCTCCCACCCAAGCCCCCATGACGGTCAAGGGCAACACCATCCTCCCAGTCCCTCACTGTCCATTCCTCACTGTCCCTCACCCCTCACATCCAATCTGCTGGCAAGGCCTATAGATCTCAGGTCTTCAGCCTTTCTCAAATCTGCCCCTTCTCTCCTCTGGCATTGCTGTCCCCCTGGCCAGGGCCCTGATCACCTCATGCTTGGACTTGCTAGTGGGGCTGTCTGCCTCAGGTCTCTCCTCCCTCCACTCCTTCCTCCATTTAGCTACTAAAGTGATTTTCCTAAAGCACATGTAATCCCTCTACTCAATGAATCCCAGTGGCTCCCTTTGTCTCCAGGATCAAATACGAATACTGTGGCATTCAAAGCCTTCATAACCTTGCCCCTTCCCACCTTTCCAGTCTTCTCCTACTCTACATACACACCCCATGACCTCCACTGGTTGATCCAGTGACACCAGCCACCTCAACATTCCCCAAACAAGACACTCCATCTCTCAGCTCTTGGCATTTCTTCTGGCTGGCCTCTATGCCTGGCATTGTCTCCCTCCTCACCTCTGCCTCTTGGGCTTCCCTGGGTTCCTCCAAGTCACAGCTACAATCCTTCCTTCTGCAGAAAGCCTTTCCCCATCCCTCTTAATGCTAGTGCTTTCTATCTGTTGACTTTCCCTATTAATCTTGTATGTAGCTCGATTGTACCCAGTTGTTTGTATATTTTCTCCAATAGACTGTAAGCTCCTTGAGAGCAGGGCCTGCCTTTTGCCTTACTTTGTATCCCCAGTGTTTAACACACTGCTGGACCCATAGTAGGTACTTAATGAATGCTTAGTGACTATGAACTCTTGCCTGACTACATAGCCTAATGCAGAGTTAGGCACCTACTAGGTGCTTATGTGATGGAAGGACTGGGCAATGAGGTCCCAATAAGTACTTGTTTGTGCACTGATGTGGGGAAGTGTGGTACAACAAGAGAGCCCCTTGGAATCAGGCAACTGCTCTCTCTTCTCTGACACCTTATGACCTAAGGTCCCTTCCATGATGTTCTCTTCTGAGATTCCCTCCAGCTCGAAGGAGCTCATCAGAGCCCATGGTTCAATGATTATCTCTATGCCAACAACACCCAGATCTACATGGCAAGCCCTAGTCTTGTTTTTAGCTGCAATCACACATCTCCAACTGTCTCTTGAGCATCTAAACTGGGAGCCCTCTAGACATCTCAAGGGCAACCTACTCAGAGCAGAACTCCTTCCCTCCCCTCCCCCCGCAAACCCTCCCCTCCTTTCAATTTTCCAGGTACCACTGAGGGCACCACCATCCTTCCAGCCACCCAGGCTCGAAGCCTCAGGGTTACCTTCAACTCCTCTCTCTCAGTCTCAGAGGGAGCATAAGGGTGAGGACAACAAGCATTTTTAAGTACCAGACATGTGGGGCACTGGAGAGAGAGAGAAAAATGAACCCCTCCCTTTCTTCAGTGAACTTGCATTCTATTGGGAGGTAAAACATGTGTGCACATGATAACTAGCACTTATATAATGCTTTAAGGTTCACAAAGTACTTTACAAGTCTTTTCTCATTGCATCCTCACAGCAACCCAAGGAGGTAAATGCCATTTTACAAATGGAGAGACTGAGGCAGACAGAGATAAGTAGAGTCACACAGCCAGTAAGTGTCTGAAGCTAGACATAACACAGATATTCGGATATACATAGAAATACGCTCAAAATAAATGCAGGATAATTTGGAGGGAGAGGCACTAGCAGCTGGAGCAATCAGGAAAGGACTCGCTTAGCTTTCTCTTGAGCTGAGCTTCGAGCAGAAATGAAGAGAGCGGCCTCCTTGTGCAAAGGCACATCAAGAAAGTCACCTTGGCCAGACCTCAGAGAGCATGAAAGGGAAGAATGTAGAACATGAAGGTTGCAAGGTGGGGGGGAGCCAGGTTATGAAAAGAGGGGCTGGTATCGAATCCTGGAGGCGACAGGAAGCTGCTGGATGTCGTTGAGTCCTGTGCTTTAGGGAGATCACTTTGGGAATTGTTGTAGGTGGACTGGAAGGGGAAGAGATTTAAGGCAGGGACATCAATTCAGATGTAAGCTGGTTAAGAAGTGATAGGGGTCTGAAGTAAGGCTGCTATTATTCAGTCATTCAGTTATGTCCAACTCTCTATGACCCTGTTTGGGGGTTTTCTTGGCAAAGATACTGGAGTGGCTTGCTGTTTTCTTCTTCTATGTGTCCCCATTTTATTGATGAGGAACTGAGGCAGATAGGGATTAAGTGGCTTGCCTAGGATCACACAGCTAGTAAGTGTCTGAGGTCACACTTGGACTCAGATCTTGACTCCAGGTCTGGTCTCTATCCACTGCACCACCTAGTTGCCCCTAAGGTCATCACATGAAAATAGAGAGGGGTACTGATGGCAGAGATATTGTGGGGAAAGGATCAACAAATCATGGTAACTGATGGGATAGAGGAAGGTACAGTGAGATACAGGAAGGAGAGTGAGAAATCAAGTCTGGCTTTGTAAACCTGGGTGACTTGGACAGATGGTGGTACTCTCAATAGAATTGGTAAGATCAGAAGAGGGAAAAGAGTTCTCTTTGGGACATTCTGGGTTTGAGAGGAGTTTGCATTTCAGCCCAAAATGTCCAAGAGGCAGTTGGTGATGGGGGACTAGAGCTTGGGAAAGAGACCAAGTCTAGAGACAGAGATCTGACTTTATTTGTGTGGAAAATGTTTTATAGTTGTGTTAATATAGTTCTTGGGTTTGTCTTGGCAGGGAGACTCCCAAGGATTTTACATTGTCTCCAGTTATTTAAAATGGAATTTCTCTTTCTGTCTCTTGCTGCTGGGCTTTGCTGGCAATGTCTAGAAATGCTGATGGTTTATGTGGGTTTATTTTATATTCTGCAACTTTGCTAAAGTTGTTAATAATTTCAAGTAGTTTTTAGTTGATTCTCTAGGATTTTCTAAGTATAACACCATATCATCTGCAAAGAGGGATAGCTTTGTTTCCTCACTGCCTATTCTAATTCTTCTCTTATTGCTATAGCTAACATTTCTAGCATATTCTAACAATATTATATTTGATATATAACAATATTATATTTGATATATAACAATATAACATTTCTAGCATATTCTAACAATATTAAATATAGAGGTGATAATAGGCACCCTTGCTTCACCCCTGATTGTATTGGGAAGGCTTTATCAGTACTTTTTGAAATTTGACCCTTAGTCATTTCATCCTAATTATAACTCCGCTCCAGAGTTTCTACAAGGAAACCTTGAATCTATATTCCTGCCAAACACTGTCTTTTTTATCTTTACTAATAAACAGTATAGCTGCTGTAGTATGGGAGTCTGAGAAATCTTTTGGCATTCAAAAGTGGTCCTCTCACTCAAAAAGAATAGAGATCCCTGATGTAGGAGTACAGAAAGAAGATAAAGCTTGGCCCTGTCCTCATAGTGATGGTACTTCACAGTCTAGACAATTAGTGCTCTCTTCTCTTAATAAACTTCCTGGCTCCCTATTACCTTTAGGATCAAATACAAACCTCTTGATTTGCTATTTAAAGTTCTTTGCCTCCTGTCTTCAGGACACATTTTCAGCCTTAGCACACATTTCTTTTTTTTCATGCACTCTAAGGTCTAATCAAACTGTCCTTGTGCTCCCACTCTCCATCCTCATGCCTGGAATGTTCTCTCTCTTCTCAGTCTTCCCTACTTTCCTCCAAGACTCAGCTCAAACATCACCTCCTAGAAGAGGTCTTATATTTTCCTCAGCTGCTAATGCCTTCTCTCCCTCAATCACCTTGTATTTATCTTTATTTTCACAATACACATGTAATACACATCTATGTAATGTGTATATAGGTACATATATGTGTTCTCTCCTTCTAAACTACTAACTCCTTAAGTAAGGAAACCAGCATTTATTAAGTGCCTACTGTATTCCAGGTGCTGTGCTAAGTGCTTTATAAATATCATCTCATATGATCTTATTTTTACCCCCATTTTATAATTGAGGAAACTGAGGCAGACAGAGGTTAAGTCACTTGCCTAGGGTCACAGAGCTAGTAAGTTTCTGAAGTTGGATTGGAACTCGGGTCTTCCTTAGTACAAATCCAGCACTCCAGGCACTATGGTGCTACCTAGCTGACAAGAACAGTTTTATTTATTTATTATTATTTCCTCTTTTTTTCACCAGTGCCTAGCATTGTACACCGCACAGAGTGCTTACTGATGGACTAACTGATTGATGGATCCTCATCATTCCAGGGTCTTTGCTGTGGGCACAGAGCCCCTGAGGATTTAGGCAAGATATGCCAGACTCTCTTTCTTTGCCTGGAGCTGGTAATGAAAGCCCTCAGTGCCCCAAGCTTTTAACACATAAAAGTAGAGGTGCTAATGTATGGATCCCCTGGTGTATAATTAGCACAGGTTGGTTTTTTTGTTTGTTTGTTTGTTTTTTAGCACATGTGAAATGCACTTAGTCCTCCATCCCTATCTCCTCAGGGTCCTTCACCCTCCGCTGTGTTAGTTTTGTCTGACACTAGCCTAGAAAACTACAGCGAGCACCTCTGCCTCAGCCTTAAACCTTGACTCTTGGCCTCACCCTCTATGTCCAGAGTCTTTTGGATTCTGATTCATTTCAGGTTTTCAATATTTTTGGCCAGGAGGTTCTGTGCCTCAGTTTCCCCATCTGTCAAATGGACTACTAACACCCTCTTTCACTTCCTTCTTGGGGATGCTGGGAAGATGTGCTTGTGTCTTTTGTGGGATGTGGGGAGGGAAAAGATATTCTCCGTGGAAAAGAAACAAAGTAGAACCAGAATAATTTGCATGATGGCTACCATGAAAACATATCTGAAAGGTATAAGATTATAGATCTAGAAGAAAACTCCAACCCTCTTGTTTTACAGATGAGGAAACTGAGGTTTATGGAGAGAGACTCATCCAAGGTCAAACAGATGGTGTCAGGAATGGGATTTGAACCTAGGATTTGTGACCTCAGAGTTAGGACTCTTTCCATTGGACCATGCTGAGTCCCTGTACTCTGGTGCTGAACTCAGATTCTGGGTTGATACAGAAAGAATAGGGCATGTGTGTGTATACACTCACTAGCTATGTGACCCTGGACAAGTCACTCAACCTCTGTCTGCCTCAGTTTCCTCATTTACTTGCCAGGGTTGTTGGGACAATCAAATGAGATCATATTTGTCAAGTTCTTAGAGTGGTGGCTGGCATGGTAGGTGCTACATAAATGTTAGCTATTCATTATTTATTCCCATTTTATATATGAAGAAACCAGGTCCAAGGAGGTGAAGGTCACATAGCTAGCAAATGTCAGTGGGGGGATTCAAACTCAAGTCTACCTGACTCTAGATCCATCCCACTGTGTCTCTGGAATAGAAGCTGGTGGGGGCACAAGGAGAACACAGGGATTCCTGCCTCCAGTCCTTAAACGGCATATACCACATGACAGTCACAGGAAGCTCCAGCTGAGTGGGAACCAAAGATTCAAAGGTTGGAATGCTGGCCAAATCTTCCTCTGGG